>LJJI01000321.1:0-36240 GCA_001553865.1 Cladosporium sp. BSL10
TGACAGTGTAGAGATCAGTGAGATATTGACACAGGATGATCCACCTCATGATTTGTATCTGCTTGATGATGATGAGACAAGAGAGATTCCAGATGATGCCGATGAGGACACTGCATGGATGATCTATTATGGAGATGAAATTGATGACTTCAATGAATACTGGAACAATTGCATCGACAACTTCTCCATATACGAGCACTTTGGAATCCCGGATGATATTGATTCTGATGACGCAGAAGGTCTCCTAGAGGCAGCAATTCCAGACAGATGACTGATGATAATTGATGAATTACGAATGACACATGATTTTAAAATGAGACACCTAGCTGATACCATGACGCTCCATGTACTCTCTTTGATACTTCAATGGCAGTCTGTCTTCAAATTGATTCATGGCGTCAATCAACTCTTTGGGAAAGTTACATGCATCGAGATTCGGAAGATGAGATGTGTACATGCATGACTCTGACCATTTCATGTCAAGATATTGATGCTGCAACTCCTTCCATAACCCGATGTCCCATCCATGTTGGACAGGTGACATGATCTTAATGCATTGATTATCACTTGATTTTCGAGAGACTGTCAAATCCTTGGAGTCCCATGAACGATACATAATCTTGACACCTCTCCTGAGATAGGATTCGATCACATTCCTGGCGTGCACGTTGTAATCAACGTTCCATGGTGAAAGTATATCTGTCCATCTGTATGACACATTCTTGCAAGCCTCCTTTCCATAGAGATGAACTGCTCCAAATCCTGTGAGAATGCATTGGGTGATGCTGAGGGGCATGTCATGTAAGAACTTCATCAGTGACCTCTTTCCTCCAAAGGGGTCGTTGAAACGAAGAGTGAGATATTTCTTCATTCCATTGATCACGATTGTACCAGATGTTTCATCTCTCGATCCAGTGTAACCAGATGGATCATCTTCATCAACCTGTGTCGAAACAATTCCCCTGCCTTCTTCGTACCACATTGCAACGTAACTGCCTGGCACCAATCCAATATTTGAGGTCCTGAGTCTATCAAGCATCTCATCAATCAGACTTCTGGCCTCGTAATCGTCATGATCAACTCGTTGCTTGAGTTTGATCAGTGCATCCTCTATTTGATCAGGTAATGCACAGATGTCTTTGAGATCTCGAATCATTCTCATCTCTATCTTGCCTGCGAGATCATGCCATACCACACCAATGGATTCCATGGATTTCATGAATTCATACTTCATTGGTGTGGAGCTTTCGATTATGAAGTTCCAGTCTGATTCTCCTGTAATTGATCCTGGCACAAAGAATTCCAATGCCCTCGATCCAATGAGAAATGCATGAGTGTTGGTGAGAATCTCCATCATTTGTTTCCCATTCAAACCATGGTTTGTGAAGTACCTTTGAAGAGAGATCCTGTCGTCATAGACACTCTCAAAGTCGCGTTTCCTTGTGGTGTTTGTATGAGCATCTCTGATTGATTGACAGTCACTAATTGGAAGATCATCGAAGACATCTTGGAGGAGTTCGTTTGGAAGTGATGATAGATTGTGTTGATCCATCTTGTATCAGAAAGCAACAACGTTGCATTTGGAGTGTTACATGGACAAGTTTTAAGATCCAGGAACACTCAACCATGTTTGAAGGCTTGGACAATCTTGAATTGGGTGTAGTACTCTTCATCGATTAGATCATACTCAGACTTCTTATCCAACGATAATGCAGGACACAAATTCACAGCGATTTCGAGATCATAGTACTTATCAGTGAGCTTATTGATAGTGTCACTTGAAATTGTCTGTTGATGTTTCATGAAGTACTCTTCCATTCTGTCTCTAAACGCTACGAGTTTGACATGTGTTTCGTGATGGTAAGTAGAGTGTCTTCTCAAGAAAGATGGGTATTCATCCCATATGTAAGTATCGAGTTCAGATCTTTCATATTTTGCAGACTCGCACAACCAACTCTCTGGAAATGTCAAGATCTCAGATCCAATACCACCAATTGTTCTAGAAACCCTGAGTTGTTTGAGTGTGGCAGTGCTTGGGAGGTATCGAGATCCGATTATCATTTTGTATCCAAGATCTTTGTACTTCTGTATCAACTCATCCGATAACATGTAACTCCATGTACAATCATGTTCAAATCCCCACATAGAAGCTTGTTTGTCATAGACATCACTCGCATACATGTGGAAGGCTGAGTATCCTGTAATTGCACATTGGAGTATGCTCAAGTCTAACCTTACAATATTGTCAAGCATATCTCTGAATCCTCGTGATCCAGTACTGAGTTCAATATTCAGCTTGATATTCTGATGTTGCATAGAGCCGTAGACAAACACGAGGCTTTCATCAGAATCTTTCCACTCAACACCCATACGTCTCATACACTCCATGAAGTTGATCACCATTCTTTGATGACAGGGTACCACGAAATTGATTGTAGGTGTCTCGTCTCGAAAATGACCACTGAAGTAGTTGAGTGCGAATGATCCTATGATCCAAACACTGTATACTCTCATTCTGGCAAGTAATTCAGATGGGTTTGGGAAGAAATGTCCGAGATAAATGTTGATAGACTCTCTGTCAGTGAGTGCAGTTCGAGCTGTCATTGGATCAAATCCTGTGTTGTTTCCTTCGCAGTCAATTGCGAGAATGAAAGATCTGCAATCTTTGAGAGACAGATCCCAGAAAATCTTAGTGATCAACTCTTGGGGAATTTGAGAAGGTTTAGACATGATGACAGATAGACGGTTATCAGAGCAACGATGTTGCACACAACTCCCATGTACATTTTAAAATGATGCTGTTCCATAATTCCATGGTCTCATAATTCGTGATATCGTGATTTCATCAAAGGCATGCATGCATAGTGAGATATTCTTTATCAAGAGGCATGGTGATGGACTCCCTAAAGTTGCTGCACCTCTTCATTGTATATCGAGAGAAGTAATTCGAATACTTTGTGAACTTGAAGTATGTATCAATTCTATTCTCGGCCCAATGCATAGCACATGATTTCATCTGCATCAGATTCCAAATGTCATCTTCCCACTCGAGTTTGTTGGTGTATGGAATGAAGATTGAATCAGAGTCAGAATATGATCTGTTGTTGACCATTGATGTTTTGTCGTATGGTCTCAACTTTATCTCATATCCTCTCAGTGCGTATTTGTGGGAGAGCGAATCTGTCTTCTCTTGATTGGAGTTGTCACTGAGGAACTCAATCCTGTTCCACCTGTATGACACCTTGGATGCAACAAGTTTTCCATACATGTGAACTGCACCAAATCCACTGATGAAACACTGCTGAGAACTGAAACAGGAGTCATGGATCAATTGAGTATGGGTGTACTCCTGATCGTTTGTGAAGGATACATCCACTTTCATTTCCTTTCCCTTGAAGTTGATGATTCCTTCAAGAGACATGATGTTTGCAAAGTTACTAGAGTTCCTTTCATTTGTTACATCAGTACACTCAAATGATTCACATCCAATTCTCCCTTGGAAGAAGAGTATGGTATCAACTATCTTGCTGCGACGTATGTGTGAAGATGCTTCAACGAAACATTTGAGGGCCTTCTGATGGAATTCACTGAGCTCGAAATTCTTTGAATCTTCAATGATGAAGTCAAGTTCACTCCTCTTGAGAACAATGTTCAAGTGAGTTGTTTTGATGCTGCTGAAAAATGATGTTGTGGCATCTTGCCATTCGACTCCAAACTTCTCCATTGTCTTGATGAAATGACACCTGAGTTGTGGAGATGATGACACATGGAAGTTCCAATCAGAGTCCTTATCAATTGTTCCAGGACTGAAATACTCAATCACTCGAGATCCAATGAGGTATGAGTCTGTTTCTGCAAGCAACTTCATGATTTGTTCCCCATCATAGAAGTTGAGAGTGAAGTATCTCTCCAGACATACTCTCTTGGAATAGATTGCCTCCATCCTTTTGTATTCGCTCTTGGATTTGGCATGAGCATCAACAAGGGATTTACACTCATAGATCGGGAGTCTGTCAAAGACATCCTGGGTGATCTCGTTGGGGATTTGAGAGAACATGGTTGGTATTCTGTTGTGTTTTGTATGCAACAACGTTGCACTTTGGGTGTTACCATCATCAATTTTAAAATTGCACATCCGATATTGATTGACTCAACTGGATACGCTGAGATTGACAAATTCATCCAGGTATTTATCAGGCATCTCTTCTTCAGTTTCAAGTATGGTCTGAATTGGATCAACAATAGGTCTGAACCTTCCAGTGTGAGTCGATAAGTCCCTTAGTGTAGATAACATCTGTCTTCTCTTTTCGGGATCACGTTGACCACTCACAAGTTTCTGTATGAATTCTTGAATTGCACTCTTCTTTGCATTCTCCATATCTGTACTATGGTATTCATCAAGCATCAAGTCTCTTCCATTCTGAATCCATGAGAACTCGTAGAACTTTCTTCTCTTCTCATTTGCAAACTCCATGATGCGTGACATGTTGTACTTTGAAATGTCATCAATTCTGGGACCATCAATATTGAAATCAATGACATGACTGTCTGGATCTTTCAAATGTCTCTTGAACACAACATTTGCTTGATATGGAAATTTCATTGTGGAGAGAGGTGATTGATAGAAAAGATACCCTCTTTTCTCATACTTCTTTCTTGACTCCCTCATTGCCTTGGTTGGTTCAGACGGTCTGATCCACAGTCTTGACTGTCTGTTGTATGCATCCTTGGCGTACATGTGAAAGGCACAGAAACCTGTGATACCACACTGAAGTGCACTTGTGTAGAAATCTATGATGCTTACAATACCAGACGAATCAGTCATCAATTGAATACTCTGTGTTTTCCCATGGTTGTTGAAAGTACCATGTATGATGTTGAAATTGGAGTATTGATCTGTTCTCACCACGAATGTTTTCTCATGACCCTTTGAGTTCTTCACATAAATCTCAATTTCCTCAGAATCTCCTGCAAATGCTTCATATTCCATTCTATCAAGTAGGCACTTGGCTGCAGTATTTGCCACCGCATTTTCTGTCCCCGTAGATGTAATGTCTACGAGAGCATTCACTTGATTGGATGTAATACTCGATATTGATGCGTCATCTTCAAGTTTCTCTATGAACCATTCTAATGTAGTGAGCCACCTGACACCCAACAATTTCATGAATTCCATAAACCTGAATATCTTGTCTTTGTCAGCATCTGCATAGAAGTCCCAGTCAGAATTCTCATCTGTGGAACCCGGAACGAAATACTCAAGTGACCTTGATCCAGAGAGAATGATGTCATTGATGAGCATGCACTTCAGCAATCCCTTAGAATCAGAGAAGTATTGCCCCAGGTAGAGATTCATTGATATTCTATCATTGAAGAGTTTGGTGAAGAACAGAATTTTTGTAATGTTGAAACCAGGTTTGGGTACTTGAATATCGTATCTTGGTGATTCTGTGTAATAAACCTCATCACAACCACAATGGATGTCACTATAGTTCTCTTCTTTGTATGCAATGTCAACAGATGTCACCTCATCGATAGAGAGATATCCATAGATTTGTGATGCAACCTCATATGGGAGTGTGTTGATCATCTTGGAGGTTCAATTGATGTCTGTACTGTAACAGTCGCAACCTCGTTGCTCATAGAACTGTTGATTCAATGTAATCAATGGGTTCTTGGGTGAGATGCAAGGATAGGTGTGGCAATTGTCTGTTATCTGTCAATCATGATGATTTCCTTTTGATCAGTCCGTCTAATGTACTGGAATGGGCACACAATATTGTTGATCTACTGGAGGACTCTCTTGACAAGTTCACTGGTATTCCCTTGGGTTATTACATTGATTGCAAGTATGGGGCGTATATGGATGGACAAATAGCACCTCAAAGTGATCCACTACACACAGGATCAAGTACATTCAATGAGGAATTGATTAAGCAATGCATTTCAACAATTTCTTATGTGATGATGTCCCATTCAACAAAGAGAAGACATGTGGCCCACGCCAACTCATGCAGATATAAGATATTGTCTATTGATGATCTCTCATCTTTCCAGGAACATATGATCAATCAGTCCAGATTTTCAATCATTCATGCTGGA
Source organism: Cladosporium sp. BSL10 (assembly GCA_001553865.1). NCBI lineage: Eukaryota > Fungi > Ascomycota > Dothideomycetes > Cladosporiales > Cladosporiaceae > Cladosporium > Cladosporium sp. BSL10. The sequence continues at coordinate 6,103 of LJJI01000321.1, forward strand.
CTTGATGAGATATCAATTGTGAAAACAAATGAAGTAATTCGTACATACAAGGCCATTAGACAACGAATTAAATGATATAGGTGGCATTTTAAAATCATCTCTTTCTGTTGTGTATGACTGGACTGACAGAACGATAGCGAGGTATTACATAGTATTGGTTGAATCCATTAATTTCATGTCTCTCCTCTCGAGTAAGCTCACCAGGTCTTGTACCACCATATACAAGTGGGCCTCCGGCAACAATTGACATGTCAACATCTGTAATCTCAATATTGTGAGCAAATAGTGTCTTATCTTGATACATTGTAAACTTGACAGTAGCTCTAACTGGAACTTTCATAGTTTTCCAATGGAGAGGATGAGTATTAACAACCTCACCATCTTTACACCTTACTACCACTGAGTTCTTATGATACTTTGTATTTGCAACTGTTACCATGTTACGACTGAAGAATCCACATGGAGGATATATAAAACTTGTTGTGTAGTAGTCTCCATCTTGTTCAATACCGTGAAAGAATTCAATTTCAACATTTTCAATGATTACTGATTCATCATCCATGATCATTGGGTATCAACAGCAACACTGTTGCACTTTGTACACTATGTTGTTCCCACTAGATATTGTATCACAGATTGTGAAGTACCTTCCTGTGAGTGATGCAGTGAAGACAATTGTTTCATTATGTCCTCGCATAGAGACAAAGTCACTTGAGCAGATGAAGAATGAACATCGTGATCCAAACATATTCTTTGAAGACATTGTTGCAGAAGTTCCAGAGTTTATGAATCTGATGAGGATGACACGTTGCATGCTGATTGGAATAAGGGCATTTTCATTCTTTCATCATATCAATGTCAAGAGTCACCATCCATGGGAATTTATGTGCCATTCTGACATCTTATGTTGGCTCCCATTCATTGATCACCTTGAGAGTAGAGGTATGGAGTGGGATCCAATAAAACACTCGGAGCCCATTCCAAATTGTGTTTTGAGAGCATCATCGATATCAGGATGGATATTCTCCAATGCCAAAAGAGTGAAGATATCTCTCACTTGGATTACTGATGGTATTGGAAATATTGAGACTGTGATAGACAGGTTTGGCATGACTCCTCTTCAGTGTGTCATTACTGGACATGAAGCAATTGACCCATATGGTGACTTGCATTCCAAGAAGATGTACAGATTGTGGGAACAGAGTCCGTTTGGTGATATTCCCTGGATGCCAAACTGTTTTGAGGCAATGAACATGTGCGAGCAAGTCTCGATGAAACCTGTCACTTACGATGTTCACAGAAGACACGATCCATACACCAGATTCAGGAGTTGCATCAGGATGTTTCGTGAGTATGACTCGATACACATCATCTTTGATGGTCCGAGATTCCCATCAAAAGGATTGTATAAAGAAATGACATCAAGTTTGCCTATCTCGAAGATGATGTGGGAAGAAGATGCATATCGTGTTCGTGCGAAATCATTCAGACGACCAATGAATCTTCCATTTGAGGAGATGAGAGAGATATGGCCAACTGTGTCACTGCCACGTCTCACTTACGAATACATTCATCACAATGACAGAGCCAAAATGGTTGATAATCCAGATTGGACAGTATTCAGTGAATGGATGGGTTACATGAATGACATATTTGATGACGAGGATACTGGTGATGGTGAATGATAAATGGAAACGAATGGAATTTTAAAATCATCATTCGTAATCATTCGTAATCATCATATTCATTTGTTGACACCCCTAACAACAATGTCTCTAGCCTCCAGCAAAGTGTCATTGATTGAAACTATGTATGCATCAAATACATATTCTTGTGGCTCAAGACTTGGTTGATGAATGATCTTGACTCCTCCATCAGAGTCTGGAACATACATCGTAATGTTTTTGGGATCAAAGACAGTCCTGAACTCAGTCTCTTTTCCCTCAGACTTGAGATGGACATGGTATTTGGCAGTGACAATTGATCTTCCATGGATCCATTTCTCAAGGTCACCACCAATGTTTGCAACGATTCCTTCAATACGGCCGTGCATGATTCTGATTGTTTCTTTAGAGTGTACAGTGCAACAGTGTTGCACACAACAATCAACAATGACCAAATCGAACACAATCCAGATTACTGTGGTACAAGAGTATGATATTGGAGATCTCACAGATCTTGTGGATGAACAAATATATGACTTAGTGAGTGATTGTGTTGATCACTTCAGCAACATTGATTCATATGGCACAACTCATAACAGTGGATCTATACCTCATGTTCCAAACATAGTTGTGTGTGTCTCGGAGAAACTACTTGAAGGTTCACTCACTCAAGTCAAAGAGTATCTCACAGACAAGTATGGAGATGGATCCATGGGTAAAGACAATACTGGGGACAATGTATTCTTTGTAAATGATGTCAGCCACGTCATCAAATTTTAAAATGAAGAGTCTATGTTTGCAATTTGATTGCTTCATTCACACAATGGAGAGATTCACAGTGGAGAGACTGGTCTACGATGGATCAGATCCCTCAGATGACTGGATCATCACTGGAATTGGTCACTCAAAGCTCAATATCAAGAATGTTGCAACAATTCCCATCGAGTCATACAATGATTACATCAGGAAGTGTCCCATTCATGGGGATGAAGATTGTCTCAGTCACATGTGCACAACACCATCTGGGACACTCTTGCCACCTCAGTCTCTTGCAATTGACACGCCTGTGATCAGAAATGACATTGCACGTGCAGCTGACTTCGCATTCAGGGGATCTGAGCCATTCATGCAGAAGAAATCAAGCAGTATATTGTTTGATTCGATGAAGACAAAGACGGGGAGGATGAGATCTGGCATTCTCAACTGTCATGTAGATGGAAGTCTCCGAATGGTCATCACCCCACACACATATGATCATAGAATCATCTTCATTCCAGAGTACCTCAAAGACAAGTGGAAGGTTGTGAGACTGGATCCAGAGACTCAGAGATATGTCTCTAAGTATGTGGAAAATGGAGATTGTGCAATTGCACTGAGACCACCAACTCTTCATCAAGAGTCTGTGCAACCTGTAAGACTTTCATTCTGGAAAAGGACATGCATTGGCATTTCACCCAAACTTGTTGGACCATTCAAGGGAGACTATGATGGTGATGAGATGCATATATATCCTGTGTATTCAGAAGAGGCAGTTGATGAATGTATGAGATGGATTAACACACCACACAAGAAACTTGACACTGCTGCATTGAAATACAAACTTTCGAAGTTGTTTGATGGTGATGAGTCTCTCATGGGATTCATGAAACACACGACTGTGTCATTCAAGCAGATTAGGAATGGTGTTGATCCACCCTTCATGGCAGAGGAATCTAGGACACGAATGGAACACATTGTTGGATTGAGGAAGAGGTTCAATACAACATGGTGCGATGAGAACTTCATTGAGGATTCAATACGTGGTATGGCAGATACAAACAAGCAACAATTGTCTCAACCAATCGTAGGTGACATGTCAAGAGTGGCAAGGATCACAGCCTCTTGTATTGTCCAAGACATTGATGGAAACTTCCAAGTCATCGCAGAAGATGGTGCTCACACAATGGTCACAGCAGAACTCGATGAGAATGCTGGTAACACAGCCATGAGAGCAATTTCAACAGTGTGTGCTGCATCTCAACAATCAGCTCTCGATTCTCATCGCGCAAATGATGACAATCTTCCTTCTCATGACCTGGTCAATGACCTGATGGTTGGAGCATCAAAGACACTTGTGATCATCAAAGGATCGCGTGACATACAGAAGTTGAAGAGACTCTTAAGACCACAATTGATTGATGGACTTGGGGATGACATATATTGTCTATGTGAACCTCGATCTGCGGCAAGATTGACAGAGAGTGATATCATTGGAACATACAACCCAGTAGTTCTCAATCGTGTCATTGAATCAAGACGGGTTGAGGTTTGCAAGATGGCAATAGATGCATTGGTTAGATACCATTCTCTTCCTATCAGTGACAGTGAGATAAGTGCAATGGCAGCACTGTATTCATTCAGACCGAGTGCGAGTGCCAAACCTGTTACAACAAGAGAGGGTATCAGTGCAAGATCATTCCATTGGCTTGATGTTACCATGGCCAATCACTATGCTGGATTGATTGACAAGATGAGATATGGGAACATTGATATTGCTCCTGTGTGCACAGCAAGTTCTGCGCTGGTTGCTGGTAACTTTAGGAGTCTCAACTGATATCATTGATTTTAAAATTGACTGTTGCTATCAGTGAATTGATCTTGGTATAACGATGTTTGTGAGTACAAATGTTGCATTACCGATATACTCAGAGTCAGCCTCAACTCCATACACATCTTCATTCTCAAGATAATTGATCAGTGCATTCTCATCAATGATACCTTCGATCTTTGTTCCATCATATAGAGTTATGTCGTCAAGAGAGTATTTGATACGAACATACTCACCTTCTGGATCACCAAATTGAAAGAGTGGTCTAGCGATACCATTGTACTCTCGTTGGAATTGATTGAAGTCCCTTGGATACAAACTCGTTTCAAACCTGAGTCTGCTTGTGGAATTAATAGGGATGGTCATGATGACAGTGAAAAATACAACTCTGTTGTAACAAATGACTCACACACCGATTTTAACATTCAATCATCAAATCAATAACTCATCACTTCTTAGACTGATCGCGTTCACGCATGATCTCGACTGCTCGGAGCAGAGCCTTGTCATTGATTACATTCCCATTTTCTCTTGATGCTTGAGCAATTGGTGTAAATGGATCCAAATTGACTCCAGGTGTCTTGGAAACCCAATTATCAAATGTTTTGGTTTGTCCATCTGGATATGTAACAGTGACTGGGTTCTTTTTCCAATAAGACTTGTCTGCATTTGACTCAATATTGTCCGACATGGTGATCTGAGTGCAGAAGACAACTTTGTTGTAACAGACATGGACATTTTGAGATTAATCATCCACACAAACAGTATGATTAGATTGAAGCAAGGGGACAAATGTCTGTCAACTTATACTTGCCATCTTCCATCAACTCTGATCTTGCCAAGAATATGCAAGGGTGGACAAAATTGTTGAATGTAGCTCTTTTGTCAACAAAGTCATTATATTTGTTGCCATTCTCAAACCAGAAATCGAGAAGTGTGAATGTACAGACTGCTGTATCGATGACCCTACCAGACATGATATCTCTCACTTCAAAAGTTCCTGTATGAATCGTCTCTGGATCAGATTTACCAAGTGATCCAAGCTCACCAAAGAATTCATGAAGTATCTGCATATTGAATATCAGTATTAGATACAACTTTGTTGTAGCAGATGACTTAGATATAACACACAGTTCGGATATTTGTCAACCTGAACTTGTTCTCTCCAAGCTTCTCACACTTGGCATCAAAGACACATATCTTTGAGAGAGGACGAATTGCATTCTGCCAGTTGACGACATCCTCAATAGACTTGCCATTCTTGAACCTGAAGTCTACCAGAGAATATGTTGCCTCAACAGTTGGTACACTTCCATCATCAGTTGAGATCATTTGACATTTGATGGTGTATATCTTTGATCTGTCATTAGAGTCATCAGGATAGAGTCTACCAATGAATCTGTTTTCATCTTCACCAAGAGTTGCCTTGGAAACTTCATCAATCAAGGTTTGAGTGTCCATGATGAGAGATTGGTGTGCAATGAACGACTCTGTCGTACATGAGGTGTTTTAAACTTTGTATCTTCTCTCAACCTCTCAAGCATCATCGATAACCCGAACCTTTGTCAATTTGTATTTGTTGTTCTGGAGTACCTCAAAGTCTGCATAGAATGATTGCTCTACAGACAAGTATTGGGCCAGCTTCTTCCAATCAGCATACTGATGAGCTGGTTTCCCACTCGTGTAACATAGATCACTCACGTTGTACACGATTTGAACTCTGGATAATTCAAGGGTGTTCTGTGAGCATTGTGGCACGCCCATGTAACATTCTGTTTCACATGTACGACACAGTCCACGTGGCAATAGAATTCCATGAAACATATCTGTACCATAGCGTTGAAACATAGCGGATTTACAATTGATTGATTGATGCAGTGTCATAGACGACCTCGTCGTCACCATGGTATGCGTGAATGTTTTAAACTCTACTCTCCGAGTCTCAACGATCTCCTCTTTCTTGCAAGTCCTATGCTGGTATCCTGATCAACAGATGTAATGCGAATGTCACCTAGTATGAAGTTTCCATCTTTGTAACCAATAATTGATGCTTCAAAGGTGTACCATCTATCGAGATAACAGAGAAGATCATTGCATGTCTCATAATCTCTGAACCAGAAGTCTCCAAGCCAATTGATGTTGTTTGTGAAATATGTTACTTCTATGTCCTTCTCAATCTCAAATCCCAGGACCGATGTGATTGTGCACACTGTTGTACATCTTTCACCTTTAATCAATCCATACTTTGGATGCAGATTGCCATGGAACTTTGCTGGACATGAGATCACAGTGGAAGTTGTCATCTTGAGCAGTGTGTTGGACAACATAGTTGTTACCAATTGTTCAAATGATTGAAGATTGTCTCATGACATACGACACGCTTCCTGTGCCTGTGATTGTCAACAATGACTTCATCTCTCTGGTGATCAACTCTATGATCTTCGATGGAGAGTAGTTGACAGTTTCTAATCCAGTGACTGATTCACACTCTATGGTCTCTCTCGTTCCAGATTGTGAGACAAACTCATAGTAACTTGTACCACCCTTCTTGACAATCTTTGACACATCTGCAAGTGTGAGTCTTGATGACACTGCCATGTCAAACATTGCACAAATCATGTTACCGATGATCTCTTGAGTCAAGCTGAGATCATTCAACGGAGACATCAATATTGGCACAGCATTGGATGCAAGAGATCTGCATACACCAACTCTGTCTTTGCGCGACTTGGACATACCCTTGGAGACAATCGATCCATCTGTCTTTCTGCCAAAGTATGTCTTCTTCCCAAGGAGTGAGATTTTGCTGTATCTGTTGTCTATCTCCATCTTCATACCTGGGAATGGTGTGTATTCGAATATCTGTGTCATTATCTTGAGAATCGCTTCTATTGATCCCTTTGACCTCTTCGTTGCTGCAACAAAACACGAGTCCGTGTCACCATAGACGACTTCATATCCATAGACCTTGAGAAATGTCTCAGCAAATGAGAGACACCATCTTCCACCACCTGTGATACACTTTGCAGCAAATGGATTGTAGATCTTTGAATTCCTGTCACCAAGTGATCCATAGATACTGTTGGCACATGTTTTCAATGCACCTGCAAGAGCTGGATTCGATTTCCTCACTGCATTCCTTTTGTTGACAAATTGTCTCATCACAGGTGGAACTATCACATCCTTTCGTGAGTTGAATGCAATTCTCTTGCCATCAATGACAAAGTTTGTTCCATTGGATGATACCCATGTGCTCCCTTCTGATCGCGTTGTCCTTGTCACTGTGTAATTCTCAATGGAGATGTTTGCACCCAACATGACACTTGGATACATTGATGAGAAATCACAAGATACCACATTCTCATGTGTTCCAATGACTGGTTTCAACACCTCTGCTCCTCGATATTCTTGGATGTCTGTACATGGTGACCAGTCCATGCATATATTGTTGCTTAGACAGTATGATGCAATAGCGCATGGTCCAAATGTGCCACTTACGAATCTGTTTGCATCGATGGGAGGAATGCATGATGCTGTACACAAGTTTGCGATGTCCATCAAAACACCTGATTTGATTGCCAATTCCAGTGTGATCTTTGAATCTTGCACATTGTACTCGAAGAACTTGGGGAAATCATCCACCCTTGTTGTGTCAAAATCGATCTTTGTTCCTGCACCCTCTGCCTTGACAATTGTCGCGAGCTTGAGATTGTCATATTTGCTTCTTCTTGTTTTGTCAAAGAATGTGTACAAATCAATGTTGTACACTCCTGGAATGTCAAGATATCCAGCATATGTCAGAGATGATCCGGATCCCACTCTCATCATTATCTCTATTGGATCATACTTGTCTTCAGAGTGATAGAAGATTCGTGTGTTGTCATATGCAAAGTTGTTGAAACCAAGCAACCACTGTGGTGAATGTGTCTCTACATACTCAATGAATTTTCCAACTGTGTTCATTGAATCTTCACAGAGAGTGTAATCGAACTTGACATTGGGAATGAAACTGAATAGTCTCCATTCTCCACAGCTGCAGTATGTTGCAATTGAGATGATTGATTCACTGAGTGTACCAAATGATGTATCTGGTATTCTGGATCTGTCTGACTCAATATCATATGCCATCTTACATCCCACAAATCCATTGAATTCTTGTCCTGGTCCAACAATTCTCTTTGATCCAATGTTGATACCCAGAATTGATGCAAGTCTTAAGAGATCAAGTCGTGTATCCGATGACCATATTGTTCCAGTTTGAGAACCAGGTTTGTCTGCAGCTGATGAATTGATCACTCTGAATGTCTCATCTGTGTAATCTTTGTCAAGTTCAACAATCTCTTTGATTGTGATGCCGTTGAGAACAAGGTGTACCCACACGGTTCTTGGACCATGGTACCCAACCCACTTGATGACTGCACCATTTGCAATGTGAGACTCTATTCTTTCCATTGGACACTGTTCATTTGGCAACTAAGTTGCATAGTGCACACCATGTCTCAACTGTTTCTTCCAAGAGGGTGTGAGATTGTGACAGATGAACAAGGAAACGAGACTGTTGTGAAGAAGTGTAAGTCTGCAGTTAGGGCAGAGAGAAAGAGAGAGAGGATGCAAAGGATTGAGAAACACGATCAGTTATCAGCTCTGGCAGAGTGTGCTCATGATACCATTGCAGCGAGTGATTCTGAGGATTACACAGTCAATGAACAAAATGAGACTGGTGATCAGATAATCTATGGGCCTGCACCTCCAATGATCGAGAATCCACTCATGCAGAAAGAATTGTTCTTGATGTGTTTCAGGTGTCCTGCAGGTGCTATTGTTGAACACAGGTCTGATTTCCAACTTGGCAAGAAAATTGGTCACTTGCTGCCTAGCAGAGTTCAATTGGGTGGAACAATCTGCAGACTTTGTTTCCAGAAAAATGATGGGCATGACTCTAGGGATAAGATGGACCAAGATCTTGCACGAATGATGGGAACATTGAAGATATCTCCATCTTACATTCGAACAAGTGATCTCTACAAACACATACTTGCTGATAAACTGGAGGCTCCAGAGATCATCGCCATGCACGATGGGATTGCATACATTTCGACAAAGTCAATCATTGACAACATCGATGATTCATGTGTATTGAAGTCTGTCACTTACAATACTGTTAGTCACACTGTGTCCTACTTGACAGGTGGATTTTTCTGATCAAATGATGACACATGATAATGACTTGATGAAACAATGACATTTTAAAATGATGGCAATGAATTGCTTTTGCCACCATGCAATGGAGATTTACACAGATGGTAGTGTGGTTGGTACAGGCAAAGGAAAACACAGTGGAGGAATAGGTGTGTTCTTTGAAGATGGCAGTCCCAAGAACATATCTGAATCCATGGTAATGAGAGATATCAACCACAACACAATGGAAATTATGGCTGTGTTGAGGTCACTCGAGTGCACAATGGGAAATAAGAATGTGGTGATCTTCACTGATTCGACATTTGTTCTCACATCACTGGGTTTCCTAGGTGATGGTCAAGAAGAGAAGGATCTCAAAGAAGTGACATCTAAGTCAATGCCTCACTATGAGATTGTCACTCAGTGTAGAGAGATAATCAACAAACGAAAGTCTCTGGGTTATCACACAACAATCAAGTATGTCAAAGCTCACAATGGAAACAAAGGAAACAATGCAGCGGACAAACTGGCGAGTGCTGCATCTCACAAGTTCATCAAAGGATAGGTGATAGATGTGCAACGATGTTGCTGTGCACACACATTAGCAATCATGTCCAAAGTTGATATCAAAGTCCGTGTCGAAGGAATCAAACTCTTCTTCAACAAAGAGAGTGTGAGAAAGACTGATGATAATTACTTCATCAAGTCAGAGTACCCTGTATGTGAATTGTTTGACTCTGATGTTCCAGTTGTGAGGGAGACAGTATTCTTTGTTCCTACAGAGGATATTGGTGATAAAGACGGATCTCTGAATATTCCCACGCTCATTAACAATCTCAGTGGAGTGGTAGTGAATGCAACTGTCTGGCACGGTATGTATGGAACCATGAGAATGTCTGGTGTTGAGGCAGTGGACATGATACCACAGTCTGAGAATGCCTGAATGATTTATGGTCACACGATGATTTTAAAATGATACAGTCATAGAAATACATTGTCTCTGATGTCAACCAATACCTTACCCAAGAGATTCTGACCTCTCCATTTGACTCGTGATTTGGATTGTGCAGCAGATATTCCAATTCCCCAGACACAATCTTCTGTTGATGCCTCAGCAAGTGATTTCCCTCTCGTTGATTTCAATATCTCAAGTAAATCGGGATTCTGAGAGAACTTTGCAATGTTGCATCTTCTTGCAATGTCGTAACAATTCTTGAGCCATATCTCTTGATCAAAGTTCTTCACTCGTCTTCCAAGTCTCTTCTGATCACCAGGTTCAGACTTTGTCATAATCTTTGCAGCCATCTCATGATCATTGAAAAGAAGTGCCTTTTGTTGATGATGGTGTTGCTCAGAGCAGTTGTATTCGATGACTTGTCCATCATACTCCATGGTGAAAGTGCAAGGGTAGAATTGAGAGAGACATTTGTAATCTCCATGGCGGTGACTGTAGAAGTAGATTGTATTGTCCATGATATATCTCTCATGTTTCAATGATCCAGCAACAGCCAACTTGTCTGCACCAATGTTACCAACACTGTCTTTATGAGCCTTCACGTGCTGGAATGATGTCACATACTCCATCGAATCTCTGTATGAAATGATATCAAGTATCTCCTTGATGAGTTCTTTGTTGACAACATCCTCATGCTTAGAATTCTTCCATCCATTCTTCATCCATGATTTGTACCACACAGTGAGACAATTGATTGAATATGCAGAGTCTGTCATGATCAAAATGTCACTTGTTTCTTTGCAGAATGTGAGAGCATACTTGATTGCCATCAGCTCAGCAGATTGATTCGTGGGATTGGGAGATGTGACAGAGATGGATGTGTTTCTTGGATCATTCTCTCCAAACCATATGCCAATTCCTCCATATCCACGACCATCTTGGCCTGGAATACGGCTACCATCAGTGTAAATGATCATGTTGAATGTGTAAGGGGTACAACCAAGTTGTATACGACACAGAAATGGATCAATCAATAATCAGCAAACTCTATCAGCACATGAATACCATCTCAATGAAAGACAGTCCTGTCTTAATCGTGATGATTGAACAATATCAAGATGCAATAGATGTCTCTATCTTGCGTGATGATGATTCAGAAACATATGCATACAGATTTAAAGATGCCTTGGTACAATTGATCAATTCAGATCCCGATATCTCTCAGACATATGTTGGCATTGGCAACTATGATGATATGAAGAAGTGTCTTCGTGACAATGACCAGAACAAATCTTCTACGAAACCTCTCATATGGATTTCTCCATCATCCAAGTTGTGACTTGTATGGTCAATGTTAAAATACCTGACTCTTCATTGTGTTACAACAGAGTTGTTTCAATCACTGTCAAGATGGAAGCCCACTCTCTTAACGCATACTATCAGCTCATCAGGATAGCTCATAAGACAAAACTTGACAATGGAAACTGTGTATTGACTGTCTGGAGATACAATGAAAAACTTGGTGTATCGCCTGTGTCACTTACAAATGATGATCAGACAATTGATTATTGTAACATGATACAAGACTTGTGTCGAGAATATGGGATACTCGAGTATATTTTCATTGAGCCTCTTGGATGGACACCAGGGGAGAGTGATCTCACCCAATGGATATATCAGGTATTTGGAGACAGAGGATTTTGTATCCAGTGGACACAAGAAGGAGTGAAATTGAGTACCAGTCCTACCGAATACACACTGGTGAAAGACACATGATCAGACAGTGAATGTAATCTTAAAATGCTGCATCATGTTGAATACAACAGAGTTGTGATTGATACACCTTCACAATGAATCCAAATTTGTTAATTGCATACTACAATGTCATCAACCACTGCAAGGGAAATAAGATGCGAAATGGAGACTGTGTACTCTTTGTAGAGGAAAAAGAAGATACTCTAACTTTTACCCCTGCATCAATCACTGATGATGAATCCACTGAAAACTACTTTGGATTGATGGTGTTTGAATTCAGACAATCTCCTTCAAAGCATGTGATCCGTATCGAGCAATTTAAATCACGGATGACAAAGGAAGCTCTAAGACAACTCGATCCAAAAGATTTACATGACCATGTAACTGTATTCAAATATGTGTGTGGAAGACTTGTGGTGATGGCGAAAGGAAATACAGTCTCATTTGAGAGTGATTATTGAATGTCTCATTTTAAAATCATCCAGTCATCAATCATTGTATGTAATCACATGTCTCCAGTGTCACCAAGATACTTCGTGGACTTCTCAGAGACAGCATACACAATATTCTGCAATTTCTTTGATTCTTTGTCAAACTGAGTCTTGTGAGCACCACATTTGTTCTTGAAGACAATCTTCTCGATTCTGTTGTCTGCACCAGTGTAGATGGATGGAGTACTCGATGGATTCTTTGGAGCAGTCCTGGACATCTTGCGCATATTGATGGTCAATGCAGTTCTGCCAGATGGGAAGACCAATCTTGATCTGTTGTTGTCAAATCTCCTGTACAATCCCTTCTTGTTGAGACGAGGCCAGAAACACACAGCTCCGACGGCAGAGATGAAAGTCTGTTGATAACTGGCATTCTGACTCATCACAGAGTGAAGTGGTTCATCATCAGAGATATAGACTCTGATATTGACTGGTCTTTGTTCTCCATTGACATTCCTTCTGAAGTACACGACTCTGGTTCCATTGTCAGCAGTGACTTGTTCAACAAGATCCACACCACATGACTGTGTTACCTCTGTCACAAAAGTATCGGAGTCATATCTGTTGGAACAGAAGAAGTCCCATGGAGCATCCACAAATTCACACAGTGGATAGAAGAACGATGTTGCTTGAATTCCAGTTAACACGGCCTTGTGTCTGAACATTGATCTCAAGAGTGCCTCTGGATTTGCAGACATTGGTGCAAAAATTCCAATTGGATCATAGAGAGTATCCAGAGACTCAGCTGCCAAGTTTCTGTCATGAGCTGTCAATCTCATAATCTTGTCATATGTCTCACTCAGACCAGCATCAGGACCAAGGGTCTCATCCACCTGACTGAAGACATCGTCAACAGTCCTGAGAGTCTTGACAGTACTCGTGGATTTGATTGAACGAGAAGGCATATTGATAGATGTCTCTTGTGTATATTGCAACATTGTTGCTCCAAATCACATTGATCATCCACGATGCCTGAGTGGCACAAGAATCTCAATGCTGACCCAGGATGGGGTGCTGCCGCATTCGATGGTGCAGAGGAAATGACTCCCAAACGCATCAAGATATTGAAAACCAAGCTTGTGGAGAAGAATCTCATCTGTATGTCTGGAGGGAACGTGTTCATATTCTTGACATCGATCAATTGCTGGTCAATCATGTGTTCCGATCAGGCAATCAGTCATTGTAACAGTCTCATGGAAGCAGACTCTGCAACTGTGAACTTCAACAAGGCATTTGGTCCATTTGTTGAGTTTATGGAAAGACATGCAGTTGACAATGTTGCCACTGTTTTGCCACAGAGCATCTGTATTGGGACAACAAGACTCAGAGTTGTGTGCAGACCGACTGGGCTGTCGTTGAAGCCATGCGAGAGTTTGTTACCAGTGTTCCCAGACAAAGGATTCGATATTCCTGCAAGACTCTGTTATGGATCAATTGCATCACGCAGATGGCCATCAGAGTGGGAGAAGACAGAGAGATATCCAATGTACAGATTCCTCAAGCCTCTCTTTGTTGATCCCATCGACATGTCCACTATTGAGTGGTGCATAGGTAATGCCCTTGTTGATCCTCACTCGTCAAGCAAGGCAGTTGTTCTCTATGGACAAGGTGGACGAGGAAAAGGAACATTCTTGGGTGCACTCACCATTGCACTGATTGGATGTTGTGGAACAATCCCTGATGGTGCACTTGTGTCTGTGTCAAGAGGAATGCCAGTGTCCATTGCATCGACAATTGTCTCAAACAGAATTGTGACAGCTGGTGATGTCGGAAGTATGGATGACACCACTAATCTTTCCATCATCAAGACTATCACAGGTCATGATTTCATTCCAATTCCACCGACCCGTGCAAGGAGTGCATGTACTCTGTTCTATGCCAGCAACAGACTTGATGACCCCACAATCAACACTGAGTGGCCAACAGAGGCAATCATGAGAAGAGCTGTTGTCATCAACTTCACTGCATATATCCCTGAAGGTATCGAAGATGTGACACCACAGGATCCCGTATCTAGACTTGACTTCGCATTGAGATGTGTTCACACAAGGTTGTCTAATCCATACATGCCAGTATCTCCATTCACTGTGATCACGACAATACTTGGATCAAAGATAGATGATGCCATGAAGTTCCTCGCACCCATCGATCCAGAAGAAGCTGATGAAGACGAGGTGATACTCGCAAACAATATCATCGCTGGATACGCTGGTGTCACAACTGCTGTCGTTGGACAATTGGCAACCAGAATCAGTCACAATGCTGTGTGTGAGATTAGATCAAAGAAGTACATCAAGGGTATTGTTCCATCCAATGCCTATGTGTTTTGATACAGATGATTCTAAAATCTCTCACAACTCATGTTGTTGTCTGTACATCATGGAGTCATACAACAGAGAACTTGAAGAGAGCATTGCCTCTGAACTCAATGAAGAACAAGTTGAAATCTTCAAAGAGTGTGTCTATGGAACATCATCAGTTTTCTGCACAGGCAGAGGTGGCACAGGTAAATCATCTGTGACAGAGTCTGTGATCAGATACTTCAGGAATTGTCAAACAGAAGGTACTCACCAAATTGCTGTCACTGCATCGACTGGAATTGCTGCATATCTCATTAGGGGTATCACACTTCACAGATTTGCTGGTGTTGGAATCCTTGAGAATGACAAGGTTGAGATGCACAAGAAGGCAACAAGAGGCAAATCTGCACAATACTGGAGAAAGACTGATATTTTGGTGATTGATGAAGTATCAATGATCTCTGCTCAATTCTTTGATAATCTCTCGTATGTTGCACAAAAGATGAGAAGATCAGATGAACCATTTGGAGGCATAAGATTGTTGATGTTTGGAGATTTCCTTCAACTACCCCCTGTCTCAAAGAGTGAGATGAGAGTACCACGAGTCTTCGAGGGTGAAGCATGGAAACAACTGTCACCAAAGGTGTTCACTCTCAACAGGATCATGAGACAACAAGATCAATTGTTCACTGAGATGGTATCAAGAGTGAGACTTGGTGAGTGTACAACAGATGTATGTGACTACTTTGAGTCATTCTCGAGAGACATAGAGTATTATGATGGCATTGAACCTGTCAGGCTCTACTCATTGAGGAAGACGACAGATGAACACAATCAATTCCAACTTGACAAGATCAGTGCACATCCCAAGACTTACGAATCAGTTGACAGAGGAGATGAGAGGTCACTCTTGCAATGTCCTGCCCCAAAAACACTCAAGTTGAAGGCTGGTTGTCAAGTGATGCTCACCAGAAATTTGGGCAAGTCTGCAGTCAATGGGAGTATTGGCACAGTCATTGGATTCAAATATGTTGCAGACTTGAGATCCTCACAGCCACTTGTCAAGTTTGTTGGGCATGATGGTCAAGCATTCACTATGGCTGTTCCAAAGTGTACATGGGAGACCGTTGCACCCACTGGGGTTGTGATGTCATCGAGAGTTCAGGTACCATTGATACTTGCATGGGCAATCACAATTCACAAGTCACAAGGTCAGACAATTCCAAGATTGTATGTTGATCTCAACAGAGTCTTTGAGTGCGGCCAAGCATATGTTGCACTAAGCAGATGCACTGATCCAAACTGTCTCCAGGTTGTTGGCTTCAGCAAAGACATCGTCAAAGTAGATCTTGAGTGTCTCAATTACTATGAGCCTGTTCCCGAATACCCTGCGACAGATGTCGCTAGATCCACTCAAGAAAGATGGGACAACAATCAAGCAGACACTCTCATGATGCTAGGTCATCTGTCCATTCAAGAGACATCTCCTTTGACTCAAGAGACATTGCCCTCTTCACATCAAGATTTAGAGACATCCTGAGTGATCCAGCATATGACAATGGTATTCGATCAGACTCTGTTGTTGACATGGTCACAGACATAGGTCACGTATTCCTTGGTGCTAAACATTACATCTCTGCTCCCGAACCAATTGATGGTATCTCTCCAGTCACTCACATTGCATTCAAAGATGAATCTTTCATGGGACCTGAGAGTCTCGATATCAGATCTGGTAAGTCATCCACAAAGAGAGTCTCACGAAGGTCTCAGTCATACAATCAATCGCGACCTGGAACAATAGCGCCTTCAAGACAGTCATCTATGAGACAACCATCCATCAGGAGATTCGATCCAGCTACAGAGGAAACCATTGGTAATATTGACAGGATGATGGAACCAGAACAGATGAGTGAAGATGATCATATTGTCGAAGAGGATGAGGATAGAATGTCATCCAGATCAATGGAAAGAGAACCATCTCCTGAACCTGAAATGGAAACTCCCATAGAGAGACCATCGAGAAGGAGAATTGTGCGTCGCAATGTTTGAATCTTAAAATCTGTCGTCAATGAGACAATGGTTTCAATATGAGATGTGTACGCAACGCTCCCGCAGTTGCCAATATCACTCTATTACAGCATCATCTTGTTACTTCATCACCTTATTGTAGTATCATCTTATCACAATGTCTGGAATCAACGACTATGTTGTCAATGGTGAGCTCACCGAGAAGTGCATCATGACTGAGGAATTGGCCAAGTTGTGCACGTTCAGCATTGGTCAACAGATTCCCATTCGCAACAATGAGGAGGAGGCTGCAAAGGACAAGAAGTCCCCCTTGCCTGCAAAGATGTA
This sequence comes from Cladosporium sp. BSL10, assembly GCA_001553865.1. NCBI lineage: Eukaryota > Fungi > Ascomycota > Dothideomycetes > Cladosporiales > Cladosporiaceae > Cladosporium > Cladosporium sp. BSL10. Next base: position 23,388 of record LJJI01000321.1, read on the forward strand.
TTGGCAAAGATTCCTTGAGGTCCAATACCCTGGAGCTGGCAAAACAAGTGGCATCATTCTCCCTGCTGTTGTGTTCCACCATCAACTTGGTGATTACTTCCAGAAGACAGCTGTCATGATTGGTGTCCCACAGTCACTTGTTAGAATCATGGAGGTACGTATCAGTTCTGCTGGTGGATCATGTCTCTTTGCTGACAGAAAGGTTGCATCTGATGAGAAATTCTGGTGGACTCGCGCATACTTCACTGATGCTCCTGAGGGAAAGGAATACATCCGCACTTATGATGATGAAGGTGACGAGTACTTTGGTAGTTTCCATGACTTGTTTGCGGAGTACCCTACCTCGGTTGTTGCCAATGTTACCTGTGGACTCAAGATGACATGTGAGGTTAACAGGGGAAAGGATGGTGAGGAGGTTGAGCCAAAGAAGGGTGATATCTGGAGGGCTGGACTCAAGATCTCTATGGTTACTGTCTATGATGCAGTTGATATTCCTGCTCCCATGTCTGGTACAGCTCACAGAAGCATCCCTGGTAAGAAGGATACTATGAGGTCTGGTCTGAAGAATCTCAGAAGGTCTGCCCAGTAGTGTGTGATAAAGGAGTTGTGTCATTTTAAAATCATCATCCACATCCATACAGCAATGGCTGATGTCTGCACCTATCATGGAGAAAGATCTGAATCTGATACTTGAGTTGGTGAGAGGAGATGTACGTGTCAAATATGTCAACAAAGGATCAGTTGATGTTGCTCATGGATTCAGAGAACTTGTCATTGACAAACAGAAGATTGAAACATGTCCTGATGAACCCAAATTGATGAGTAGATTTGAGAAGAAGATCATCAAGACAAATGTCCTCAAGAGTCAGAAATACACGAGACAACTCTGTATCCTCTTGCTCATCAGCTCAGGATATACAGTGAACTCATCAATCTTCGAGAATATCTCTGACATCTTCATTGAGAAATGTTGGGAGTGTATCCAATACATTCTTCACAGTACGAATGATCCTCTCAACACATGGCTGAAGGCTGTGATGAATGAGAGAAATCCACCATCATTCTCTGCACTGTTTTGTCCACCAAGGAGATTACCAGAGAGAGTTGTAATGAGTGACATATTCCCCAACAAATTGAGATCCATTACTCCCATTGATCTTGCACAAGATGAAGTTCCATCTACCATTTGGCACAGAGATGACGTCATAATGCAGACAATTCTCAACCACCTCAAGCATCAGTCTAGATCTTCCTGACCACATTTAGTGAATTGATGAACCTCGATGCATATTTTGGTGCCATTGCAGAGATGATACACTCTCTAAAACTTGTCATTGTCTCTCTGATGTAGATGGGACTTCCTTGACACTGAATGATTCCAGATCCATGAACTGTCATATGTCCACCTTGTCCATCTCTGTTTGCAACCAATGATGATCTGAATGTGAAATTGAGTGTCTCACTTGTTGGATGAATCACATTAACAGAATCAGAAGATGCTTCATCCAAGATCAAACACGAATTGAATGTGAGAGAACACTCATATGAACCATGTGGAGAAATAATCGTGAAGATTGGTTGAGTTTGTCCAATGATCAGATTACTCCATGTCACCATATCTTTCGACACAAGTTTGTTCTCAATGAGTGAATCCATCAATGGAATGGAGTATTTGCCAAACAATTGGAATGATGTACTTGTTGGTCTCACATCAGGATATCCCTTGTCCTTGTTCACAAAGAGTTCATCAGAGTGTCTTTTCGCTGATCTGTATGATGCCCCTTTTGGTGACACAAGACACGCTGTGATGTGAGGCTGAATGAATGAACAGGAAATTGTTGCATTGTCATTTGGGATGTTCCATATTCCCACCCAGTGAATACCTCTCAATGTTGGATCAATTTCAATTGTGTCATCACCACTCAAAGACCTCACGAATTCTTGGATGTGTTTCAATTGAGTTGGAGAGAGTTCACCTGTTGGATACTGAGAAGAATCTTCTTCATCATCATCAATACTGTAAATTGTACTTCCATCTCTCTTTGACTTCTTGATCTCCGTGAGGGAACCATGAGTTGATTTGGAGAGTTTGCCAGTGGCACGAGAATAGAATGTGTTTGACATCTCGATGCTTTGGATATGCAGCACTTGCTGCGGTGCAATCACATCAGCATGTCACGTGATACGGTTGACAGTGTCCTCAAAGGCATAGCAAGTGTCGATGTCAACAATGCTGTGTCTGGGTCATACACTGAACTTGCAGAGAGTATCAGACAAAGTGGTGCTCCATCAAACAACACTCTTTTGACAATCATCTTGGCTGAAATCAAAAGGGGCAATGATGAAACAGTCAAACTCACCAACAGCATCAACAAACTCAATGAATCAATGAAGTCTATGTCTGACAAACTTGTAGAGTCAATGGATTCACAAACCAGTATCTTGGCATCGATGTCACTCTCTATTGAGTCAGCTCCTCAGCCTCAGAAGAACAAGGGAAAGGCTGGGTCAGAAGAATGGTACTACGTGAGTACCAAATTGAGCAGTAAACATCATGTGTTCGCATGTCTCATATCACAATTGATGAACATAGTACAGCTTCACATGGACTTCCAGGGCATTCAATACCCAGACAGTGTCAATTGTGAGTTCAATCTGATGGTGACCATGGTGAGAGTTGCATCATCTGCACAATGCAAGAACAGACTCATAGAATACAAACCTCCAATAAAGTTGAAAGGAACGAGTGATCAAGCATTCGACACGATCTATCCTTACATAGCATCAAAAGCACAACAAGATCCTGCAACACTGACAGAGGCTACTCTCACAAATATGATCAATCCAATTACAAGAGACATTATGCAAGAGGCTGAGTACTTGAGAGAACGACTGTGTCATCTGGATCCCGTATTGTCTGCAAAACAAGTGGATATACTCAAATCTATCAAATTCCCATTCATTGTAGATGGAAAACTCAATTATGACATGTCGAAGATAAGACCTCGTTCATCTCATCCCATCTTCCATGAAGTTGACAAATTGGCATCGAAACAAAAGGAGGCATTTGCAATTGCGAAGCTCAATGGCAAGAACACCAATGAGTCATATGAGATTGCAAGCAACACATCAAAGTCATGATTTTAAAATCAATGTGTTCATGGGAAACTAATGCTTGGCCATGTAATCACTGATCCATTTGCTCGAACGAGAATCAGGGTCAGACAACTCATCATATGGATCATATTGGGTATCCTCTTCCTTCCTCGACTTGATGTAACTGAGTACATCTCTGCTCAGCTCATTGTCCGTGGTGCGACTGTCAGCAGCATTGTTGAGAATGACCTGGAAGGACAAGTCATCCTTGTGGTTTTCACCCAACCATCCAGCAAATGTTCTCATATGGGTTGCTTGACCAGGATCCATGTCATAATTGCCAGGAGATCTCATTTCATCAGCATTGCTCACAACAGTGTATTCGGAGTCAGCAACACTCGGAGCAGCAGCACTCGATCTCCTAACCACCCTGCGTCTAGATCTTGATACAGGCTTCGAAAGGGATTGGGTGCTGACTATGTCACTAGCTGCATCTTCAACCTTGATTGGTGTCTCAGGCTCAGTCTTATCCTCAGATATGGTGGGAACCTGAGGAGTTTCAGAAGCAGTTCTTCTGACAACACGTCTTCTTGGACCAGGTGATGGAGTAGTTGGAACATTCAGATGTTGATCAGAAGATGGCTTGTCAGAAGGTTGTCCATTGGAAGGAGGCTTACCATCAGACTTCGGATGCTCCTTGAATGCAATCTCCATCAGTGCTAACATAGCAGTATGATGAACAGAGATCGCATTGTTGTATCTATCCTTCGTCTTCATGAGAGAATCAATACTCTTAGTCAAGTCCTTGACATCACCTTGAGTAGGATTGGAAGGATCTATCCGTGTCAATCTGTCTTTGAATGACCTGAGTTCCACATCATCAACATTGGAAGACTCTTTGACCTCAATGAGTGCCTTATCAAATGTCTGAATGCTCTGCTGCCTTCTCTTCTCTGCAGTAGATGTCTTGGGAGGCATCTTGGAATACAGTGCAACAATCCCAGACAGCACCTTGCTGATGTGGGATTTCCCAAGAGTGATCTTGTGCGACGATGAGTCGCGTAACATGGATGCAAATGCAGCTGGATTGGAACATGTCATCACTTTGGTAGAGATCAAGTCACTTGGACACCATGGTCTAATCACAGATGTCATCATAGATGCCCCAATTCCCATTCCAATGAATGTCACAGATGTCTGTCCCATTGTGAATCCAACATTGAGCAGAGTCTGTAGTGCAACAATCTGTGACTCCATCTCTCTCAGTCCACCAGTATTGGGTCTGTCGATGTCATTGGATATCTTGTGAAAGACAGTTTCATTGATCATGATTACACCATGTTCGAGCATTCTCCATGAATCTTTGAAGCAATCAATTGTTAGATTTCTGGGTGTTTCATCGTAATGATAGAGATCTTCGGCCAACACTCTCACACTGCCTGGTGGATACTTAACCTTTGAGTCATCATATGCAAGTGCAGATCCAATCTCAGGGAATATGTCACCAGGATATGGATTCTGTCCAATGATGATTGTCTTCACTGGCAGATAATGAGGCCATTGCATCACATACTCAATGAATGGTTTGCAGTATGGATGATTCTTGTATTTGACACAGTTGACATCTTGCAGCAACTTGAGACATGCAACAGTAGCTGGATCCATGGTGCAATAATCAACTCTGTTGTAGAGATTTTAACATTGTGATGTGTATTGACTAATCTTGGCTTTGAGTTCCTCAAGTGCATCCATAGATGATCTCTTGAGATGTCTCCTTGGATCCTGTTTGCTTTTGCACTCAATCAAGGATTTGATATTTGATGCAGTTGACTGGAGTTCGACACAGTCTATGCAAGATTTGCCATATGGAACAGAAGAGATCATCATCTCATATGTATTGTAGAGACCAACATACTTGTGTCTGTCAATCTCAGGAGAGTATTTGATCTTCCCCTTGCCAAGTGTGAATCCAGAACACAATGGTGATTTTGACCATGGATACACAAAGTGTTCAACAGTGACACCTGGATCTTGACAAGAATATGTTAAGTGTCTTGATGCTGGTGCACACCACATTGCAGTATCAATTGAATTCGCAATCTCAATGTACTGGTCAGGCAAAGCTGGATATCCTATGACAACAATCTTATTTCCCAATCCAGACTGAACAATGAAAGACTTCAATGAAACAAAGGAATCAAGTTGATGAGATAAATGTATGTCCATGAAGTAGAGATTAATTGCAAACGCTCCTCCCATTTCGATGACGCTTATGATAATGTTGCCTTTTGACGCCGATGCTTCGATGATACTTTTGAATGTTTGTGAAACAGGCATTTCCCTTGTCAACAACAACACGTATGTACAAATGCCTGGCATAATCTTTGTGAGTTTCATGAATATGTACACGAGGCCTTCAGAACTGAGAAATGATCGCTTCCTTGAATGCATCAATGGACGAGAAGATGAAGAAATAATGCATGAGTTGAGTCTGTGTACATCAGTGTACTCAACAGCTGAATCAATTGCTGCATATCCAGATTTGTTGAGTCCACACTCACCTTTGTCATGGACACCAGACTCGAATCTCTTGAGTGTTGTGTCCATTGTGTATAGACATCGCAACACCGTTGCAACGGAATCAGCATTGAATGTCGATCACAATGACATCAATGAGTCTCTTACCGTGTTGAACTATTGTTGTTCCATCAAATGATGATGTGTCAGATGTCCTAGAGGGAACAAGGGAAATTGATACAATCAAATCAATGTTACCATACCTGTTGAATCCATCCTTTAACAAAGGTGTGTGACTACGCGTGGTCCTTTTGAGTTGGAGTGACTCATGCAACTGCAAACACTTGGGAATAAGATACTTTGGAACTGTCACTCTGTGGAAGACATTCTGTTCAACAAAGTTCTTGATCTTGCAGGAGTAACTTTGTGCATAAAGATCATCTCTTGTTTTCCTCAACAGTGTAGATGGAATGTACACAGAGACATCATCACTATTGACACAAAGTACACACCCAGTGATCTTGAACATGATGTGTTTGGTTCCATATGTTGATGCAGATACCAACACAGTTGAGTCGTTGCCCTGAGTGATAGCATGGAGTGTTGGCATGAATTCATTGGTTATTGACAAAGGTGCACAACCATCACTGATGAATACAAGAGGTTCCATGAGACACTCTTCCACCATCTCCATTGTCATTTCTGGGAACTTGTCAATACGTGGACTACTCACAGAGATTGCAGAGTCACCACAGTCATCTTCAAGTGGGTTTCTATCAAAGTCTTCTGTCAATGAGGCAACACCATTCTTGAGACCAAGTGTCCTCTCGGACAGTTGGGAATCAAGATACACAGGTTGCCATGATTTCAAATCTTCAGTTGCAGAATATTCAGTCGCATAGTCGCGATACGTGTACGTAGAGCAAGACATGCCCTCGAAACTTGAGATATCCACGAATGGATACCAAAAGTAATGTGTGAGAAGATAAGGTTAATGTACAATTCGCAACAGGGTTGCATGAGATCCACAGATTACAATCATGGAAGCAGAGAAACTGAGACCACTCTTCATTTCCCCCGATGTTGCACAAACTGGCGACACGTTCCTCTCAACACAATACATGCTGAGGAAGTGCAATGAAGATTACAGAAGAGAGACTGGGAGTTTCCAAAAGGATGCAAAGAAAGGAGTGCCAGCAGAGTTTGATTGTTACCCCACACCTGGCAAGATTCCATCTCTGCTGACATTTGACAACTTTCAGGGACATGTTCATGATGGATACATAAGACTCTTTGATCCTCCTACTCATCATGACTCTGTTCAATCATTCCATGACCATCTCACAAAGTGTATGCAAAAGACAGTCAAGAGATCCAGAGCATGGGATCTCGATGGAACAAAGAGATTTGATGCAAAAAGGATTGCATCTAACTTGAATGGAATATACTCTCCTCAGATTGCAAAATGTATGGCAACGCAACTGAAAAGTCCATATCAGCCAATCTCCGTTCACCCCATCCATGCTCACTCTGAATCAGTTGACAAGTACAACAAAGATTCTGCACTCTTCAAGATGCCAAGTATCTCGACCATTGTGACTGGTCCATTTGGTGGATATCACAACAATACATCTGTCGAGATGGGATTTGAAGAGAAGGAGGGCACAAAGGATCTGGCCAAGAGAACATATGACAAGGCACACCTTGGATTCTTCTGCTGTGGTTATACATCCCATTCATCTGATGCTGGCAAGACAAGAAGACTCTGCAGTTTCACAAGAATTCGTGTATCCTCTCAGACTCCATTGTGGCCAGTCACTGATCATGTTGATGATATCTCAGAAAGTGGCGACTGGACAGTCTTCTGCATGGGTTCAACTGTCAACGTGTCCAAAGAGAGTGTGATCAACATGATCAAATACCTCAATACTGGATCTATGGAGTATTTCAATACTCAGTTTGATGTTTCTGAGAGACAACCATGTCCTGCACCACCCACTTACATGTTGTATCCAGAACAGAAGGTGTTGTATCTATCAATCTCTCCAGGTGTGATTCTCAGATCTACTCCAAGGGATTTGATGGTCGACAGCTCAATGGTCTACAATCAATGTGAAACACCAATGATCAGAAAGATTGTGTTACCCAAGACAGGTGATGAGAGTATCAAGTACTTCTACAATCCATGGTACCTTCATGCATACTTGACCAAGCTCAACAGGCAGCCAAGACCATTGTTTGCGTGTGGGCAATTGACACAGGGGGTGTTCTTCCCATGGTCTCCAGCAACAGCAAGAGTGTCTCCATCTCATGCATCATCTCCAATTGTTGCCACTCAATACACACGTGACATGGAAGCAGATTGTCAGACGAATCCTGAGGCAATATGGGATATCTTTCCTGGAGAAGACATGACTGTGTGTTTCATCAATCTGCCTGAGAACTTTGAGGATTCAATGATGGTATCAACCAAGTTTGCTGACATGGGTGGATTCTCAACAGTCTCTGAGTGCACATACAGGATATCTGAGAAAGACTCACTTCCCAAAGAAGGTGAGAGACTCTGTGGCAAGAAATACAAGTGGTGGAAGATGCCATGTCCATTCTCATGCAGATGTATGAAGCCTGGCGATAACAATGGAATCATTGAAGCAGGTCGAATTCCCACATCTCTCGTTACCAGTGTCAATAGAACAAAGGATGGTGCAATCTCCATCAAGATTTTAAGCTTTGCTCAGTTGATGACTGGTGATAAGATATCCATGACTGCTGGACAAAAAGGAGTTGCTCATCTTGTTGAATATGAGGATCTTCCAGTGATCGTGATGAAAGATGGATCGTCATTCGTAGCAGATCTCTACATGGCAGTAGGATCAGTGGTATCAAGGCAAACAAATGGTATGATTATTGAATCAGAGTTGGCAATGAGAGGTGCAATAGAAGGGAAGAAGATGACTGTTGGATATGCTGATGACTGCGATCTAGATGAATGTCAATACTTGATCAATGGAATTACTGGGAAACCCATGACATGTCAACTCAAAGAAAATGGTCCAGTGTCTATCATGAAAGCGTCAGTCGGAATGATTCGTGTTATCAATCAAACACAAATGACAAGGGAAAGACATCATCTCACTCATAACTCAGAAGGGAAAAGGAGTGTCAGTACAACATCTGGTAGGGCAGCAGGAGGAGGAGTGGCAGCAGCGGAGATGGATTTTCATGCAATGTTCTCAAGTGGTCTCATTGGTTGTGCACAGGAATTGTTTGACAGAGGTAACTGTGTTCGTGTCCCTTTCTGCATGATTTGCAACAGAATCACAGTTGTACACGATTGTTCTGAGATGCACATGGACAACATAGTCAGAGTCAGGATGTCTTATGATGTCTCTGTCTTGGATGAAATGTCTGCATCAATCAATCAATCTGCAAATGTCTACAGGGTTGAGCATGTCTGATCACCTTGATCTTAAAATCCATGCATGAGAACACACTCTTCTTACCAATCCATTGTGTGTGTCAGCGGGCGGACCAACAAAATCAATGGCGGGTATTCTCGCAAATGCCTCTGGTATATCCGTTGTTTCGAGTGCTGGTTCATCATAGACTTTGTCTGATCCCCATTTGACTTGTGCATCTGTGTCAGTAATCCTGGACATCTTGAGACCATGTTCATCGATAATTGACGATCCTGGATCGATGTCATCATAGAGATAGCAACATCCAATGACACTCATTCCAGCTGATGCCATCAGATTGAGTTCATTGACAGCAAACTGGGCACTGAAGCATGATGTGACATGGTTGACAATGTGTTTCAGATTCTGCATAGTTGCATCGTCATTGACAACCTCTGAGATTGAACAATTGAGTATGTGATACTTGATCGTACCTTTCCGCAATTGGGGAACTGCAGGGATGACAGATCTTGGATCTTTGTACATTCTCTTGACATTGAGTCTCTTCATCAGTTTCCTGCAGCTCACTTCATTGGGTTCAATAAATATGAATGATACATCCTTCATTGACATGATCGCATCAAGAGACTGTCCATCACCTGTTCCCACATCGACAATGACACCTTGGTCTTGAACTTGTCTCTGAACGAACGAGTACATGAATGATCTCAGTGTATTTGACCATCTCCATATCTCTGTTCTCAAGATGTTACTTGTGTCATCAGATGGTTTCGTGGATGACTGGATGATGTTCTTGACTGCCTCTATGTCATTTGCACGCTGTTTATCTGGTCTATGGAAGACTCTCTTAATATCCATCAGTCCATCCTCGATGCAGAATCTTATCTCAATGATTGTGCCAGGATCATACATCTCATGATAATGTGAAGAAAACACAGTTGTACCATCAGAAGTATTGAGCTTTCCATCATCCGTGATCTCCAACTCCATTGATCTCTCATCTTTGATCTTGAACATGTCGGTACCAGACTTTGTGATTGCAACGATACCATCAGTGGGATAGTCAAGTGTTTGTCTGTGAAGCAGTGCCTCTTGATATGTGTCAAAGAATTGTCTTGTCTCAATCCCCAGTAGCATTGGTAATGTCTTCTGCATCTGTTGCAACATGAATGTGATATCACACATTGTTCGCTGATGAGTACTGGGAGTATTGGATGTATCCATGAGAACATCAATCAACTTTGGCTTTGAATTGAGCATGAATTCCACATCTATGACTGGACCAATCGTTGTCTTGAGCGAATCGGGATATGACAAGTCTACGTCCCATCCCTTAATCACATGTCCAGTCAGTCTGCATGAGAAAAGATATACCATTCCAATCTTTGTGACCCACATGCGTTGACCATCAGGTTTGTCACCAAATCTGTGTTCATGATCCTCAACCATGTATCTGTCGTATGCTCGCGCTGTGAGATTGGAGAGTGATTGTAAGACTGTTTGACCAACATAGTCAGAGAGTCTCATTGGTGCAAATCCATTCAGATACATCTCATACAACTTGACTGGGATGGATGCATTGTCACTCACAGGCAACCAGAGCGTAGCATAGTCTCCATTGACAATGTATTCATTCTCATCTATTGTAACTTGATCAAATATCTTGTACGAATTGTCTGATGGTTGATCACATGGCACAATATCAATATCAATCAATTTGACATTTGGGGCAATTTCTGTTTTGGAGATCACTGAGATGGCAGTGTCTTTCCATTTCCCATTCTGGTGATGTCTGAACATGTGGCCCTTTTTGTCCACATAATTGGATGCATAAATGGGCTTGGTATTTGACAGATCAACAACGAGATTTTGACACTTTGTCCTTCCACATATGAACCTGAGTCTTCTTGATGATGACGAATCAATGATAGGAGTAGACTTGATAATACGTTGTCTCCTCTTGAGGTGCATATGAACATTGACACGTCCCTTGAGAAATCCATCAAGATTGAGTGGGCAATTGGGACATCTTGTAATTGATCGTTGTGCTTCATCTGCAGAACGGGCTTGATATTCAATTACTTTGAGTTCTGAGTTGCAAGATGAACACTTCATCATGACTGGTTACTTGTGCGACCTATGTCGCTGATGATATCGTCGATGATTTTAAAATGTCATTGTCTCGTCAAGTCATTCCAGTGGCCAATCATAGTGAATGCAGTGCAGGAGTTCATCTTCAACGTTAACTATCTCTGGGGTGGTGTACCTAATGAATTGGGAACCATTGATGAGTTGACCATCAACCTCCCTGTACATGAAAGTAACCTTGTCAATGATCACATCCACAATGACATGGATTTCAGCAGCCAAATCAAAATCATCAAGAATCTTCGTGGTGTATTCGCTGTCTGATACACGAACTTTTGACGTGACTTTGTGGTGAGAGTCAACATCCACAGCAAGGTCTGGGATCTCTCTGGTGGTATCGGAACTGAATGGAATATCTTCGAATGGATAATCCTTTTGAATGGTTTCGATCATCCTCGACTCCAGCACTTCGAGCACCGAATTGGTAACAGATATGACACATCGTGTTGTTTTTCTGCTCTCACCTCTGGGACACAGTATGGCATCAACATTTTCAAATCCAACATCGTGAATTGTGTGAAACTTGTATTCCTGAAGTTTGGAATCTTTGGTGTGTATATCTTTTCCACCAGCCTCTGTTTGGCCCCAAAGAAAGTTGAACACACCCATGGTCACCTGTGACAGTGAGGTGTGCGACTGTGTCGCTTGAAACAACAACAAGGATATCCATCAAGATGTGCAGATTCATCATCGTTCAGAACATCGACACAAGGATCTTCAGAAAAGGAGCCGTCTACTGTGAAACTGGGTTGACATCTGGGATATGCATTGATGGATCAAAAGTATTTGTCTCAAACGACCAGAGAGGAGTGGTGAGCAAAGTTGGGAACATCATAACCTCAACTCCCACCACAAAATCCATCATGATTGAGAATCTCTTGCAAGTCACTCATGTCACAATTGATATTGGATTGATTGGGTCTCGTCTCCCCGAGTTCGAGAAGGAGAAGATCCATCGTATTGAGTCCATGTATCACAGATTCAAGGCAGAACGTGGAGCAATCCCGATCATTGGTGATTCACCAAGCATCTACACTGTCAGATCAGGTCAGAGTACAACCAGTAGCAGGAGATCTTACAAGAAAGTGGATGCACCATCAACAGTGTCTCCACAGGACTCTATATCAAGTGTTTCGAGGGACAGACTTCCTATGATCGAAGAAACAGACAGGCACTCTGTTGCAGGATGGGTTGAGACATCAAGTGTTGTGAGTGTTGATTCGCAGAGAAGTCGTATTAGTGCAAGGTCATCAAGCACTGTGAAACCCATGTCTTCTGTGTCTCAGAGATCATCTAGATATGGATCCTCATATGCAATGGGAAGACAAATGGTGGTGAGAGAGTGAAAATCATGGAATATAATGACTGATGACAACAACCACCTCATTTTAAAATGGTGTGTGTTTTGAGATTGATGAGCAGCATTTGCTGCATGGCACACTCGACAAAATGGAGTCTCCAGATCAACAAGAGCTTCGGTATTGTGACAACTGCAGAGAGATGTTCTTCACCAAGGCTTCAACAATGAAGTGTCTTGAGTGCAGCATCACTACCATTCACGATGATAGTGTGATTCAATTCCCTGACAAACACTTTTATGATCATGATGACATAGATACTTGTAATAGCAACTGTGATCTGAGTGATGAGCAGATAGACAGTATCTTGAACCT
>LJJI01000322.1:0-36904 GCA_001553865.1 Cladosporium sp. BSL10
CACTACTGGATCTAAACCAAAACCATCCCCCGCCCCCAAAAAAAAAAAACGAAACATTTCCTTCTCCAAATTACCTCACGCGTTTGAAATGATGAACCTCTGGCACTTGCCCGGCCCGAAGCCCATCTGCCCGTTGCCTCCTCTGCCAGCCTTGACTGAAGCCGCGCAAACCCGATAAAACTGCGAAATGCAGTACTTGCGCGGCACCCACGAGATCTTGGCGCACGTCCCGCCGTTGATGTTGACGCGCACCTTGCCGTTCTTGCTGTAGGCGCCGTACTTAGCTTTGCCGCTGGGGACGGTCTGGGTAGGGTCGTTAGTGAGCGGGAAGAAGGAGAGGAGAGGAGAGGAGAGTCGGGGAGGACAAGAGGGGAAGAGTGAATTGTGAATCGAAGGGAAGTGAAAAGACGGGACTACTAACCAGATCCCAAGTCCAGCCGCAGAAGGCGTTGATGGCTTGCACGATTTCGCGGTTCTGCTCGCCGTTGCGGTTGCTGGAGCGGCAGTCGATGGTGTCGTTGGCGAGGACGAGGCTGGCCAGAAGGGCCAGGAGGGCGGTTAGGAGGAGGAGACGCATGGTTTTACAGGAATGGGAGTTGCTTCGTGATTGATTAGAGACTGCTGCAGAGCCTCGTGTTTATCCTCAGGTGCTCGGGAGGGATTGGGGAGCGAGGATGGGAGAAGTGGGCGGACTGCAGTTCATGTTTACAATCGATTGTTGGTTGTTCATTGATGGGAAGCTATCTGCTGGGTATGTGCTCATTGTGGTACTGATGCATATGATTTTTCTTTCAAGATATAAGAAAATTCTTATTGAGGGCAGAATTCGGACGATGTGTTTGTGGAGAGTGCAGATGTTCGTTGCAAGCAACGCTGGGGCAGTTGGTTTCGATGTTTCTTTGTTTTGATGACCAGGGTTGGATTAGGGTATGGGGTTGTTTTGGGGATTGCACAAGCATCCGATGGGCATTTGAGATATTCATGCGTGAAACGTACATTGTATCCTTACAATTATGAGTTACCGTAGAAGATTGTTTCAGAAGTATTTGAGCTTTCGAAGGCGAGATGGCGATGTGATACTTTTGTGCAGTCGCGAGTTGTCGTCCAGACGCCCTGCGCTGATCTACGCGATCTACAGGTCACACGAACAAGCTCAGTAAACATGAAACCAAACTCTAATTATTGTATACTTTCTCAAAAAACATAAAAGCAACGTTAAGTCGTTAAAAGCATGTGAGCCGGTACGTTGGCTCCGCGCTTTTAGTGTGGAAGTCTGTTATTGTGTGCATGTAATTGCAGCGGGAGACGGTGTTCTCGCGACACGCTTCGTAGTGAGCGCCTTCGTTCGGCTGCCGGCAACGTTGAAGCCGAACAGACAGGGCAGAGATGCAACGAACATCTCATTCCATAATAACACGAGGAACAGACCACACGGCTCCAAGGCGCTCTGCTATGACTCCCGCCACTGTGCCTTTGAAGCCCACTCCCAGCCTTGCTCATTCACATGTGCATTCTCCCTGAGGCGGTATATACCCACAAATCCCTATACTACTGTGTACCCACTCTTCGAGCCCGGGATATCAGACTGGCTGTTAATTCTCCGAGAGAAGCAAAATGGCAAAGCCGAGCTTTTGCTTTTTTCCTCACGGGGCTGGGAGGGATGGTGAAGTGAGTCAAGGGGACTTGTTTGATATTCGATCTCAGACACATCGATCGCACTGGGTGGTTTAATGCCGGGGTTTCCTCTGACCTCGTGTCGCTGCTACTACCGATGATGGAATATAGCTTTTGATATCATCACATCACGACGTTGTGATTCGAGGACGCGGGATGCCTTGTTGCGGCACGGCTTTGATTAGTGGTACAGGTACAGTATTCTTGCCTCACACGAGCACCTGACACTCGGAAAATCGCGCGATTGTCATTGTTATTGTTAGGTATTGTTGTTCGCAACCTCTTACGCTGCTCGCTTGCGTCACTAAAACACACAACATGCATGGCATGCATATTGAGGCTCTCCGGCAGTTGGGCGTGGCTGGAGTCACACACACGCGCGCGCGCACACACACACCTTGCGTCTTTGCCGATGGGTGTCGACAACCGACAAAGCCGGCGCAGTGTGGTGGCACTGGGTGCAGGAACAACGCAGCCGTGCATACGGTATGGATGCTGGCCCAAGGCAGCGACCCTGAGAAAATTGGGGCACAGATACAGACCGATGTGATGATCACCACGACCGGGTCAGCTATCTGGTTGCTGCACGCTGCAGGGAGGTAGCAGCAGCAGGGAGGAGGAATCCGAGCACCAGCATGCGCACTAAGAAACCACACGAATCGACTCGTGTGGTTGGTGTAATTTTTTTAATCAAAAACTCGAGTAAAAATGGAAACGCAGAAAAAGGAGGCCTGTCAGAAAAATGCGAGCATGCAAGCACGACCGCACATGGCTTAGGCTGGGCGAAGTGTGCCTACATGCTGGTGTCGCTGCAACAGCCCAGCCGGCCTACGCCATGATGGTGCGGCATCAGAAAATGCGTGACAGGTCATGGTGCGAGAGCCCTTTGGAGGCGGTGGTGCGTTCGTCGTCGCGGAAGGCATGGGACGGATGGCGCTAGAGCGATAGGCTTCGACGCTTGCCTGCGAGTGCCTGCAGATCCCATCATCTCCTACGCCGCCTGGCCTCCGGGGCGCGCAGAGCCGGTGCAAGCCCCGTCACAGACAGCGAGAATCGGGGCCTGCGCGTTTCTTTGGCCTGGTTTTCGGGTCGGTGAATGCAGGCGGGCAGCAGGGCGCTGACTGGGGCTGGTATGGATGTGCTGGTTTGCATTGGCGCAAAAAGGGTTTTGCTCTAGATTGATGAGGCGAGTGGAGGGAGGATGGGAATGAGGGTAAGCGCCTCTCCTTCTTCTATCTTGGGCTGGCGAGGACAGCTCGCTTCGCCTTGATCGACTCGGGGCCCGGCTGGTCGGATTGATAGGGCGGTTGGCACTTGTAGGCTATGACGTGAGGGGAAGGCGAGATGGGAGAATGAAAGTGTAGATGTCGAGAGGGAACATGAGGGGATATGTGCTCGAGAACGAGACGAACAAGAACGACGGGTGCACATCCCGAGAGGCCGAGCAGTATGACGGACATAGGCAAACAGAGGCAGGTGTTTACATGCACAGGACGAGAAGCATGCTCAAAGGCTGACGAGCACGCTTCTCAAGCTTTCTGAGACGGGCAACGGGGAGCGTTTAGCCGTTGGACTAGGCGACGACACGCAGAGGTAGGTCGAGCTACGCAGGGCTAAGTGTGCGCCTCGTCGCCCGTGCGCTGCTGGTCGGGCCTCGCTATGCTGTTCCAGCTTGCGGCGGCGTCGAAGATTGGCGTATAGAGGACAGTAGTAGACCTGCTGCACCGCCTTGCCCACTACTCGCATCCCGCATCGACCTCACCGCAACGAGTAGCTGCTGCTGCTGCTGCTGCTGCTGACAAGGCACTCAGTACAATAATCATCAATCCCCCTATCGTCTGCACCCTGCCCTGCCTCGCCCACCGCGGCACCCTCGCAGGCGTATCCCGGCTCGCTCCGCGTCTAGTGACAAGCACCAGTCACCCGCCAAGCCCGAACGTTGGTTAGCCTGCTTCTTCCGCCTCCAGCCTGGGACACGACGTTAGACAGACCCAAGCACAGCCGGCCAGACACCTACAAACGCACCCTTCACTTCCACCGCCTGCCCGTCCGCTCACGCCCACGCCCTCTCCCTCTTGCTCCCGTCGCCGCGAGACATCTCTCCATCCTCGGACCCTCTACCGTCACACTCAATCTCGCTCCCCGCCCGTCGACCAGCTGCTCCCGGCTAAGCGCTCGCTCGCATCATCATCGCACACGTCCTCTCCAGCATGCGATGAGCCCACCGCGAATGTACCCGCCATGCAAGCCACAGGCCACGACCAGTGGGTGCAACAACACCACAACCACCATCAACATCCCCTCGATACCATGCGCCCGGCGCGTGACCACGACGACCCTTCGCCGCCGCCGTTCGTGAGCGCTAGCGTTAATGGCCCTGTCGATCCTATGGAATTCTACCACACTTCGTTCACACCCACGCCGCCGCCGTTGGAACAGCAATCTGAGCCATCGGATCCCTCGCTGCCTGCCGCCATGCAGACCGTCAGTGCGGGCTACTTCGCTCCTCCTACCGCCGCGCACAGGGCCGCCTCACGGTCGCCAAACAGAAACAAACTACGCAGCGCCTCTGGACCTGCCGGGACTGGTCCTTATGCGAACAAGGCTCTCGGCAACCAAAAATCACATCCAGTCCTCCTGCCTTCGCGGGCCCCTGGCACGGTCAAGGATATCGCAAACAGATTCGACCAGAAGGCTCTGCCGGGCGCCGTGCAGCCTGCGTTGACGGTGCGCACCAGCAACGAGAGGTACCGTCGCGATATTGGAAAGAGCAAGTCACCGACCAGCCCATCGAAGACCGGATCTGGAGGTGCGAAACTGCAGAAGAGGAGGCCCGGACAGCCAAAGTCGCCGCACAAGAGTGCTTCGACCTCGTTTGACACGTCGAGTTCTTTCGGGTCTGGTACACTGAGCACCAAGAGTCAGCCGCATGCTGCATTCAGCCCGAGACAGGCAAAGCAGGCGGAGCAAAAGGCATCGCGTCCTCTCTTCGGCGAAATCACATCGGACGGCCAGTGGAACGGTAACTTCCAGCTTGACGCCTACCGACCCTTGCCCAAATTCCAGTCTTCAATGCGGAGAGGAAGTGATGGCAGTATTGCGTTGAGCCACGGAAGAAGTCAGTCGCATCAAGAGAGCTTGCAGCCATTGTCTCCACATGCCAATCACAAGCTACACCACCAGCGCAGCAGAAGTGATCTAGACTACCTGCAGGGTCAGCTGCCGATCATGCCGACTATTAACACGTCACATGTGCCTATACTCAGTCCTTTCGGTTCTCCTTCAACGAGGCTGCGTAAAGACTCACCAACATCCCGCATACCTGTCAGACCTTCACGCCGAACTGGCGAATCTCCCACATCCGCACCACAATCGAGGGCGAGCTCCTCTCTGTCAAATTACAGTGGACGAAACAAACTCTCCAAATCACCGACCAGGATGAAGCATCACACGAACAAGGAGAACGAGAAGACCACCCCGTCACAAACGAGGCGCTACAATCCACCACCTCTCTCGGCTGGTAACAACAACCAGCTGCTCTCTGCAAAGATCGTACCTCCACCGCCAAAACTGTCTCCGCCTCTACGCTCTTCGAGACCCCGACAAACGGTCAGCGCAGCGACTACGGCAGCAAGCCGAGCGCGTGCAGCAGGGGATCGGCTTCAAAATTCGACAGCCAGAGGCAAACCGAGCGAGCAATGGATGGGTAAGCCTTATGATGCGAACAAGGAACACAACAAGCGAAAGATTCCCGAACTCGGGAAGGTAGATTTTGCTGCGCGCCGCGCGAGAATTCAGCAGGCAATATCGCAAAACCTGGACGAGACTAAATCGCAGGACGATTTGAAGAGCAGATCAAGAAGCGGATCACGACAGGTGTCAGTTGAACAAAGCCCACCAGCAGTTGCAGGCGCATCAAATGACAGTATGGCGAATGTGGAAGAGCGAGAGCAACAGCCGGTGGACCACACGAACACCGTGGTGCCTGAAGAAAAGATGGAGATTAGGACGGAGCGACCGAGAGGTCTCAGCCTGGACACCAATACTGCTTTGCAGCCTAGGGGACTGCTCGACCCCGAGGAACCCAAAACTGCAGGATCCGAGCACACCGATTTCGAGATCGATGATGAGGAGAGCCCGGTGCTCGGCCGTCAATTTGAGCAGTCACATGAATCACACATGGCCCAAGACGAGCCAGCAATGCTTCTGTCATCGACGACGCATCAGCCAACTCTTGAGCAACCGTCACATGTCGAACAAGACACCTCAGAGCCGTCACGACCTTCCCTGGCCCCACCTCGCAATAGTATTCTGGAAAACGTGATGTTAATGCGCCAACGAAGCGGGTCTTCGTCCAACAGTCGATCAGGTGAAGACGAGGGCTACGAGGCTAGTGGCCCTTCTGCTGACGAGTCTTCGATCGATGCAGATGACCGCTGGGAGGCTGGAACCGCACTTACAACCGATCAGGGTTCAATAAGGATCATGCTGGACAATGAGCCAGCTCTTTCGCGCGAGACCTCGCAAGACGTGCCCTGGTCAAGCGAATTCAGGACAGAAGACAAGCACGAGCGCATCGAACCCTCTCACGAGCTCGCTCAGAGCTTGCAACAGAACCATCAAACTTTCACAGCGAACGGATGGAATGAATCTCCTGACGAGGGCGACTTCCCCGATAGCGAGTTCCAAGAAACTCCGCGAAAGAACGACAACCGACAGGAAACGCTGAAGCCTTCTACTTTCCAGCCAATGACTTCCTTTGCAGTGATGAGTGAAGATGTCGTTTCGAACTCCACGATATCTCGCGCTCTGGACGAATACAATGCGACCGGCACGATTACACCCGATTTGCTTCGGGAGATGGAAAAGCACTCAGTCGATCTGGAGAGGCTGTCAAACAACGGCGGTTCAAATGCGATCATGATTCAGAATCTTTTGGATAGTATCGCAAGTGAGCGCGCGTTGAAGTCTACACCCCCATCGGAAGAGCCTTCGAGAAGCAACTCACAGTACGAGATTCCTGCCGTCACTCCGGACACTCCTCCAGATGCACTGGTCTCCATGGGCACGGCTGTTGTATTTGGTCGAGATGAGGATGGCTACAACGCCTTCGATCGCGTTCCCGAGATGCAACTGGGCGACCCAGCTGTCAGTGCAATCGATGGCACTAGCACACCCGAAGTGCACGTACAAGACGATGGCGAAGACTTCGCAACTCAGATTGCGAAAGCCAATGAGTTGTGGGAGCGCAAGCAGCGAGGTGAAGCTACCTCACCTGAGTTTGAAGATGACTTCCGACCGCCAACTCCACCGCCCAAAGATGCTGGATATACCCCAAGGTCCAGCGTAGGACCTGCAAGCACATCCATTTCCCCGACCATCATGTCTGAAGGCCTGCACATCTCGACGCCCGGCCACATCGATTTGTCGCACATCCATGCTGCTGGTGAGCACGCGAAGAACAGGATAGACGGGTCCGCGCCTCCGTCTCAGTTACCCTCACCTACCCTGGCTCCTCCGTTACCGAATCATGCGCCGCCACCGCCTCCACCGATGCCGTCGGTCCCTTACGGCATGCCTGAAGCTCCTCAAATGCCTGCACCCAGCGTGGATCGCGCATCAAGTGAGGCATCTCCAAGAATGAGGAAGGGTGCTTGGGGTCCTAGCCCTGGCTCATCACGGCCCTCGGTTGATAGCCAGCGGTACGCACCACACATGCAGACTTCCAACTCTATGTCATCGTTCGGTGACGCGTCCACCCGTGTCGGGTCTTTGGATGCTAGCCGCGACAGTCATAGCAAGTATGGCAAGACGAGCTCCCCCGGACCAGAGCAGAAGCGACTTCAGAAGCGTCGCCATGTCATCATGGAACTGCTGAACACCGAGAACAGTTATCACCAAGATCTGAAGATCATCGAAGACATCTATAAGGCAACTGTTGATGACTTTGTCAGCGCAGATGACAAGAAGACACTGTTTGGCAACTGTGACGAGATCGAGCGCTTCTCTCTCAAATTTTTCGATGAGCTGCGCAGGGCTGTGACTTCGATCTACCAGCCATCCAAGGGCACGCGCTGGCATGGCAAACGTGGCAGTATTTCCACCACGCAGAGCGATGGAACCGCTTCTAGCACCGACTCAATTGATGAAGAGAAAGACCGTGGCACGACCATTGGCAAATGCTTCCTTGAGAACATGAGCTACATGGAGGTGATTTATGGCAATTACCTGAAGAACCATGATGCTGCCAACCAGAGGCTAGCAGCTCTCCAGACCAACCCCACTGTCAAGTGCTGGTTGGACGAATGTCACAACAATGCAAGTGACATCACGTCGGCTTGGGATCTCGACTCGCTGCTTGTTAAACCGACACAACGCATCTCCAAGTACCCTCTCATGCTCCAGCAGCTTCTGGACTCAACACCTGCCGACCACCCTGATCACGATGCCTTGAAAGTCGCTGCCAAAGATTCCATTGCCATGCTTACTCGCATCAACGAGTCGAAGAAGCGGAGTGAACTTGTGGAGCAGATGATCGGTCGCAATAACAAGGGTAAAGAGTCCGATGTCCGCGCTGGCCTAGCAAAGGCCTTCGGTCGCAGAAGCGAGAAGGTGAAAGAACGCATCGGCATGAGTGAGACAGTTCAGGACGTCGACTTCGATGCTCTGGCACACAAGTTTGGTGGACATTACATTCGACTCCAAATCGTCCTGCGCGATGTCCAAGACTACGTCAACTCTTCCAGCAGAGCTGTGCAGCAAATTAGCGCCTTTGCCAGCGCGTTGGAGGCCTACGGCGATGTTTCACACGGTAGCTTGCCGGAGATGACTAGCAAGTGGCGCCGCTATGGCCACGCAATTCGAGACTTGACTGCTGTGGCGCTCGCAGAACACAAGGCCACTTTGGAAAAGCGTGTCATCACCCCAATGGTCGCTTGCATCAAGCTACATGAGAACCCACAGGCAGCGATTGCCAAACGTAAGAAGCGTATCGTCGACTATGGCAAGTGCAAGAACATGGAGAAGCGCGGCGAAAAGCCCGACAGGAAGACAATCGAAGCTGCGGACATGTACGTCGCGCTCAATGAACAGCTCAAGCTCGACTTGCCAAAGCTGTACGAACTTACGGCTTCCCTCGTCCGAGGCTGTCTCAACTGTTTCCTGGACATCCAGCTTACGTGGCAGGATACCTGGCAGAAGAAGTTGAGGCCCCTGTTGGAGGATGCCGAAATCCCAGCGAGTATTCACGACATCAGTCCAGCCTTCCACGCTGATTACGAGCTCGTGCGATCAAGAGTCATGGATTTGGGCATCATCAACGGCTCGCTACTTGCAAACACGGAAAACCACCTTTCGCCCGCAAGCACAGTTGTGGCGGATTCGGACTCTGGCACTTCCAAGAGGCCTTCAACTCAGATGGGTTCGAGGCGCACTCTGTCTATTGGAAGCGAGGGATCACCAAATCTGCAGACGCCAGGCTCAAGCAAGAGGCAAAGCGGCATCAACACTCCGGACACTGCTACTATGGACGCTGCTCTGCTCTCAACCGGTAACCGTATTCGATCTAACTCGTCGATATCGAATCGTGGGCCATCGGCGCCAAGTTCAGCTTCAATGAGTCGCCAGTGGTCGGCGCAATCGGGCCTGCATGTACCACGACCCAACGCGACTGCAGCGTCAGGCTCAGTCTCTGGCCGACCCTCTACTGCCACTGCGAACCTTCCAAGCCCGACAGGAGTATATCTCTCTCCTCGCCAAAGCATTGATCAGCCGCGGTCTCCGCGCCCGAGTAGCAGTCAAACATACTTCAATACGCGCCCTGATTATTCGGCAGATGCCAACTCGCATCGTTTCAGTGGAATTTTCTCGTCCGCCATGCCGCCTAACGACTCTGGCGATCTTACTCTCGTCAACTCGTCTTCCACAGTGACGCCGTCCACGACGCAAGCGGCGATGCGCCCGATGTCGTCGTCCAGCAGCACTTCTCGCCTACATGCCAATGAGGACACGGCGGTCCTCTTTGTCGCCGCGTCTCTCTTCGAGTTCAATATCGACAAAGCCAGGCAAGAAGGAGGCTATCCATACTTGGTGTATACACAAGGCGAAGTCTTTGATGTCGTTGCACAGAAAGGCGAGCTGTGGCTCGGAAAGAACCAGGACGATCCTACTGGGCGGCTTGGCTGGCTATGGGAACAGGTAAGCTAATATTGTATCGTAAGATATTTGTGGGAGACATTGCTAACATTTCCAAAGCATTTCGTTGTGCTCTCTCAAGATTAGTGTCCTGGAGAGGAGCATCGGCAATTGATCGACTATGGTCTCTGGTTAGTCGGGAAGAGGAGACGATCCGCCAGGCGGAACAGAGTCGCCAACCAAGTAAGCTTCAACGATGACGACGGCGGAGATGACGAAACCCGCGCGAGTTAGCGCGTATCCGCCATTGCGCTGCGTACTGTGAGTCCTGTACAGCAGATGCATACACGGAAACACATACAAAATTAGCTGCGTGGAAATTGGAACTCACCAACCAACCACAACGCACGAACACAACAAACACACACGAACTCATCTTCGATACCACCTTTTTTTTATGTACCCACCTACTCAACACACAAGAAGCGAGAAGCGCAGAAAGACTTCAACCACAAACCTTTCTGGACGCTTGCACTTTTCTATACGCTGGATAACGAATAACACTACTACATCTTTTGGGGATCCCTCGAACGGAAAAAGCGAGGTGTTTCTGGAGCTTTGCTTTGTCTTCTTACCTTTTTTTTTTCTTTCCTTTTGACTTTCACATAACATAACATACCATAGCGAGCGAGTTCGAGTGAAGCGAGGCGCGGACGGGAAACTCCTCCCTGACCGTCTCGCGGCATTTGGTGGTTTTCCTTCTCTTTCTTTTCTTTTCTTTTCCTTTCACATATTTTTTATCACCTTCCGTAAACAGTCGAGGGAATGATGAAAGCCTCGGGTCCGGACATACCTGCCTGATGGTTTGAGCGGTGGACGGACGGATCGGCTTGGGGTGGGACGGGACCGGATTGGCATCATGTTCATGTAGATTAGGAGAGGCGATATATCCTGGGAAACAACACGTGATGGTGTTTTATCAATCATTCATCCTTTTTCTGTCCTTTTTTTTTTCTTTTCTTTCCTTTTTTCTCCCATGGAGGTTTGAACGGACTTGGTGAAGGGAAGTGAAGTTTCGTTATGAGGTGGTGCCAACATTTGTGGACTCTACAGCCTCGTCTGAATGAAAACTGAGAGAAGATTGCGGGAAAATCTGCATGTCATTCATGAAGCAACCTTGCTTGCACGCGGCTGCTACTGGTCTTATAGACGCCGTAACGACTGGTCTTGTTTCATCATCTTGTTCATCAACAGGAAACCGAAATATTTCGACTCGCGAAGACGTGCTTACACCGCCCGTACATCCACAAGCGACGGACCGACACCGACCAGCGGTTCGGCGCGCACGAGCATCTACAACATCAGCTGACCATGCTAGCTGTGAGCGGGCGAAAACGAGTCGGCCTCGTCGCACAGCTTACTCATCGTCGTCGTCGTCTTCGTCGTCGGAAGAGTCCCCAGACCACGTCCCGCTCTCTTCCTCAGAAGCCTCGAGCTCAGCGATGATGCACGTCCGCGCCAGATCAGCGCTCAGTTGGTTCGCTGTCTGCGGTGTCAAAGCACGCGAGTGGCCGCGAGCGACGACTGTGGCGTTCGTGCTTGCTGACTGGGCTTGACGGGGGTTGTAGACCGGTGTTGTTGTTGTTGTGCGGTGGGTGACTGGGCTGTTTGCCCGGGTGGCGGCCACGCTGCTTGTTGGGGTCGTCGCCTGGTGCGGATGTCTGAGGTTGGAGGAGGCGAGGGAGGGGTGGTGTCTGTAGGGTCTTTGGTTGTTGCTTTTGTTGCTGTTGCTTTTGTTGTTACTTTTGTTGTTGCTGGACTTCGGTTGTTCGGTGGGTTTCTTGGGTTGGGCCTGTGGTTGAGCTGTAACCTTGGTGCTTGTGCGAAGAGCCTCTGGATCTTTTTTTCGGAATGTTAGAAGGTCTTCTTGTCGCTGGCTCTGTTCATGACGAGGCAGGCATTTATCACTCACTATCTCGCACGAAGGAGGGATAGTCTGTGGCACGACCAGTGGTAGTGGCCCATACTCCCATTTGTCGAATGACATCTGGTTCAAGTTTACATGAAGAGCAAAGGGCCGATTGTTTGTGTTTGCAATGGGCCGGTTTGGTTGGTCTGGAGGTCATGGCAGGCGTTCGTCAAGTACGAAGTGTTCAAGATCGATAGCTAGTCGTGTAGTCAATTTGCAGGTGTGCTGTTATGCTCAAGTCGGCGGGTCAACGAGACGCCTCCAAGAGGACATTGGCCTCTCGCTTTTATATCTACGCCATGGAGCCTCACGCCACAGAAAGGGCGCAAGCTCATGCGTACAAGGGCGTCGAGCAATCCGCCGCCCTTCTGTCCGATTCCGCGACCACAAGGGCTAACAATTCAAGTAATTCATCCTCATGCTGAACACAAACTAGATCGTTTTCTGTTCTCCTCGCACATGTCTGTGTAATGGTTCACGTCTCAATGCCACGCAGCCTTGGCTACCCAGCTTTCCTACTGGCAGGTGTGCAGTGAGTCGGGGGTGGCTACCGTGAGCTCGGGAATGCCGGCAAACGTAGTACGACATTGTGGTCTACACAGGCTTGATAGTGCCTGTTCGTACTGGCGATGGAGACGGTGGTGTCGTCGGTGCCTAAACATGAAGGCCCGACTCGTCAACCTGGGAGGTAGATTTTTAGCGAGACGGGTACGTGCAGTGAGCGGTCGAAGTGAGACTCAAGTCGTGCAGACACACAAAATTCTCACGATCGTGATACGGGATACCCTCAAAGAGCCGAAGGAAGTCACTAGGAACTGGTGCTCTAAACTGCCAACCCAGCCGCAGATCCCGGCGGGCGTGCAGTGCGGTCTAGCTGCAGCAGCTCACGAAAGCACATGGAATCGACCTCAATGGCCTATCAGCCTGCAGTCTGACCCATACAGCCCTGCACGTACAGCCTGCTGACATGCGCCTATTTGACACCACTCTAGCTTGTCCCGAAGCCCATGGTCGTGGGAGCAGCTAGCTCTGTGCATTCACGCGGTTACAGGCATTGATTCGGGAAGTCGCCTTGAATGGGCGCCTGTTGACGAGCTTAAGCCAACCTCCCAGTTGGCGTTGTACCACCATCGGCTGGCACGAGCATCGTGTGCCCTTCTAGAAGTTGCTTAACCGCCCTTGAGACAAAGTCGGTCCGGATAGCACCACGCGCTCGTGAAGTGACGTCCTCAGAATCCATGGCCATGGCCGCACCAACGGGCAGGACTCCAGTGATCAGAGCCACAGCCCCTGAAAACCATGTGGTGTTGCCAGACTTTCGGCTTGAAACGCTGCACGCGCACGGATTCGACGCCGCGGTCCAGGAACAGGTTTCATCGTTCCTCAGCCTGGAATTCCCGTGACCCAAGACAAAACAGCGCGCTCGTGCTCGGTGGCGGCGACACGGCGTGCGGGATGGGCAAATATCAATGTGATCTCCAGAATGCCACGGAGGTAGGCCCTGTGGTTCGGGCCGTTTGACAACTTGTTTTGAGCGGCGCTGACATTGTGCCTATGCAGGTACTGCCGGAACGGCTATCGTCGATGTTATGATGGCGACACCGTCAGCCGATCCTCCTTCGTCTAGCAATGTCGGACGCCCGAACAAGCACATTGGTAGTTGGCATTTCGGCGACGTTGACTTGGGCATGAATATTGATCTGCCAGTCGCATATGCGCTTGCCAAAAGCGTTTTGGCTTGCGTATTGACAGCTGTTACTCGCCTACCCTGTGCGACCAACGTCGAAGCCTATTCTGCTTGAAGCAGCCATAACAGCAGCGCTTGGACCAGAAGTATAATGATGGCAAACCTCGTATTGAACATATACGACTCCACTTTGAAAAGCGAAGAGAACGGCCATTGGATCCAGAAGAAACATGCTTGACAAGAGAAGCGGGGACCGGATTCACAGCATTGACAACGCATTCCTGCTCGTCACTAAACGGCAAGTGCTCATGCGAGGTGCGCTCCGAAGGGCATGGACGACGATAGCGAGACCGTCAGGTGCAAAGATAGCGAGCAACGGGGCGGCGGCCACCCAATGAAGAGTTATGTGCATGACCAGGCCGGGAACAACACCGAGGCCTTCGCGCCTCGTGTGAAGGAACTTGCAGCAAACACGAGTGAGCTCTTCACCCCAGCAGTCTGTCCCTTCTTTGAATAGGCGCGCGCTAGTCCTGAAGACCTTCTGTCAACAAGGAGTTCCTTGCATTAGCGGTATTTCCGGCGAAGGCGTGTGTGCGCAGATAGGTACTTGAACGACTGTATTCTGTCAGAGGAGCATCATCTCTCAACGTTGTGCAGCCAGAATTTTGACCTCACCTCATGTACACGTACGCCAAGCACTCTTGCTAGGAGCGTACTCCGACATGGCTATTGCCTTCATCTACTGTTGATAGACCGCGAAGCTGCAACCTTCTGTCACGGGTCCGCATGAACCGAAATGATATTGTGTTGAAGGTCAATGCCGAGTTCGGTCATACCAATGATGACTTCGTTTGGCAGTGTCAGGTGCCAGCTTATTGAACGTCGAGATACCTAGACAACAGCTATGTGGTCAGAAGATCCAAAAACTGAGAGCCCGTGACTGCGCAACAAGTCATGGTCATACGCGGAGGCGAGAGCCTCCAGCAGTCCGTGTTCAAAAATGCCTCTCGCCTCGCTTGCAAGGCCGCGAAATCCGAACGCAGCCTTCAGGAGTTCCGTAGGAGCCTCCACAGAGGTAGAGATGTAGTCACGAAAAGCGTCCCATGATCTCGTGCCCATCGCACTTGCGCGTTCCACCCGTCGTGCGCTAGCAGACCGCGGCCCAACGGGTGGAACATGCGATGGTCCGATGCGATGATCCGCCTCTGTGAGACCGTGTGCGATCACGTCGGGCACCCCGTGAGTTAGTCTCGCTTCGTTTGGCGAACTTTTGCGACTGAGCGTATACTTCGGAGGTCTGAGACGAACTTGAGTCTTGTGCGCGGACGGGGATGGAGGTTAGTGAGGCATGGTGCCAATCGATGGTAACATCCTATTGTCTCAGCAACACCAACTCGCGACATTCGTAGAGCCGATAGTCGTGCAGTACCTGGGGATCCATTGAGCCGACGAAGGCAAACAACCAGCTTCAAGACGCTAAAATGCAAGTTGTGCTACTGCGAGAGTTTCGATAGATGAAAACGGCGATAGGATGACGGGCTCAGCGGTGAAGTGACGACATGAGTTCCGAAGGCGAACCAAATAACTTTTCAGTACCTACGCGTTCCTGTGGTATAACCATACAAACACCAACGCCATGCTAGCTCAGCCACCCTAAGCATTTTGTCGAAGATCATTGGACGGACTCTACGCCGAGCCGTTGTGCTTCTCCATGTTCAGTCCAAGCTTCTCTCTGCGAGCAGCAACAGCTGAAGCAAGCTCAGCGAGAACCTTCTCAGTGTCCTCCCAGCCAATGCAGGCATCGGTGATCGAAACGCCGTACTTGAGACCGGCCTTGCCCTCGGCAGGGACCTTTTGCGCACCCTCGTTGATGTTTGACTCGATCATCACGCCCATGATCGCAGTCTCGCCAGCGCGCATCTGAGTTGCGAGGTCCGCGGCGACCTTAGGCTGGTTCTTGTGGTCTTTGTTGGAGTTGCCGTGCGAGCAGTCGACCATGAAGCGCGGGCGGAGACCCTTGGCTTCCAGAGCCTTCTTGCACTCGGCGATGGAGTCCTTGTCGTAGTTGGTGCCCTTCTTGCCGCCACGCAGGATGACGAAGCAGTCGTCGTTGCCTGCTGTGCCGACGATAGCGACGTTGCCGGGCTTGGTGACGGAGAGGAAGTGGTGAGGGTGCTTGACAGAGCCGATGGCGTCGACGGCCACACCGAGAGTGCCGTCAGTGCCGTTCTTGAAACCGACGGGGAAAGAGAGACCAGATGCCAGCTCACGGTGGACCTGGGACTCGGTTGTGCGGGCGCCAACAGCACCGACCGAGAGCAGATCGGCGGTGTACTGAGGGCTGATAGTATCCAACATCTCACTGGCCAAAGGCATGCCCTTGTGAGTCAGATCGAGGAACATCTGTCTGGCAGTACGAAGGCCCTTGTTGATGTTGAAAGTGTTGTCGATGTCAGGGTCGTTGATCAAGCCCTTCCAGCCAACAGTAGTCCTAGGCTTCTCAAGGTAACTCCTCATCACGATGAGCAAGTCGTCCTCGTACTTCTTCTTGAGCTCGAGCAGACGATCGCAGTATTCCAATGCCATAGCAGGGTCGTGGATGGAGCAAGGACCAATGACAACCATGAGTCTTCTCTTCTCATCAATGCCGTGTACGACCTCAACAGCCTCTTTGCGAGACTTCACGACCACCTCTCTTGACTTGTCTGTCTGGCGGATTTCATGTTGGAGGAGATCGGGAGGAGTCAAAGGAGTCATGCCACGGATACGCCAATCCTCGACACTGTTCTGGTCGCCGACCGACTTGTTTGGGAAGAAGAACTGCATACATTGTTAGCAATATGTCCACCGCAGGTTTATGCTATTCGTTGTTGAGGCCGAGTGCCAACGTTCAGAATCCAAGATATCAGTCGTACCTCAGCCATGATGAAAGTGGTTATCGCAAGCTACAAACGATCAGCCAGACTATGAGAGAACGAACCAAGGGATCAGGAACAGAGCCCAAGGGGACAGAGTTACAAAAATATATACGACCCAGTGCACGAAGGATGACTCTGACTGGAATCCAAGGCCCCTCAATGGCCAGCGCAAGCGCCTCAGCGCGCAATGACGTGAGCTTATTGAGGAACGCGCCGACAGAAAGGCCGTCCGAGCAGTCAAACATCTCGTATTACTCGGGCTTGAGCTCTCGGCGCCAATATCTCTACAACCACAACAATGAACGCGCTCGTAGGCTATGGCAGCAGTGACGAGGAAGAAGAGGATGTTCTGCCTCAAAGACCTGCCAAGGTAGGAACATGCTAGTACCACAACGCTGCGAAGATGCGGATGCCTACTAATGACATGTGAACGCTAGATAGCGAAGATCGACCAGAATGCGCCGGACCACCTGACTGCTCCCCTCGAGAGTGAGAGTACCCGTAAATCACCCAAACGCACCTCCATTGACCGTGCAACAGCACCAACTGCCCACCCAGAAGCGCACATCGAAACCCAGCCTCTAAAAGCCTCGACACCAGCACCACCAGCACCACCACCTCAAGATGTCGCACCACAAGGCCCTGCACCTGGCCCAAAAATACCACCCGCAAACCCAGTCCTACTTCTAGACGAAACCGAAGCCACCGCCTCAGCTCCCCCAACCAGCACTCCCTTCTCACCCTACACATTCACGCGCCAGCGCCTCCGCGAACTCACCATGCCTCCAGTGCCCAAC
The DNA here is from genome assembly GCA_001553865.1 of Cladosporium sp. BSL10. Classification (NCBI taxonomy): domain Eukaryota; kingdom Fungi; phylum Ascomycota; class Dothideomycetes; order Cladosporiales; family Cladosporiaceae; genus Cladosporium; species Cladosporium sp. BSL10. Next base: position 17,179 of record LJJI01000322.1, read on the forward strand.
TTCGACATCCCCGACGCGCCGCCTCCGCCCGCGCACAACAGCGAAGAAGCCGCGACTCTCGCCGCGGTGGCACAGCAGTTCGAGCGGTTCCTCGAATTGAAGAAGCAGGGAGTGCACTTCAACGAGCGTTTGCAGAATTCCACTTCGCTGCGGAATCCGAGCTTGCTGCCGAAGCTGATGGCTTTTGCGGAGATCACGGACGAGGATTGCTATAGGAGCACGTTGCCTGTGGAGCTTGCGGTGCCGGCGAGGTGGCCGGAGGACTGTTCCGTCGAAAGTCTGGTTAGGCAGAATGAGAGGAGGGAGAAGAAGAGGCTTGCTGAAAGGGAAAAGCTGGAGTTTGTGCCGGCGCAAGGGAATGAGGGCAGTGGGAAGTTTACGCCAAACGATGTCAAAAGGAGCAAATTCGATAAGAGATGATCGAGAATTTCTGGATATAATGCTCTGATACAGTCGGTCATGTTCTATTTAATCCTATCACTCGTGAAACTTTTTGTGCGTCGACGCATGCGACTGCTTGGAGAAGCTTAGCCTTGCAGGGCGCTCGCGGGGAGAGTGGCGACCTTGTCGTTGAAAAGCTTCTCGGCCTGCTTCCAGACACGGACATTCTGCCAGTCCTTGAGACCGAGCAGGCTGGGAAGCAAGTCTGCGCTGAAGGCCTCGGATGCCTCACGGGGTAGCAGACTGGGCAGGTGGTCGATGCTGATGACGCTCAGCGGCAGGCCGTTGCTGCCCTCGGGGAGAGAAACGGGCACTGTGGGCTCGCTGAAGGTGGTGTTGATGTCGTAGATGGGAATGGGGTTGTGGGGGTTGGTGGTGTCGCAAGAGACGTCGCAGACGACGCTCAGGCGGCGAGACTCAGCAGACAGCGATTTGGCATCGACGAAAGGAGGAATCTTGGCGGAGAGGTAGATGCAGTTGACGAAGACATCAGACTCAATGATCTCCTGGTAAGGGCCAGGCTTGGCGGAGGTCTCCTGTATATCCCACTTGATGATGTCTTCGAGACCAGCGCGAACGCAGAGGTCGACGGCACCACGGCCGCAACGACCGAGAGCACCAATGACGAGGACGCGAGGGTAGTGGCCAGCCTGTGCCTTGCCCTCCTCGACGGCCTTCTTCACATCATCGATGAGCAGGTGCTCGTTCTCGTAGCTTGAGACACTGGGAAGAGGCTTGTCCTTGCCGTTCTTGAGCTGCCAGGCCCAGGTAAGGAGAGCGAGAGCGGCGCCGGCGAAGCCAGCGTGGTAGCCGAATGCTGCGACACGGCGTCCGTTCTCGTCCTCGAGGAATTCAAGGTCGAGAAGAGTTCCATTGCCCTTGGGGAAGCGGCTGAGGACGGTGTCCCAACCACCCTGGTTCTTGTAGCCTACGTGCTGTCAGTATTGGAAATATGGAGGTAGTCCAAAAGCATTTGACACGGTAGGACGAACAGTGAGCGAATTGAACGTGCTGTCTTCAAAGTCAGTCATGGCGATCATTTGGTGGGGATTGTTAATATAACGAACAGTGTGCTTCAGAGGGAAGTCCTCCTCTGGCAATTCCTTGAGACCAATGACAATGTGGTCACTAGGAGCATCGACCCATGAGCCGGTAGGGACGAGAGATGCACCAGTACCCTCGTACTCTGAGTCTGGGAAGATGCTCAATGGCGACTTCTCGACATTGACTATGTATCCGGCATCGACGAGCTTCTTAGCAATTGTAGGCGTGATAGCCGTACGGTGCTCAAGAGGCTTGGTCTCTGCGCGGACGTGGAGGATGTTTGAAGGCATGATGTAAGATGTATGTGTATTGATCAATCTAGACAAACAGAACGCTTTCAATGGTCTGTACAAGTAGCCTCCGACTTCGCCAGATGCGTCATATGAGCGCGGGCCAAAAAATTGACCCTTTGGAGGGATGTGAGTCTTCGCCCTATGGCCGAGGCTGCCACGTGACTGGCAAGCGCCGTCCGCGCCTTCCCCTTCCCGTGCTGCCAGCGGTCTGAGCGTCCCCGCGGCGATGCGAGGAAATAAAACTCGCGCGCGCTCTGCCAATATTTTGCTTTCCTTTCTGTATGAACAACGCAAACAATCAACACTGCCTTTAAAAGCATTTTCGAATCGAGAGCCGCTTCGCGCGATGCTCCATGACGACGAAAACCGTCTGTGCTAGTGGAGAACGACTTTCAGAGGATCTTGGGTGCCGTCCGCTCCTCGTCTTTTCGACCATGGAGTAGAGGGCAATGATCAGCTGTACAGTCCTTTTTTTGACACCCTTCGCCTGTGAGCATTTTTATGTGCACGCGAGCTTGTGTAAGCAGAGATGCTGTGCTATGTAGTACTTGCATATCTCCTGCACGTCGAATTTGCTCGCCAAGTCGGAAGTTCGATGTAGCAAATTGCTTACTCCTATCCTGGTGATTGCTTTCTGTGGTAACATCACAAGATACGGACCTACGCTCCAAGTGCTTCTAGAATGTTTTCTGGAACTACTAAAAGTGTAGAATCGAGGCACGATCTCGGCGTTTCCGTGCTGACGCCGCGCTGCATCTGTTGCTGACGCAGAACCGCCACACGTCGGCACGACCTGGCTAATTTGTAAGGTATCGTCGTCAATCAATCTGGCGAGAAGATTATGGATCGCGGCCTTTGTACTGTCCGTAGTAGCGAGTATGTTGTGGTATATCAGTCAGGGTCGATAACTCATACCATGTCATCGAACTCATGAATGCTGAAACCAATCCACTCCCAGTAGATATGGTCAGAAGAAAGCAACGATCCTGGTATGCAACCTCGCAAACTCCGAAGCTATGCACCGAGTCCCAAAACTGACCCTTCCCAGCCACCAGTGCCGTGCCCGTCACTTGAGATGCGATATGCAGCAGCCAACCTGCGGCCACTGTCGTCGTGGAGCTAGAAATTGTAGCAAAGAGTCCGAACATGTTATACTGGGCGATAACAACGTGGGCATTGTTCGTCGAAGGACTCGGTACGACCTCAGTTTTGATGAAGATCAGACGTGGATAGGCCTGCCTCCAGGTATGCAAGAGCGTTGAACCTGGAAAGGATACCATCACGCCAATGGCAGATTCCTCAAGACACCCAACCTGAATACTGAATTGCTTGCACAGTCACCTTTACTGGTGGATCGTTCCCGATAGTAGATGTCGGTCGGATCTTCTCGAATAGCCCAGGGAGCGAGAACGTGAATCACGGCAAAGACGCTTCCGTGACAAACCTGAGCCTACCGGTGCACACCATCCCGGAAGAGATATACACGGCTTCAACTCATACAAGATCGGGACCTAGCTCGATTACGCTTGACAATACACTGTCGAACCGTCCCGGTAATACGTTGTGGCCTTTCAAGACCCAGCAAGAAGCTGCTTTGATGAGATACTACGTTACCAATTTGACTCCGTGGTTCGATCATTCAGACACCATCAAGCACTTCGGCTCGGTGCTGCCAACTCTAGCCGTCACATGCCCTCCGCTGCTCAACGCCATATTCGCAATAGCCTCACAACATCTCAGCTTGATGGGAAAACTCGACAGCTCGATTAGTCTTCACTACCAGGATGAGTGCTTCCGCACATTACTTCCGGACCTGAAGACTAAAGCATTTGAGGCACCCATGCTAGCCGCTGTGAGCATTATACGCATCACCGTACATATGACTAGTAGGTCTCGAGGCTCCAGCAGCCCTGGATGGAGTAGTAACCTAACTTGACATAGACCGACCGCCCAACCATGCTGGCATTCACGACACAGTTCTCAATGGCTTTCTAGGTCTTGACATACTAGTAGATGCGTGGCGTCAAAATCCATCATCTACCCTACATGCCGCTCTCTTCATGAATGCATTGCGCTTGTATATTCACGTTGCTCTGGTGAATAAACGACCCTTGCCGCAAGTGATTCCCAGCTGCTGTCTTACCTCGAGTATCTCACCAAATCAAGATGATCCACGGGTAATCAATGCTCGCATCGCAGTCCTTGTTGCGAGGATCTTGGATTACTGTTACGATGATGAGCCGAAGATACAACAAAGATGGCAAGGATTGTACGATGATCTGGCTGAGTGGAAATCAAAATTGCCTGCTTCGTTCCAGCCAATGCTGGAGACACTCGCCAATGCTAGTCAGCCTTTTGGCAATATACTGTTTGCTAACGATGTTCATGGTCCGTGGAACTAAGAAGTTGAGGTTCTGAGTATCTGAATCTGTACTGACATCGATCGCAGCGGCATCTCACCAATATTATTGCCTCGCGAAGCAGCTCCTCATCAACCATACTCCGAATCACGGAGAGCACTTCTTGACACCACAGGGCATCTCCAGCTCCGAGACCGCATTTCAAAACCAGCAAAAGACAGTACCTCATCCGATCAACAAGCAAGCCGAAACCATCGACCTCCTCCGCCGCGCCTGTGCTGTTGCCGAATCCCACACCGACACGATGGGAATCGTGCTGATGAGTACGCTACCTGTATTTGCGTGTAAGTACTGCACAGCATTTTTCCCAATCACACCACCATTGAACCTGCACTAATTTGACCAGATGGGCATTTATTGCAAGATAGAGAGTCCCAAGAGCGAGCTTTGGCGATCCTGCAGAAGGCACAGAGCAATTTCGCTGCGCTCACGCCGCCTGGTACTAACGACAGACTGCGGAAGGACTGGGGATGGGCCGATGATGTGATGGGTGCGATGTGATGCTAGGCTTACTTGTGTTGTTGTCGTTCAGTTGGTAGAGTGGATAGACGGTATAGATGTATAGACCTAGAAAACGTATTGAGCCAGAAATATTGGATATGAAGATCGCCAACTTTTCTTCTTCAGGCTTGTTATTATTACGCCACAAAACTACCCAGCCACTTCCAGGCTTCTCGTCCACTCGAAATGTCAATCTCATATCCAGTCTGATGTATTCAAATATGCTCGACAATGATCCCTGTCGCCCCGCGGTCTTGGCGCGTTTTCCACTCTAATCGCGTCGCGTGTTTGATGACGACAGCTGCTGTCTGGTTCGACTGTGAAACAATTCACGACACAATACACAAAAAGCGGCCTCCTTTCCCAATGGTGGCCTGTCCAATATGCGACAAGCCTGTCAAAGAGACAGACATAAATAGACATCTCGACTCTGAGTGTCAAGCATTCATCGAAGAACCGTCGCCTCCGCCAACGGCCCAGACTCAATCCAGATCGAAAGCTGCCAGCTTCTTCTCGACACCCGCCGCGAAAAGATCTAGTAGCTTCAAGGAGCCTCATACCGGCTCGTCGCCGCTGGTTAATGGACACAAGAGCACACAGCAGACTCCCACTACGAGACCTCTTCCGCCGCCATCTTTCTCTACCCAACCTGCCAATGGCACCAAGCGCCCGACCTCAGACGATGATCGCCTAGACCCACAAGGACAGGTGACGAAAAAGTTAAAGAAAAGCCATGCGCCGCTAGCGGAACGTATGCGACCAACGTCACTAGACGAGGTGGCTGGACAAGAGCTTGTAGGGCCAAATGGGGTGCTTCGGGGTCTGATCGTTACGGACCGGGTGCCCTCGATGATCCTGTGGGGAGGGCCGGGAACAGGAAAAACCACAATCGCACGGCTGATTGCTCAGACGGCCGGCTGTCGCTTTGTGGAAATCAACAGCACATCGAGCGGCGTCGGCGAGTGCAAGAGGTTGTTCGACGAAGCGAAGAACGAAGCTCGTCTAACTGGACGGAAGACGATAATCTTTTGTGACGAGATACACAGGTTCAGCAAGAGCCAGCAGGATGTGTTCCTTGCGCCTGTTGAGGCAGGGCAAGTCACACTCATTGGGGCTACGACGGAAAATCCAAGCTTTAAAGTCGTGAATGCGCTTTTGAGTCGATGCAGGACGTTCACGCTGGCCAAGCTGGAAGACGCTGACATTTTTGAGATACTCAAGCGAGCATTGTTCAGAGAAATCCCTGAACTCTCTCCTTCATCATCTGCCAGCCCGCAGTTATCCGAAGAGCCAGCTTCAACTTCTACATCTGCTAACAGCCACCACTTGCTCGTCGAATCCGACTTCTCTCTTCTTCACTACCTCGCTGGGTTCTCGTCTGGTGACGCACGAACTGCGCTCAATCTCCTAGAGCTAGCGATTGATCTGACGACGAACCCCACTACAACCACCGCAAGCATAAAAGCAGCTTTGACACAAACCCTCGTATACGACCGAGCAGGCGACCAGCACTACGATACAATATCAGCTTTCCACAAATCCGTCCGCGGCTCTAATGCAGACGCCGCGCTTTACTACTTGGCCCGAATGCTGCAGTCTGGCGAGGATCCACTGTTTATCGCTCGCCGGATGGTCGTGATGGCGTCTGAGGACGTTGGTCTGGCCGACAATACTATGCTCTCGCTTGCGACAGCGACATATACCGCAGCTGAGAAGATCGGCATGCCTGAATGTCGCATTAATCTCGGTCACTGCGCAGTAGCATTGGCACTGGCGCCCAAATCTGTTCGTGCGTACCGTGGCCTGAACGCAGCGTATGGCGCTCTGAAAGAGCCTGGTGTTGCAGGTCTTCCTGTCCCGGTCCATCTACGCAATGCTCCAACGAAGTTGATGAAAGAGATCGGATATGGCGCGGAGTATAAGTACAATCCAGACTTTGCGAACGGCCAGGTCGCGCAGGAGTACTTGCCGGAGGGTTTGAAAGAAAGAACATTCTTAGGTCAATTGGACCTAGGCGAGAAGATTGATCCAGCGTTCGAACCTGAGAAACACTCGAACGGAGCGACGAATGGCGGATACGAAGAGACCAAGGAGCGATCCGAGCCAAAATCTGTAACGAAGAAGAAGGTCACGTGGAAACTTGACGAGGAACAGGACGAAGAGGAAGAGGAAGATGAAGATGGCTCGGCGCTTCTGCTGAACCCAGATGGCGACTGAATGATCGAGCGCTGGCTGAGAATTAATACGACAGGAAGCTGCGACTGGTCGCGAAACAAAACATTCGCGAAGGGATGTGGGTTAAGGACATGGAGACGTGTTGGATCAACTCTTGAAACGTGATGCACTCGTTGCCTGAGTCTTGCGCGGCGAGGATGTGCGAAGTGAACACACAGGATAGCATTACAAGTACCTTGCGGGCTGGCATACCACGTCTGAGATTAGTACCGTATACTCTGCCGCCGCCGTGTACAGACAGTATCGGATTCGGGGGAGGGGGGCTGTCAACAGTTACAAGGTGCCCGGGTGGACAACCGTTGGAACACGGTCGGGACTATGTCCCACCACGAGGAATCTGACACGATAGAGACGAAACGTCTCGTTGTTCAATAAATGCCGATGACTTCCAACGGCGCGATACAACGCAAGGAACTATGGGCGGAAATGGCGATAGCAGTCGAACAAATCATGTAGTGGTCACAGTGAACGGAACATACAAAAAATTTGAACCGAGAAGTTTGATAGTGAGCTTAGCCACTGTTGGGAAGCCATAGTTGCAATCGCGTTGGTCGAAGAATCGATAATTCGGAGTTTTCTGCGATGCCGTGTTTGACGATGTCGCGTGCGAACCAATTTGTCGAGCAATATCTCGGAGTTTTAAGACAACGGATCTTCGATCGCGTCGCGTTCCCGTGACGCCTACTCCTTCACCGCTACCTGCATTACCTACATAAGGTATACGCACGATGCTTCACAGCTGCAAATTGGTTACACGATTCCAAATTCCTCTCTTAACACAACACAACCATGAGGCTCACCATCGCTTTGTTCACAATCGCGTCCTTCGCATCCACAGTAGCCGCTCAAGAAGTCTTCCCAGTAAACGAGCAGGAATCGCTGATCTGTTGGGATAATGTAACGTTCAAACACAATACCCTATACATGAAATACAGCTTGGCTGACATGTATCATCAGGCTGGAAAAAGAGATGTGATCATTGCATCCAAAGATTCTCCCATCAAGTCAGTACAAAGGATTGGATGTAATCGATCGTCCTGACTGACAATTCGATCAGCTGCCAGGTAGACTGCGTTTTCGCACCTGATATCTTCGAATCGTACAATTCGCCCGATGGTCAGCCGTGTGCTGATACAGGCGCTACGCCAACGGGGAAGTGCAAGGAAGGTGTTTGTAAGCTGTGATGTTGTCTTCACCGCATAGGTGGCGGACAAGTGGATTGGAAGAATTACCTTGCAAGGCGTTACCGTTGGCGAAGAGACGGAATCTTGGCGTCGTTTTGCTACATCACTCGTACAGATGCAATTAGATTAACGACTGCAGCGTTCGAGTCTGCTCCTAGTGATATAGTGGAGCGTTAAGGTGATCAGATGTGGCGCGGTCCCACCACGCCAACTCATTCACCGCTACCGGTATTGCGTACATATATATACAAAGCTATGATGTTACGCTGCTTTGGTCTCATCATACACTCGAGTTCTACCAATTTCTCCTTCGAAACACAACACGACCGGCCATGAAGCTCGCCGTCACCCTGCTTGCGATTGCGTCTCTCGCATCCACAGTCTCGTCCCAATCGCCAGAGGGGTTTCCTGCAAACGAGGAAGAAGAGGATATTTGCAGGTCAAATGTAAGGTCCCAGCATAGCACAAGCTATTGCAGACAGGTAAGGACGGGGCTTTGCTGACACGCAGTAGGCCGAGAGCAGGACTTTTACTAAATCTTACAAAGAAAGGAGGCTGGATTTAGTGCAGGATCCGTGCTGAATGACTGACTGACTGACCAACTGACTGAAATTCTACTAGCTGCAAAGTGAGATGCCAATATAATGAGAAGACGATCGAGGTCTACAATTCACCTAATGGTCAAGATTGTCAGGAAGCAGGCGGATTGGCGACGGGGAGATGTAAGGATGGCCAATGTCCTCCTCCTGATCCGTTGAATTAGACGAAGGCAACTTCAATAAATATCCTACCCGCTATGATCGGAATAGGGTCACCATTATATGTAATTGTCCCATGAGATCGCCGTTGTTAACGATACATCGCGTGCAAAGTGTTAAAGATTCGCAGCGTGCGAACCCACCTTATCAAGCAACGCCGTGCAGTATCATGACAGTAAGTTAATTGAAATCGAAAGCCGCGTCGCTGCCACCGTGCCAGATATCACACCGCTGCCTGTATTGTGCAAGTATACTGAAAGCAACGATTTTCTGTCGCTCTCCTCTTCTCATGCCCCCCAACTTGCAAAGAGTCTCGTTCAGTCCGATACAAGCCATGAAGCTCGCCATCACTCTCCTCACAATCGCATCACTCGCAATTTCAATCTCATCTCTAGACGATAAAGCCTTTCCCGCAGGTGAGAATGAGGTGAGCCTCTACAGGTACCACGTGGGATCTCAATCGTCGCACACCGATACCAAGACGCAGTGCCCGCAGGACGGAACATAGGCCTTGACAAGCAAGCTCGTCAGCACAATCAAGGACCCTCCCACCGAGTGAGTACAAGTGTCAAGTGCATATTGCTACACTGACCGACCGACTGACTGACTGGCAGTTGAACAATAGCTACAGAGTCCTCTGCATGTTTGAAAATGGACACGCCCTCGATATGGCTTCAGGGGATAGGATGGAATGTCAGATACCGGATGTGGTAGAAAGGGGACATTGTATGGATGGTCATTGTCTCAATGGTTCCAGCAGGTAGATGGCAGACAGTTTGAGTCGGAATGGACTCAAGAGGAGGGCTGCGGTTATTGTATTGAGCTCGTCATCAAGAATCTCTATTGTCAGCGGCACGTCGCGTGTTGACAAGCTCGACATCGATTCCATGGTCGACGGAGAACTCTCTGAGAGAAGCGTTGAAACGACTCAATCTGTGAATTCAGCACAGCATGGGCACTGCCATGCCCCCGTGATCACCCAAAGAACTCCCCCTCCACAACTCCTTCCCAGCTGCCTCCACTCTCCCAAACACGATGCATCAGCTTCCTCGCCCTCTTCACATGGCACATGCCCCAACCCTCCACAGCCTCCAACCTATTCTCAAAGATCGCCCGATCAGCCTCCGTCTGCGCCTCACAACCCGCCGTGAACATGGCGAAAAGCAAACAGCTCTCCGCGCTCGAACCCCGTCTCACTTTGCTCAGGTTCTCAATGACTTTCGCCACGCAGTCTTGCACGTCAGGGTGCGAGTGTGGCAGATTGAGCACACGGCGGGAGACGTGGATCATACCCGCCCAGTGCGAAGCTTCGTTCGTGGCGAAGATCTCGGCGATATCTCGTTCGCTCATGTCACGGTAGGTCAACGAGGGTGAGTCGCCGGGTGCTGAGTGCATGCAGCCGCGGTAGACGCAAGAGGCGCTCGCGGTCAGTCTGTTTTGCAACTCGCGAGCTTTGCGCTCGACGGCTTCGGAAGGGCGCCATTCGGGTCGCGGTTGGCGCGTGGTAGGGTCGATGCGTTCCTTGTCACAATCGGCTGCCAGCTCGGCGACTGCGGCGAGGAGGGCAATGCAACGGCCGGAGAAGCCGAAGAAGCAGTCGATCTTGAAGATTTCCTCGTCGTCGCGATTCACGAGCCACAGACCACCGCCGTCTTCCAGGTAGGCGCCGTACAGCGGTTGGTCGTGACGACTGCCGCTTAGGCTGCCAAGGACATCGAGATAAGCGAACCAACGAGAAAGGAAGAATATAGCTTTATCGCGCGCGCCGTTGGCTTTTTGTGCGAGGTGATGCAGGCCGCCAGTTGCAACAATCATTTGGCGTGCGACATGAAGGTGATTCTGCCACGATATGGGCACGGCGAATGTGTTTGGAGATATAATTTCGAGAGATGCGAGCATGATTGCAGTTGCTAGTGGAGCCAGAGATGAAGGATCGGCCGGATCTGAAACGACTTGGGATGACGGTTCATTCAGTGCTTGCCTCAAAGCTGGCAAGACATCAGACATCCACTCAGCGATGCGGTTTGCAGGTTCGGGATGACCGAGCAGGCGAGAGCGGTGTGATGCTGAAAACGCCAGCAGTAAATGAAGCAAGTGGTTGTTTCGGACTGCCATCTGAGGAAGGACACCTCGTAACGGGTTTTCTGGGCAGTCGTGGGGTACCATAATCCGGGCAGTGTGATTCAAGAAGTGATGGAAGTACAGTAAATTGATCGGGTTGTCCGTCAGCTCTCGTGGCAAGGGTTCCAGGGCACGTGGTATCTTAATCGCCACAGGTTGAGCGTAATAGCCTCCGGGCTCGAAAGCAATTTGTCTGGGATCCACATCGCTGTCCGAACTGACTTCTGATACAGCAGCACTGGTTCTCCGCAAGTCAGGGGAACGTGGTCCGATAGCAGCCATGTCATTGTTTCTTGGAATGTCAAGATCTGGTAAGCCTCGATCGAAGCCGTAAGCCCGCAAGCGACGGCTGTCCGAACTCGACCAAGTGTAGTCAGTGATATCTGAAGGGTCGGATAGCAGTGATTTGACCGACAGCCTACGCAGATCAGGATGCTCATGGGAGACTGGTATTAGTGCCGGCCCAGGGTACGGAGATCCAGAATTGACGCTCGACCCTGGAGTAGCTGGTGTATTGACTATGCTGTTAATGCTGTGGGGCGTGAAGTAGTTGGAACCTGGAGTGTGCTCAGACTGAGCCGGGTACTGGGGCACTGCAAACACAGGGCTCTGGTGGTTTGCGATTGGGCTAGCTCTTGGACTCAATCTCGCTCGTTTGTGGCGGTGCTGCGGTGACCAGCTGAAATCATTAGGTATTGATGTTGGAGGAGATCGCTCGGCTTGACCATGCTCCAGAAGGGAAGTGAAGTGAGGTAGCGACTGTGTATGCTGTAAGCTGGCTGGTCGCCGCGGACCGTTTTCGGCTGCTTGCCTAGAGGCCTGTGGTGGTGGTGGTGGTTGCTGCTGCTGCGGGAACTGATATTGCTGCTGCGCGAGACGCAACCTAGGATCCAACTGCGCAGCGACAGCATCACCACTAGGTATTATGTCCGGAGTAGGCGGGAATGACTTGCGACCATTATTACTGGGCGGTCGCTGTTGTCCCGCGGGCCCAGATGTCACAATGCGCTGAGCAGAAAAGACATGCTCGTGTCCTCCTCCATTGCGCGGCGAAGTGGCGACGGCAGCAGCGCTAGGATTTGGAGTCGCGACAAAAGTGAAGCCACCCGGATCGGCGCCATTTGCATCCTTGTCCTTGCGCGAACGCCCACCCCAGTTCAGACGGATGGAATAGTCGCATGTTTCGCCCGCCTTCATACAATTCTGGCACGACGGCTTTTCTTCGCCGCACTTGACCTTGCGCGCCTTGCAAGGCCAGCATCCTGTGCGACTGCGCTTCTTGGGCTCTCCGGCGCCCGCTTTCTTCGGTCGCGGCATCCCTCCTGCGCGCGCCGGCTGTTCCTAAGCTCTTCCTGAGAATGTCTCTCGGTTCCTTCGGATCCAGCTCCAATCGCTCGTCCAGTATGTCCAGTGTCGTGAGACGCCTCGCCAGGGCCGGGTCGAGATCGTCACGACCGCATTGCGAGGGCAAAAGTATTTCGCTGAGGCTGCTTATCTCTGTCTCGCGCGCAAGCCTGTCGTTAGTGGGCCAGGGGAGATTGCCGGCAGGCGAACGGTGCGGAGAGGTTGTGGAGTGATGTGGGGAGTAAATCGGTCCGTTCTTGGGTGAGCAGCTTGTTGAGCGGTCGATCGCTGGGCAAGAGTCTGCTCGGAAAGAAATTTGGTTGCTGACAGACACAGGACGGATACACAAGGACGTTCAGTCGGCGACTATATTGATCAGCAAACCTACAATGTGCGACTGTCCGGCAACAGCGATAAGAGGTTCGTCCGGTTGGTAAGTGCACTGCGGGGCGAGGCGAAGGCTGATGCAGGGCATATCATGGCAATCTTCATAGCCGACTTCCGAACACGCCTGCAAGCCTGCTCGTTGGTCGGTAACGGCGGAGGATACATGTATTCATCTGTCTCGTGTATACAACGTCTCCATGATCTTCATAGAGACTCAATGCACATACCAGGTGACACTTTCAGTCATAGCTACTTTGACGTACTAGATGCGATGTACATCACTTACCTCCGAACCCATGGATTCGGGTCCGCCGCGTCTGCACGTGGCCTTGGCGCTCGTTGACGTCTGACGTCGACGTTTCAAGATTTTGTTGTACTGACGGCATTTGATCCGCTTGGATATCGTTTGTGCATTTGTTCTGATTCTGTTTCAGCACTGGCACTGCATTTCTATCGTCTGTTATCGTTCTTCAACCTCGTCAGCGGACATCATGGCAAACAAGGCAGCTGAAGAGCTTCTCCAACGGCATCCACTCCAACGCCTGGAATCGCCGTCAAGAGGTGCCAGCGCTCTTTTGCATGTTAGCAGTATCCTCCTAAGATATCACAAAAGTTACACGATACACTGACGGCCATACCAGATCTTCGGCCTAGCCACCTTCGCCTACGCCTTCTCCTACCTCGTCCTCAACCCAAACCAAATGTTCGCAAATCCCCATCCGCCAACATCCGCCACTATCAAATGAAACATCTGACACGAAAACTTAACAGCAACGAGTCCTATGGCTGGCACTTCCAATATCTAACCATCATCGGCCTGGCCCTCTCAACCTTGACCTTCGCCTTCGGCCTCCTCGCAGACATCACCCTCAGCCGGCGCCTCTTCGCCGTGAAAAACGCCCTCTCCGTCGCCTCGGCGCCGATCGAATGCCTCATTAGCATCCTGTACTGGGGTCTCCGCGCCGTAAGTCTCAACATCTCCAACCCACCACCCGACCCCCCAGACACGAAAACCCAATCCTAATATCCCTCTCCAGATCGACACATCCCTCGTCCTCCCGCCCTGGGCCCCCATCCTCCTCCTCCGCGACGACTTCTCCTTCCACCTGATCCCCGCGCTGTCGCTCGTCCTCGACCTCCTCTTCTTCTCGCCGCCCTACGCCATCGCCGTGCTCCCCGCCCTCGGCCTCTCCGCGTGCATCGCTTTCGGCTACTGGTTCTGGATCGAGCAGTGCTACGCCTACAACCAGTTCTACCCGTATCCGATCTTCGATGTGCTGAGCACGCCCGGACGGGTGGGGCTTTTTGCCGCGAGCGCGGCGTTGATGGCGGCGGCGACGGGGGCGTTGGTGTGGCTTTATGGCGCTGTCAATGGGAGGGAGGTTAGGAGGGCGAGGAGCGGCAATGTCAAGGGTGAGTGACGAAATTGAGAGTTTTGGGGAGTTTGATCTGCGCGAGACTCCATCGTAGGATGTGATTTGGAGTGCTTGTACGCCACTCGGTATCTGAGCAAGAGATTTTAGCATTACTGCCCTGTGAAGGCGCGTCTTCCAAATATCTTGCGGTTCCATTTGCTCAATAGAGCGGGCTGTGCATACGCGCTTTTCAAGTTTTTTGAAATGACATCCGGCTATATATCTATACATACATTTTTCTACTCCAACACAATGTACTTCTTCAGATGCTCCGGCACAGCGCTCAACAAGCTCTTGCTCTCCAACCACTTGCGGCTGAACAAGCGATCCGCATACCTGTACGCGCCATCGCACAAAATCGTCACGATCGTGTTGCCAGGGCCGAGCTTGACAGCCAAATCCCTCGCCGCGGCGACGTTCAGCGCGCTCGACGCGCCCAGGTATAGACCCTCCTCGTGCAAGCACCTGTACACCATCTCGATACTCGACGCATCAGGGATGTGCAGCGCGCCGTCCAGAAGGTCGATGTCGGGCTTCAGGTTGTCTGTCACGCGGCCTTGGCCGATTCCTTCTGTGATCGAGCCGCCTTTGCGCTCGCTCAGTTCGCCGCCGGAGGAGATGTAGGAGTAGAGCACGGAGCCGGGAGGGTCGGCGAGCCAGCACTGCACGCGGCCTGAGGAGGCTTCTTTGAGATAGCGCGTCACGCCGGCGATAGTGCCAGCGGTGCCGGAGGCGCAGGTGAAGGCATCGAGCTTGCCGCCAGTCTGGGCCCAGATCTCGGGCCCGGTGGTCTCGATGTGGGCTTGCCTGTTGGCGGTGTTGTCGAACTGGTTCGTCCAGACGGCGTTCTCCAGCGAGGCGGCGTAGCGAGCGGCCTGGTGGTTGTAGTTCTCTGGGTTCTCAAAGGCGACGGCAGGTACAGGGCGGACGTCTGCGCCGAGCAAGCGCAGCAGGTCGATCTTGCCCTGCGACTGGGTGTTGGGCATGTAGATGACCAGGTTGTAGCCCTTGGAGCGGCAGACATGGGCGAGGCCAATGCCCGTGTTGCCGGCGGTGCCTTCGACTACGGTGCCACCAGGCTTGAGCAGGCCGCGTTTCTCAGCATCCTGGACGACGTAGAGGGCAGCGCGGTCTTTGACGGAGCCGCCTGGGTTCTGGAACTCGGCCTTGCCTAGGATTTCGCAGCCGGTTTCCTCGGAGAGCGTCTTGAGGCGGATCAGAGGGGTGTTTCCGATTGCTGAGACGAAGCCGTCCTGGGCCACGCGCTGGGCTTTGGAGATCTCAATGCCGTGAGGGTTCATGCTCTCTGCGGTGGCGGCGAGGGAAGATGCGGAGCGGAGGGCCTGGTGAGAGAAGGCAGGCCTGGAGGCGACTCTCAGGGCATTGCGGGCGAACATTGGAGAGGTGGTAGTGCACTGACTACTGCAAGGCTGGCGTGCTCAAAGGAAGCTCTAATTATTGTTTGGAAGTGAGATTATTATCCTGGACTATGGCATCATTCGTCCGGTGTCCCGAGGTCGGCCTGCCATTCAGGGTGCAGCAGACGTACCCTAACCCTGTATTCAGAGATGCCCGCGGCTTGCCCATCATCGAACATTGAAGTTCAGAGGCCATCTCGTGGGAACACCCTGGGTGTTTTCCATCCTCCATATACCGCTCCACCAAAATGAACCGCTCATCGCAACTGCTGGCTGTATTGCCACGAGTCTCGACGGCGGCCTCTTCGCTGAGTGCGCGCCGCACATCCCGCCTGGCCACAGCATTCACACAATCAAGAAACATTCACAACTCGCCCTCCAACTCGGCCACCCCTCTCCCTCACGTCACAGTCCCCGGCGGACCCCCTGCGCCTCCACAACAACATCCTACCGAAACACAGGAACGCCTAAATCGCAAACGCCAACAAGCCGAATCTTTCTTAGCAGGTGTCAACTCCCGCCCAAGCGCAGGAAAGCCAGTCTCGCTCCTCAAGAAGCGCTTCTGGAAGGATGTCAGTGTCAAGGAGACGGAGAAGGGCTTGGAAGTCTACCTCGATGCCCGTGCCGTAAAGACTGCAGCAAAGGAGTCACTCGTTCTGCCTCTGGAGAAGCGCGGCCTCGCCACAGCGATCGCATTAGAATGGGACCAGCTATCGTCCGCTCAACAAGCATTGAAGAACGCATATGTCCCTCTTACGTCAGGCGCATCACGAGCCATGGACATCGTACATGCGGATGCTGCTGGAAACTCAAGTATCCGTGACAGCATCGTCACAATGGCCATGCGCTACCTCTCAACCGACACCCTCCTTTGCTGGGCGCCTGAAGTCAACATCCACGAGCCCGCGAACGAAACCCGCAAGCCTCTCCGTGAACGCCAGCGCGAAGTCGCAGAGCCCATCATTGGCTACCTCAAATCCCATGTCTTCTCCGGCTGCGAGATTAACCCCATCCTCGCGCCAGACAGCATCGTGCCCGTACCACAGCCACAGGCGACTAAAGACGTCATCAAAAGCTGGGTGCAAAACCTACCACCGTTCGAGCTCGCGGGTCTCGAGCGCGGTATCCTCGCTACCAAATCGCTTCTGATCGCGACGAGAATAGTGGCTGAGTGGAGCGCGAGTCAGCAGCTTGCTGCTACGAGGAAGCCTGGTCGCGAGAGGTTCGGCATAGAGGAGGCGACGGAGGCGGCGAGCTTGGAGGTTCTGCATCAGACGGAGCAGTGGGGAGAGGTCGAGGACACGCACGATGTCGACAATGCTGATATCAGGAGGCAGTTGGGTACCGTCGTGTTGCTTGTGACCTAGACGAGTTGTATAGTGTAAGATGATGCATGTGGGCGTGTATATATATGTATGATATCATTGGTATCTTCAAATGTCTACTGTGGTGGTTACTGCGATCTATTCTTACGAAGATTTCTTGGTGATGCATGCTCACTTTCTATATGCAATCCCACTCATCTAATATGCTGTACGCTTCTGGGCGTCATCGTGGCGTTCAAGCAAGGTTTCGCACTAGCGAGTCGAACAGCACTCCAGCTGCAACTTCGACATCCTCAATCTTCCCCCCATGTGCCAATACCAATAAGACAAGCACTACGAAACACTTTTGATCCTCTTCTTTTTGCTTTCTGATTGGGACCCTTTCTTGATGTTCACACATATACTCACGATCTCGTCTCGCCATCGTAAAGAGCCAAAAAAAGAATTCACTCCGCAATCCCCAGCGTCACCGAGGCATGGCGTGATGTCCAGCACATCAAGAACTACTCTCAGAGACCTGCTCCATCAAATAGAGGCAGTGCAAACATCGAAGAAGCCCTCATCGCATAATGGAGCCTCCGACGAAACGTCGCCAAGGCACTTCAAACTTGATGAAATCTTCTTGGCTTGGATATCGACGTGGTCCCAGGAGGCTTACCCAGCTGCAAACCTGGCTCTTCTTTCTAGGCGCTGTAATACACCCCCCCCGGAAGGCGTGTAGAATGAATGTGATGCGTGCGCTGGTCAATCAATCTATCCTCACTCACAGCAAATCGGCATCCGGGATGGGCGTGCTTGCTATTACGGCAGAGCATTGCGCGGATATGCTGGCGCGAGAGAGCAGGGGTTTTTTGTGTAGGTCGCTTTTGTGGATGTGGGTGATTGCTTCTCTCTCTCTTGGGCTGTCATCATAGCTTGGTTGTTTTCCTTTGCTACTCGTATACTTCTTGCTTCTGCTCCCCATCTAGCCCATCATGGGTGGGGTCGTTATGGTTTGGGCAGCTCGCGCTATACCTGCTGTCCTCGTTGGTATCATTGGATATGTGAGCTGGGTGGTAACGCGGGTCGTGGTTTGTAAGAGAACATTTCCATTGGCGACCAGTCACCGGGGATGGATGCAGTTGGCCATCGTGTGCTATCGCTGACTTTGCATTGCAGATGATAACCTCTTTAACGTCGGCCATGTTGGTACCAAACGGATAGGACCTGGTGTTGCTATACTGGTCGTCTACTGGATCCTTTTCATAATGGTCACTTCATCATTCTTCCGCATGCTCTGGACCATCTATCGCCACACCGGCTGCATCGAGCGCGGTTCGAGCAAGCACGCCACGCGCCTCCAAGACGAGAAGACCGAACCGGCTTCCACCAAAATGCTCGAAAGACTGTCATTCCCAGCCCCGACACTCGAAGACATCTTGTCCAAGAAGATCTTCGTCTGCCAAGCGAATGGCACGCCCAAATGGTGTGCCACCTGCCAAATCTGGCGCCCCGACCGCTCTCGCCACTGTCGAGAAAAAGATCGCTGCGTTCTGAAACTCGACCACTTCTGCCCTTGGGTCGGAGGCATCGTTTCCGAGCAGTCGATGAAGTACTTCGTGCTGTTCAACTCGTACACGTTCCTCTACACGATCTTCGACTGGGCTCTCGCGGCGGGTTGCATTGCTCGACGCGACCGCCAACGATCTTTGGACGGCAAGGTTGTGGCGATGCTGGTCCTTGACCTGTTCTCCATGGGCTTGACGGGAGGAATCGGTCTCAGTGCGATCCTCAATGCTCTCACCAATCACACTACGGCGGAGAACACGGCCGAGCCTGCTGGTCATCGATGGAGCATGGCACTGCGCGTCCCCGACGGGTGGAAAGTCGCGGACGACGTCCGCACAATCACATTCCCGTATGCATGTGCGACCGCAAGAAGTCCCGACGCGCTTCGGAAGTTCCTCGACGATGCGGACGAGAAGAAGCCATCGATCACACACAACGATCGCAACAGCAAAGCAGACCCAAACGCCTCGCGCACGAACTCAGAGCGTACCTTCGCGGTCGTCACATCAGACGCACACGCCAACCCCTGGGACTGCAGGACGTACGAGAACTGGTGCCGGTGATGGGCCACAACATAATAGGCTGGTTTTTCCCGATCGAGGTCCGGCATGCCGTGGTTCTCGCACCGGGTTTACGTTGCAGGGTCAGGGGATGCCGACAGAAGAGGGCCTTCTACAGACCATACAGCGTTCTTCCCCACTAGCGTTGACGTCCAAGCCATGAGAGCGAAAGCAGGCTTGGTCGATATTTCTCGCGAAGAGTCGAGCGACTATGCCGATCGATTGGAGCGCAGGAGCCGGTTTCCGTATTTGCTGGGAGGAGCGGGTGCGCCTAGGGTACGTGATCATTCTCGTCTTCGCTGCGATTTTATCGTTCGAATCACTTGAATCAGCTGACTGTGTGCCCGCAGAGGCAATAGGCGGCTTCACGAGCCGGACACCGCCTCCAAGACACACCGTAAGTCTGGGGATATTTCCGTCCACAAATGCTATAACCGGCACTAGACGTTGCCCACAGTGATTTCACGTCAATGTTTCAACTTGATGTTGATAATTCGACCGATAGTCGAAAACCAAAACCTTGGTTTTCCTCGAAAACAACAATAAACAGAACCATTCAGTGATCCAATCTAGGACAAGAAAAAAAAAACGCCTCTTTTCATAATCTGCAAACTGTGGTATCGTATGAAGAAAAGAACAAAAGACACCCCTTCTAGCCCAGATGGCGTGTATGCAATCAAGTCCAACAAAAATTGAAAATACAAGAAGCGAAAAAAAAAAAGAAAAAAAAAA
>LJJI01000323.1:0-31126 GCA_001553865.1 Cladosporium sp. BSL10
TGTTGCTGCTGCTGCTGCTGTTGCTGGCCGAAGCCGTTCATCTGCTGAGCCCATGGATTGTAGGTATTCTGGGGTTGCAAAGATTGTTGCTGGAAACCAGTCTGTTGCGGTTGCTGCTGGTATCCGTAAGCGCCATAACCATTCTGGAAGCCAGTCTGCTGGGGCTGCATGCCCGTAGGCTGGTTGTAGGCATTGTTCAAGAAGCCAGTCTGTTGCGATTGCTGTTGCTGCACAGGGTTGCCGAACCAGTCCACCGCAGCCTGTTGCTGGTAACCCTGGTTGAAGCCAGTGGGCTGAGGAGCCTGCGCCGGTGTGTCATCGAAGAGCAGACTGGCCTGGTTCTGGTCGTCCTGCTCGCGCTTTCGTAGCTCTTCCTCTTCCCTGCTGAGCTTGAGCGCCTTCGCGAGGTCCTCATCGTTATCCGTAGTACCCTGTGGCTTTCTCTTCGACGCTTCGTCGGCCTCGTTCTTGCTTGCCTCGAGCGCCAGTCGGAATTCAAGATCATTGTCGTCGTCGTGGGTGCGCGCACGTTGTCTGTTTTCTCTCGGCATGGTAGGCTCGCCCTGGTATCCGCCCATAGCGCCCATATCCTCGAGGCCGGTGACACGAGATTTCCACGAGCCGCGGTTTGCGCGCTCGGTGCGGAGGCGCTCTTCGTCCATGATCAGCGATGTAAGCTCTTTGGCGGAATGTCGGACTGTTTTGCGTTAGCCGTGAAATCCCAACTTGTATCCCTCACGCATCGAGTGAACCTACTGCTCGCGCCGACATCGCGTCCCTCTTCATCCAGGTATATGAACTCCCTCAACGTCTTGATAATGTAGATGTTCTTGCGCGCCCACGTCACGACCAGCTCGCTGCCCTCGTGCAAGCAGTAGTCCAGCACCTTCAAACTCTTGAGCACGTGCCGCCAGTTCTTGCCCTTGTCGTTGAGGCGCTTGTCGAGCATGTCCATGACCTCGTAGAAGTCGGTGCTGCTGTTGTAGGTGATGCGGGCAATGTCGGCCATGTCGGTGCCCGTGGGACCCCACGGGTCATTGGAGGTAGCTGGCAGGCATTGTCAGTTCAGGTGCTCCGGCGCAAACGGGTGCTGAGGCGGACGGGGCATACCATTGCGAACCTTGACCTGGACGGAGGAGTAGCCCTTTGTGACGTTCTTGACGCTGCGAAGTACTTGCGACATGGTAGGGGAGGTGTGCGGCGGATGCGCGCAGAGGTTATTAGTGCGGGTTGCGGTGCAGGCAATTCGGCAGTGAGGTGTAGTAGTTGTGGTGGTGGGTTAGTAGACGAGCATGCTATGAGGCGAGATTGCGAGTCGGCTGCACTCTCTCACTTCGGGCTGCCGTCTGTCTGGCTGTGGCTGGCCTCCACCACTCTCCGCGCTCGCATCTCCACAATTGACGTAGCGTATGCGCGCACGGTCTGCTGCTCTTATTATTGGAGCACTTTCTTCACGCACGATGACGAGAACAAAGAAATCCGGCTGACCCGGCTCGTGGTTCAGCAGTCTATTTGATTAATGACTGCTATATACATGTACTGTTTGCTCCAGCAACCCCTTAGAAACTCTGCTCTAGACGCGCATACGCACTCGTGGCAAGCAATGCATACGCACGCAATGCTTGGCTCGCATGTACGTATATGTACTTCGCCACCAGCCATGCGCCCTATCATCAGTCACTTCCTGTACGCCCTTGAGGCACTCCATGTGTGCATCGAATCTAGTCACTCACACATCCTTCTATACTCATCATTGTAGTCGCATACCATAACGCCATCACCGTCTTTCCATGCAGTCCATGATTTTGAAATACCACGAGCTCCTTGCTCGCTTGTCAAAATCCCGATTTTCCCTTTCCCTGTCCCCTGACAATGTCTGCCAGGGAAGCATTGATCGCAGCCTGCAACGATAGATCCTCGCCGGTGCGACTCCCCTAGAGCGCCTCCGAGGGTTCTAAGAAGTTGCTACGCTCGCCGAGGAAACTCGAGTGGGGCAGGAAAGTGTTGCGGTCTTTGATATTGCGCTCACGCTGCACCGAGTGAAATCTCGATGCCAGAGTCTGAGTCTCCGCTACGGAGCGTGTCAGAGCTGCGAGAAGGGATGTAAGGTGCACGTCTTGCTGCTCGCGGCTAGCCGTCTGGTGTAGTGACGAGACTGGTGTCTCGTGTGTGCCATCTGTGGTGGGTGCCGCAGTGGGTGGCGTGAGAAGCGGAAGGCGAGACATGAGCGAGTTGACGTTGCGAAGTAGTGGGTGGTTGGTACCTTCGGCTGGAAGCTCGGTCGAGTTCGCGTCGGTCAAATAGCTCTCTGGTAGTGAAGCGAGGTACGAGCGAATGAGATTTACGCGCTGATTGAGCATCTTGATCGCGTTCGACTTGGCTGTGAGAGAAGCAATGAGCTCGTCGTCCTCACGGCTGAGCACGTTGGTCAGAACCGCATCAGGCTCGCCATTATCTTTGTCGTCCTTGCCCTCGCTCTTTCCCTTGCCTTTTGCCTTCTTGTCTCTCGAGCTCGGCTCCGCAGTGGCAATACCTTGCACAGCGGTAGCATTTCCGCCGCCCTTGGCCACGAAGTCCACACCGATCATCTCTGCATCGCCTGTTTCCACCTCGAAGCTCAACTCGCGGAAGCGCATCTCAGACTCTTCGCCGACAGGCTCTTGGTAAGGCTCGTACAAGCCGATCGGTAGTTTACCGCCCTCCATCTTATCCACCATGTCCAACTGAAACAGCAACAGCATAATGTTGTCGTTTCCTACGAGTGACTGCGCCTGGTTCAGAACGGGCAGGTGTGCAGGCTGTGGGCCGTCTGTCGAGCTCGACATGAACATGGCGACCAGATCCAGAGCGGGCGCCTTGTGCACCTCGCGGTATTGCTCCACACGCTTCATGAACCATTCGCTGTCAAGCGGAGCATCGTTGTTGTCTGAGAGCTTGCATTCGAAGGCGTGCTCGAGCGTGAAGTTGCGGCCATTTTGTTGGCCGAAGATGGCGCCGACGATTGGGCCGTTTTGTTGACGGAGTGTGTGTCGTGTAATGTAGTCCGAGACTGTGAGGAGCACCAGTGGATGCAGTTGAACAGCGAGAGGCGAGTCGGATGGCTTGCTTGATACGAGCGTGTTGGCGACGGCTGCTTTGCCTGCCATGGTCGAGGATGTGTGATCTTCAGAGGTGGTCGAGGAGGAGAGGAGAGGCGGGCGTTTGGTATGTGTGGGTGTCGCGAGGGAGGGTTTGAGGTTGTGTAGTTGCGTATGTACACACAGCTTCAGGTCGGTAGGCGTTTGGTTGGTTGGTGAGCTCAAGCAGTGAAGCCATGAGTGCCTGGACTAGACCCTCTTGTCGCTGGCGGATTGCAAGTGCCCCACCAACGTCATCCGATAGACTACCACGACACTTTTTGATAAACTCTATAAGAATTGTTGAACTTCTCTGTATTTCTGGTACGAGGATTATCTTCACTTGTTACAACATACAGCATCATCTGCAACGCCACCGATAGGAACAGTCTCACCAACGCTGCCCTCATTCGCCACAACACGACCATTCCGTCTCAATCAAACGCAAGACTCAACCGCCGGCCAAATCGTATCAAATCCAAGACTCTTCTGGTCTTCCTATTCGCCTTCTTCATCGCAATCATGACTCGCCGCTCGAACCGCGAGCCTGCCGTGCTCTTCGCAGACGACGAAGCCACCACAACAGTAACCAAATCCGCCGAGGCTGTAGGAGCACCCTCCACTTTCAACGACGGCCTGCCTCTACCTAAAATGATCGTCTTCGACCTAGACTACACTCTCTGGCCCTTCTGGATCGACACCCACGTCACTCCACCTCTCAAGCGTTCCTCAGATGGCCTCACCATCAAAGACCGCTACGGCGAAGCCTATGGATTCTACAATGACACGGCTGGCATCCTAAGCTCTATCAAGGATAAAGACATCGTTCTTGGCGCTGCGAGCCGGACCTGTGCCCCAGAACTTGCGCGAGAGGCTCTGACTATGCTTAAAATCCCTGGGTCATCGTCAAAGCATGCGATGAGCATGTTCGACCATTTGGAGATCTATCCCGGAGACAAGAAGACACACTTCGCTAAGCTGCAAAAGAAGAGTGGCTTAGAGTATGAGGAAATGCTGTTCTTTGACGATGAAAGCAGGAATAAAAATGTGGAGACTTTGGGCGTGGTAATGCAGTTGGTCAAAAATGGTATGTCGAAGCAGGAGGTCGACCGTGGTGTTGAGGCTTGGAGGAAGAAGAATGGGAGGACTACCAAGGAAGGCTCGGAGACTAGCGATTGATCACAACAGCGATTCCAATTCACAAGACTCGAGAAACTCTGAGAGCGAACCTTGCCAAACCTTCCAGACTCAAGTACTCTCGGACTTGAAAATTCACATGTTGTAATATCAATGGTGCCTGCTTGCTTTGCTAGGCAGAGCCTGAGTCATGAGCCAGTCAACCAGCAAGCGCCATACACCGCAAGACCGGTATTGCGCTGTCTTGGATCAAGCTCATAGTCAGCGCATCGAAGCAATCACATGTCAGTCACGGACACGCTCTATAAGATACGACGCTGCTGCCTAGCACACCTACCAACCTGGGCCTCCAGTTCTCTTTCTCTTTCCCATCGACTTCCACGCACCACAAAAATCCCGCCATCTCCAGCATCTCGCCACAAGTCAACAAGATGTCATCATCTCCGATCCCAGCCGTACCATCCGTACAATCCCGCCATCCCAGACGCGCCTCCAATCAAGCCGAGTTGGACACCGACAATGACTGGATATCTTCCAGCACTCTCGAAGCAGACACCTGTCCCGTCAACGCCGTCACCAAAGTCATCACCGCCGAAACATCAATCGGCAAGACCATCCTCTCCAAATACGACACTTCTAAACTCCAGAGCTTGTACGGAACGATGCGCGCTACGGAACGGATCCACATTGTCGATGACCTGCGAACAGAGGTGCGCTCGCGACAGGAGAGGGCTCAGAAGTGGCGAGAGGTTATGGAGATGGTGGCAAGCGAACAGAGTACCAGTGACGGCAAAGTGGCAGAGGAATGGGAGCTGCTGAATACGGCGTGCAAAGAGGCACTGAAGAACACAGCGGAGTTGCTGGCTAGGTTGGCTTGGTGTGAGCGGGACTTCGAGTCGGGCAGACTGACGCCTGCGGTGATTGCTGGGCGGCGCGTGTGGGACGAAGGGGCGGAGATCGAGTTGCGTGGGAAGGAGTGATGTCACGTGCCAATCTTGTGAAGCGGTTTGGCAGGGAAATTGCACACATGTTATACTAGCTATATCTACTCAGTCCATCAGCATTTTGGCGCCTGCTTAAGATGGTAACGACCATATCTGCCACACTCTTATGGAAGAAGATCGAAGGTGGTGCGCGCGCCATGGGGCAGCTGTATGTTCTGGCGAGAACTTGATGAAAGAGTCGGCTTGAAAGACAACTGGAAAAAAATGGAAGGCGCGGCATCAAGGCGAACTATATGATTTCGACGAGAAGAGCTAGGTGTGAGAAAAAGAGCACTTCGGTCTTACAGGATGCTCTGACTAAAGCGCAAGACGGTTTTCGAAATCGCGGCATCTCGGCACAACAAGTCTCAATCTGGCGTATTGGTGTGCCCAGGAACCCTTTGGCTGAGTTCCACTGCTATATCGCAATGAGTTATATGACTGCGCCCTTCATATATCCGCTCCCGTAAGATACGCGCGGGATTCCGGTCAGGCTGAAGGGCATATGTTGCCGGCCCTGCTATCGAACCGAAATGCCAGCTGAAATCCATTCCGCTGCCCTCAGGCATACCGCTACAGGCACAGTCACCACGCCGATTGCGAAGAGATATATGGCTCATCGCTGCAGAGGGGCACATTTGCTGAACACGGGCGATATTCGGCCTTGAGGCGAAGGAACTGCTTCTCTGTCATCGCTGTCGGTCGGCGATGCTTGGTGGTCTGGAACTGGTATCCTCTTCTGATGGTTGTAAAACTTGTGAATGCCGTCGATCGCCCCCTTGCCATGTCGTGCGTATATACTTTGTCGAAATCAGGGAGGCGAGTGATCAGACGTGAGACGCGCTACTCCATGTGCGCCCCTTGCTGACGTCCTCACACACGAGGTGTACAGTAAGCCATTCTGGAGCTGGAAGGACATGGAGACCTGGCGAAACACGCTTGCCGCAAAATAGGTTTGAGTCTGGCAACGCGCACTCAGCTCAGAATCCAGGCGAAAGGTGTAATCGAAGTCAACCAGTGCCTCTTCAACGAGACCTTTGGATTCCAACCATTCGCACACGCCGTGGAGGCGCAGGTGCAAACCTGGAATAACACGAAGAAGGCGCCATCTATTCGTCATCACGCGGTTCGTATATTGGACCTCTCGGAGAACAATATCGACTAGCCTACAATGACCAGTGCTATGCAGACGCTGCGGGGACTGCCATCCTCACGTGCGCTCGTACAGAGAGTCAATCACAGCATCTCAATGGCTCCGCCGCCGAGGCCTCTTGTAGTAAGCATGTCGAATCGTGCAACCCAGAGCTTAGCCTAGTCTTGGTAAAGCTTAATGAAGTTGAAGCTGACGCGCGGACAATGCAAATACGGGGACGGTAAGGCTGCGGCTAGAACGCCATCCGCATCGCAAACTCCATCCTTACTTGTTCCGCGGTCATCAATACAATGCAGCTCCATGTTGTTGACTGAACAGTACCACCACGTCTTGATGGATATACAAACTTCTTGCGGACGTACGTGCCGCTCTACTGGTCGCACAACACTTGCCGCTTTTACCGCACGTGTACAGTAGTTTCTGGCCGAGGCCATGCGGTGATGGTAAAGTCAAAGAACAGACATGCACACGCAATCGCGCTACGGTGACATGGTCTGAGCGCTGCCACAGACTATGCCGACATGATCCTAAACATGCGACTCCGGGCCTGGCCCAAAATAACTGATGCTCAGGAGATCAGCCTCGCAGGCAGATCCGTATGGGATTAAACCTTGCTTGTAAATGCCTCGCTGCAAAAGCATGGGTAAATAATAGTTGTTGACCGGCGTGGCTAGCATCTTTAGATACACCTCGCTCCTGCCTCGTCGTTAGCATTTGTTTACAACGCGCGTTTACCATTTACTCACCCCTCCGCAGTCCTTCGCTTTCGTAGCGCCTACGAGCCTTTGGTTGTCGAGGTTGCAACACTGCGTAACGACAACAGGGGCGACGCAACACCATAGCGAAGCTTACGAACGATCCTGACATGATTACTCTCACCAGCTCAAGAATCCTGAAAGGAGATTCACCGCTCGATGCAGTTCCCATTGCACCCTCCTCGGTGACCACGCTACCACAACTCTTCCAATCCCAATCAAAACGATACCCAGACAGCATTGCATTCTCTGTTCAGACTGAAGACGGACTGAAGACGGTGACATACAAGGAAGCAAATGCGATAGCGACTTCGTGCGCACTCTCCATCGCACGTTTAGGAGACTTCACTGCCAGCGAGAAAACACCAACCGTTGCGATCTGGCTAGAGAAGGGCCTCGATCTCATCCTCAGCATCCTCTCTACCACATATTCCGGCGCAACATGGCTCCCTCTCGATCCGGACGTCCCTGTCGAACGTGCTGCTGTCTGCGTATTAGATGCTTCGGCCACTGTCATCGTCAGCGACATCGCTCACGCCGACCAGATTTGTGAACTACAGGAGCAAGTCAATCCAAGTCTGACAGCTTGTGGAGGAAGACCTCTGCAGTGTTGTACGTTCACCGACCTATGGAAAGAATCGAATGTCGGGGTACCCTCGTCGAGCATAGAGCTACAAGCACACCAAAATTCCCCTCGGCCGCAAGACGCTGCTTACCTCATCTACACATCCGGAACAACAGGGACCCCAAAGGGTATTGCAATCTCGCAGTCTGCCGCACTTACTTTCTCGTTAAGCGAACGTCAAGTTCTCCGCACGAATCGCGAAGATATCGTGTGGAACGGCTTCAGCCCAGCATTCGACATGTTTGTCGAAGAGATGTGGATAACTATCGCTGGAGGTGGTCACCTCGCTATTGGCACTCGTGAAGAGTGTAGAGATGTTGCAGGACTACCTGCCATCTGGAAAGCACGAGGTGTCAGCATAGTCAACGCGGTCCCTACGCTGATCGGAATCATGGACATAACACGCACAGACTCCGATGGTGCGCTTCTGCCGCCTTCCGTTCGTGTCATCAACCTTGGAGGAGAAGCTTGCCCACCCGCCCTCGTTAAGCGCCTCGCAAGACCTGGTCTCCGTATCATCAACACCTATGGTCCTACCGAGACGACCGTGACCGCCACTTGGGACGAGCTTAAGCCTGGCGTGCCGGTCACAATCGGTAAACCCCTGCCTGGCTATCACGCTTGTCTACTACCCATCCAAGAGGACGGCGGCTCCATCATATCAGAGCCTCTGGAGCTGAGCGAGGGCGTTGAAGGCGAGCTAGCCATTGGCGGTCCTTGCGTTGGGATTGGCTATGTCGGTCGACCAGAATTGACGTCGCAGAAGTTCATACCACACCCTCTCTCGCCCATGAGCGGAGAACGCATATATCGAACCGGAGACCGAGTTCGCTTGCAATCCGATCACAAGATTGTCTTCCTTGGTCGCATCGATACGCAAGTAAAACACCGCGGCTTCCGCATCGAGCTCGGAGAGATCGAATCGAAGTTGTACAGTGTTCCAGATGTACAAGCAGCGGCAGTCATCTTGGCCAACGCAAATACGGACACGGCAAGGCTAGAAGCCTTCGTTGTAGTCAGAGCCGAGGCAGTTCGTGACACTGCTGAGATCCATCGAATGGCGTTTCTGTCCCTCCCGGCTTACATGCGTCCAGAAGAGATCTTCTTCTTTGATGCTGATGAGATGCCACGACTGCCGAGTGGAAAGATCAACGGCAAACTCCTTCACGAGTTGTCCGCACGCAAAGCCGCAGAAAGGCTCACTCCTACCGTTATCGTCGACGATAACGATTCGATTTCAAGCGCGGACACAGACGACGACAGTCCTCTGATGCTGTTCTTGATCGAGCTAGAAGCTTTGTTCCCACAAGCAGGACGCATAAGACCACATACCGATTTATTCAGCGATCTGGGCTGTCATTCACTGATAGCTGCAAAGCTGGTATCTCGCTTGCGAAAACTGCAATGCGATACCGACAAGTCTCTACCTTTCGCATCCATAGGCCTTGCAGACATATACGAAGGGCGCACTCCATCGAATATCGCAGCCCGTTTCACCATCATGCCAGTGAAGGGCTTCAACTTGGAAGTGATAGAGACTGGGGAAACAGACGAATCTGACGGAAACGGGCCCTGGACTGGCGACTATTTGCCTGTATCTCAGACAAAGTACGTGTCGTGTGGTATCGCCCAGATCATACCACTGCTCTTCCTCTTCTTTGTCCATTCGGTGGAAATTCTGGTACCATACCTCATGTTCGACTTCCACGCTCTCCGTGGCAGGCTCGGCTGGGCGATTCTGGCTGCTTATGCCGTCTTCGTGGTGATACCGCCTTGCTTTACCATCGTGGCCATCGCAGCCAAATGGTTGATCCTCAACAAGGCTACGCCAGGTGAATACCCCTTATACGGAGTATACTACTTCCGCTGGTGGCTAGCGGAGCGCCTGACAGGCCTGGTCAATGTGAAGCTCATCGCGGACTCGGCATTGTACCCCCACTTCCTGCGAGCAATGGGTGCTAAGGTTGGCAAATCCTGTCACCTTGGAACAATGACCGTAGGAGCATGCGCCGATCTTGTCGAGATCGGCGACGACGTCGTTGTTGGCGCAGACGTTGTTCTTAGCGTCAGTGTGGTTGAGAGAGGAAGACTGGTCATCAAGAAAGTTGTCATTGAGCAGGGTGCCATCATCGGAGCACACTGCGTCATCGAAGGAGGTGCAACTGTTGGCGAAAGAGCAGAAGTCGCCGCACTGTCCCTCATTCCTGATGGCATGCATGTTCCTGGCTTCCAGCGATTCCATGGCTCACCAGCACGACTCGACAGAGAGATCAAGGAGACAAGGGACCCGAAACTCAGCCGCCCTTCGAACGCTCGTGCCACGACGATGCTCCTCGGCAACATCTTTGTTGCTACTCTAGTGTTACCGCTCCTCTTCTATGTGCCTCAGATTCCAGGTCTGATACTGTTTGACTACCTTGACATTCGGTCTATCAGCGGATGGGATCAGGTCGCCATTTTGGCGGTACCTATTGCATTGGCGTATCAACTCTTGGTCTTCGGCCAGTTGTTACTCTTCCGTTATCTCTTCCTTGGCCGGCTTCGGGAGGGAAAATACAAGATCCACAGCTTCTGGTACTTGCGCAAGTGGTTCGTTGAGAGGCTCATGGATCTCGCTCTCGATGTCCTGCACCCAGTTTTCGCCAGTCTGTACATCGTACCTTTTCTTAAGGCTCTCGGAGTCAAGATCGGCAAGCGAGCTGAGGTCTCGAATGCTCGTGGACTTCAATTCGAGCTCTTGGAAA
Organism: Cladosporium sp. BSL10; assembly: GCA_001553865.1. Taxonomy (NCBI): domain Eukaryota; kingdom Fungi; phylum Ascomycota; class Dothideomycetes; order Cladosporiales; family Cladosporiaceae; genus Cladosporium; species Cladosporium sp. BSL10. The sequence goes on from LJJI01000323.1 coordinate 10,514, forward strand.
TCGGCGAGGAGAGTTTCGTGGCGGACGCAGTGATCACTGGAGATGCAGAAGTCAGAGAAAACGAATTGACGCTCAAGAAGACCAAACTCGAAGCTCGCGCATTTGCTGGCAACGCCTCGGTGCTACCTCAGGGAACCACACTGGCCTCTGGGACTCTACTCGGAGTGCTTTCGATTGCACCACCACCAGGCACACCCATGGCAAACAACAGCTCCTGCTTTGGCTCCCCACCGGTCTTGATGCCTAATCGCCACCGCGCTGAAGGCCACAGAGACGACCTCCTGTTCTGCCCGTCCAAAGGCCGCATCGCAGCACGCCTTCTGATCGAAGGTCTACGTATTGTCTTCCCTCGAGCGCTCATCATCTTCGGCCTTGGATTCTCACTACAGCTTGCCCACGACGGTTACCGCAAAATTGGTGCCGTGAACACTCTGCTCATGCTGCCGCTGTTCTACATGATTCTCTTCGCTCTACCGGCGCTGTTCGTCACGGCCCTACTCAAGTGGACTCTCATCGGTGTTTACAAACCGAGCGAGTGGCCATTGTGGAGCCTGGATGTCTGGCTGAGCGAAGCTGTTACAAGTACATGGGAGACCATCACCGAGCCACTACTTGCATCACTTCTGGTTGGCACACCTTACTTGGCCTGGTGCTTCAGACTCATGGGCGTTACCGTGGGCAGCCGAGTCACACTTCTTTCAAGCGACATCACCGAATACGACTGCGTTACGATCGGCGACGAAGCGATCATCAACCATTCATGTGGTGCCCAGACTCACTTGTTCGAAGATCGCATTATGAAGGTCGGCCAAGTATCTTTCGGCAAGCGCGCATGTGCCAAACCATACTCAATCTGTCTTCCCGGCAGCAGCATTTCAGATGGCGCTCAGCTCGGCTGTCTCTCACTTTTGATGAAGGGCGAAAACTTGCCAGAGTGTACGGCCTGGGAAGGCGCTCCAGTCGTTCCTCGCAAGAGAAGGGAGAAGGTTTTGTCGGAGACTTCATCTGCTGAGATTGCATCTGCTTGATACATCATACATTTTTGTTCTTGTTTATGGGTTCTTGATTCATGCCAGCTCTGCTTTTGTTGACACATTGAGCGCTTCTCCTTTGTCATTTCTGGGTGGTTTCATATGTAATGCATGTAAAATACAAAAATTGCGACGGGGTCCTTCCATCAATTCGTCCGGATCTACTGCAAGTCTCTTCAGCATCTCTCGAGTGCCTCACGTTCCAGTCTTCACGGCGAACTATAGTCTCTATCGGCCCGCAAGACCATTCATTTCAAACCCTCCTCCGCCTCCAGCTCGACCACCTGCTCGCCAAGGCGTCGCTCCAAGTCCTCCTTCTCCTGCAACATGGTCGCAAGCTCCGTCCACTTCGCCAACTTCTCGCTCTCCTCCAGCCCATCCCTTTGTGCTTCCAAGTTTAATCTCTCAGCCTCTGCTATCAAGTCTGCGGCATCTATTCCGCTTGCGGCATGCAGGTTCAGGACCTCTCGGAACGCGTCCAGATCTCCCTGCTTGCGTTCTCGCGACATTGCTTGTCGCGTAGCAGGATCCGCGAGTTCGTTGAGAGACTGGTTCCCAAATGCGAGTAGTTGGCGGACCACTTTGGTCAGGGCGTCGACGGACGCTGCTGAAGGGACGCCGCCGTTGGCGTACCACTTGAGGATCTCTGTTCTTGCTGCTTGCATTTCTTCAGATATGTCTGGTGGTAGTATTAAGGCTAAATTGTGTTGGTCGGCGTCGGGGATGTGGGACATGGTTGGTGATTATTGCTGCTTGGGAGTTGTGGCTTTTTCTAGAAGTGGTCTGTTGGGCACATCCTGTGGGTTATATATGAGCCATTCTTTGCTTGAAGAAATCGAGATGGCAAACGGTCCGCTTCCTCCATTTCTTTGCCATCTCCTGTCGAATGTTGTCTGTCCAGCGCAAGGTCACTTGTTTGCTATCCGGCGGCGTGCTGCTAGGATACTAGCAAACACGGTCCTGGAAGGCGGGTGCGAACATCTCACCCTTGGCTTCATCACTATTGATGTAAGACCTAAGGGTCAAAGGTAGTGGTTGGTGTACCGAACGCTCTGGTGGCGATGTGTGTGGTATAAAGCAGGAAGCGTTGGAGGTTCGAAAGTGACCTCGCGCTATCAAGTCATAGTCGCATCCAAAGAGATTCGCAGCTGAATAAAGACCTTAAAACAGTCAAGAATATATCATAACGGGTATCAAAAATTAGCTATGCAATAATATACGTAATCAACCGTACCTCGTGAGTAGTCTTCGTGCCGACATGCAATCGTAACAAACAAGCATGGGAATGAAACAGGCGAGCCAGAGCGAGCCGTGCCCGGGATGACCGAAGAATAAAGAACTCCAATCACGCCGAAAACTTCCCCCATCCCAGGTTCTGCATATCCTTATCCTCGTCTTTTCCAGGCCACATGATCTTGCCTCCCCACAGCGCCCTGACGTGAGCGACGGCCGTGATGAGCCACATTATGACGAGCAGGATCGTCAAGGCGCTGCAGATGCCGTTGATGGCGGGACTATTTAGGGCGCTGCCGACTTGGATTGCTGCGAGTGTCATGCCGGCGTTGGGAAAGACGAACTATTGCAGTGTTAGTGAAGAGGTACTGGGCACTGATGTGGACATGTGTTAGATCGACTTACCGCCCACCAGTTCAACGTGAAGCTCATCCTGCGCACGCCTGCCACAACAGCCACAGTGCTAATACAGAAAAACCAGAAGGCGAACAAAATGATGAAGATTCCTGACATGGTGCCGACGACACGCACGATATCTCCGTCAGGAATGGAGTTTTGCGTGAAAGCGTTCGTGTACAGGATATTGGGCGCTTGCACGCCGAGCGAGACCAGTCCAGCGGCGGTGTACCCTGCAGGCCCCACGGAAACGTACATGCCAGGACGTGTGGAGGGAGCGGGCAGCGAGCTCGTCATGAGCCTTTGCATGTACATGGCGTACATCATCAGCGCTACGATCCAGGCAAGGCCTTGCAACATTACTGCGCCGATCCACATGGGCAGCGCGCTGTGGTGCGGCTGGCTGGGAACCATAGTACCTGCCATAGGGCCGATGACCAGCAGGGGGTAGATGGGGAAGATCCAAGCGGGTACGGCGTCTGTGATCCGAAGTCTCTCTTCTTGGAAGAGCACGTAGTATTGGCCAATGGCAACGACCAGAACGATCGCGCAGTAGATCCAGAAAAGCACATTGATGGCTTTGATCAGCCATGGTCCAGTGCTCGGTACACCATATGCTTGCATGCAGTTCAATAGCAAAGACACTGACACCCAGTAAGAACCAAAAAAGAGACCTTCCACCGGATGATGCAGCGAAGCAAGGAACCGCCTCGGAAACCAGTACGCCCTCAAAGCCATCGCCACATTAAACAAGCCGAAAAGCACCAGATCCAGAATGAAGAAGATCTTGCCAATCGTCTGCAAGCCATCGAATTTATTGGGTGTCTGTCCGAGTACGACAGCGAGAGCGCCCGTCGACATCGTCGTCGCGAACCACGGCCATGTGAAATGCGCGATGCGATCCTTGAAGCTTGCGCTGTCCGGCGGCGAAGCCCGGTATAGGTTCCTTCGATGATCCTCATTCTTCTCCGGGTCTCGGTCGCCTTCTCTTTCCGCTAGTGTGCGGCCTCCATGGGGAAGGTGTCGTTCAATGATACTGCCCGACATGATTGCGCGTCGCGTAGGCGGATATATGCAGATATGCTCTCAGTTATCCGATGCGGCAAGGCCTGCTCGCCGGCAGAGATGCATGCAAAGATATTGCTGAAATCGTTCTCGTAGTATCTACAGAGGATGGAAGGAGAGGTCTAGATATGCGCCGCGAACGAGCCCGCGAAGGAGCATGGCCGGACTCTTCTAGTTACAGCGCGTTACGACATTGCTTGGGATCAACGTCCAAGGTGCTGCCCTCGGGGGAAGAGCACAGATACACTTTCCTTGTTTTCCCTCCCATTGCGAATTAGTCTGATCGTCTAGGTTCGGTTCACGGCAAAGATAGCCAAGCCGGGTCCCGATGATCGAATGCGCCTCTCTACGTTTTCCTGTCCCCCTCGTTTGAGCGAACCTACTTGTGTCATCCTGACGGGTGTAACTCTATTAGTGGAGATATCGATGCTGCTTCCAAGGTCATTTTCGTCGAGCACGATAGCTTCTCCGCAACTGCACGCTGTTCGCTCCCGATATTCTTGCATCGCGTCATTGTCGCGAAGACTTCTGAACGCCCAGATAACCTTCAGCCCTGTGGGTCACGTTAACGTCATACTCAAGACTCCACTCGACTGCCGCCCGCCTGGCGAGTCTTGGACGTGAGCCCATCTGGAACATCGACGTGACCGAGCAAGAGTCTTGGGGTCTTGCGTCGGTGTGATATGGTTGGCGTGCAGCGCGTGTACAATGGGAGAGTACATGCGCATGCGCTGTAGTGTGCAGTAAGTTGACGCGGAACCGGCGCAAGATCACCCGCAGAGAGTTTCGCAGCGATCGTTCGTCGGCTCTCGGAGCAGAATTGTAAGGCTGTGAGGGCTGGTGTGGCATCGGACGGGCTGACTCGTGCATCCTGTTGCTGGTCACCACATCTCGACGCGCCAAGTCATAAGAACCGCGCGTTCACCCCATATCATCGTCGAAAATCAAGTTGTCAATATTCGAAACAAGCATCACATTTGCCTAATATATGTATATCTTTGACCCAGAGATGCAGAAAGTGTCTTCCCGCAGCCTGTCGATCTCTCTACCGAACGAACCTTATAAAACCTGTTGTAGCTGTCTAAAGTAAAAGATTCGGTGAATATTACTGCGAACCGCGGAAATCCCGACCTTTCGAAGCACCAGATGGGTTTGTCGATCACTTCAACGCGTCAACAGCCCAAAGCAAAAGTCCTAAGTAACGCGCGTAAACGCACTTGAAGGGGTTCTCGATGTCAACAAAAGCAGATATCCATTTACAATGGAAAGGGTGAAACAATATGCATAAAAACTACGAAATTCGTTGACTTTCGACAATAATCGAGCACTACACAGCCCTCCTCGTCCTCTTCTTCGCTGGACTACTAAGCCCAAGTATCTTGCGATCTTCCGAAGGCTCAGGTTTCGCAGCTCCGAATACAGGTCCTGCAGGTACACTGCCAAACAGGACGTTCCTACCGCCACGTTTGGCCGGGCTCATCAGACCTGGAGGACCAGTCGCTGCGTTATCAGCTGGTTTTGAAGGAGCGCTGAGCTTGGTTCCGAAGTCGAGTTTGGGGGCAGGACCCTTAGTCGGTAACGCACCACTTGTCGATTTCTTCTTGGGCGGGGAGGCGATGAGGGATGGTCCCTCGTGGCTCGATGTTGGTATAGAGACAGGCGCGGGTGCGGGTAGTCTGCTGACGGCCTTTTTGCGAGGGATGGCTTTGGGTCTTGTTGAAGCGGCTGTGGGATCTACCGACTGTGCTGTCGTCGTGTCTGCCGGCGACAATGAAGGTGCATCCAAAGCTTTTCCAGGCGTGGCGATCTTTGACCGCCTTGCCTGCTTGGGTTTTAGAGCGCTCGGCGTTGGGACTGCAGGCTCTTCAGAAATGCTAGACGCAGACTGAGGTTTGCCAGTATTAGAGGCTGTTCTTGGCGCTCTGAGCTTTCTGACTTTGGGTTTGCTGGGTGTCTCTGCCGCAGGCGGCGGTCCAGGCAATGCTTCGTCGCTGCCGTCCTCCTCTACCAAGTCAGGCCGTGGGTTTTGCAACTTTGGTGCAGTGTTAGAGTCACCAAGCTCGAAAAGCTGTACTTCAGGCTCCTTTGGTGCTTCTTGATAGTAGGCTAGTGTCTCATCCCATTTCACACGTCGCACACCAGGATGTGCCAACGGTGCGCCAGTGTCTTCGGCTTCGTCTCCAGGGGATGCCTCGATTGGTGGTTTCTCCACGATAAGCTTAGTAAGGCGGAGCGTTGGCATGACTGCACCGAGCTTGTTCTTACGAGTGTTGGCGCGGGTCGTTGTGGCAAGCTCCTGAGCCTCGCTACGCTTGAGTACCACTGGGTCGGTATTACCGCGAAGTGAAATCTTTGTGTGTCCGAGGGGAGCTGCGCGCTCAACGCGCCTCTTGTCGCGATGACTTCGTCGAGTCGTGCGCACTTGATTGTTCTCAGTGTCGCCTGAGCTTTGTGAAGGACTGCTAATGGCCGGTTCCTCGCTCTTCGTAGGTTTCACGTCCTCGAACACTGCTAGTGACTTCTTCGGAGATGGGCTGTTAGGATCCAAGGCTCCGAGTATCTCTGGTTTCGCTGGGGACGCAAGTGCCTGACGAACCGTGTCAGAGTCACGCCTGTTAGACAGTGATTCACGTTTTGTCGCAGACAGTCGCCTGGAGGATTTATTTTCTGCTGCGCGGTTGAGGAATGCCTGTAGCAGAGCGGTATCATCTGATACACGCGGCTTTGCCGATCTGCGCGGAGACATTCTCGGTTCCTCGGGAGGTGCAGATACTGAACGCTCAAGCATGACCGGAGACTCCTCAGCGAGATCTTGCATGATATCGTCGCTGTCCATAAGTGCCTGCGGCTTAACCTCGCAGCTACCCAAGACGTCGGTCTTCACAGGGCTGAAGGCAACCAGGTGGTCTGTCGGGTCCATAAAGGTCTGGAAAGATCGTTGCTTTGTTGGGCTGGAAGACTTTCGCCTAGGCGATCTTCTGAGTGGGAGTTCTAATTGCTGAGAAGGGCTTCTTGCCATAGGCGAGAAGGTTCGCTGCTCTGTGTCCTGATCGCCTGAGACTTCAGCACCTTGAGTCGTCGTGTTCTCTGGCTCTTCCTGAACGTCTTCCCATTCATCCTCGTTCGAGGCAGACCCCTCGCTGTTCCCTGCCATGTTGCCGATGTCTTCGCTTGTTGTTTGCTCTTCTTGAAGGTCCTCAGATTCCATTTTTTCGGTCTCACTTTCGCACTCTTCCTCCCGTGTTGTACAACTGTCTCCCGAGGCTTCGACTGAGGTTTGCACAGGCAACTCGGTTTGTTCTGTGCTACCGATAGGAGCGAAAGTGTGAGGTAGTGTCCTCCTTCGATTGGTCTGCGAGGAAGTTTGACGGCTTGAAGGCTGCTTTTGCCGTAATGGTGAGACAAATCCAGCAGGAAGAGCAAACTGTCTCGCAACAGGAGCCTGTAGCTTGGGCGTTGTTTGTGGTGAAATCGCACCTGTGCCGGCTGGTCGCTCGTCTAACGCCACTTCTTCAGAATCTCGATCCGCAGAATCATTTGACGCGTCTTCGTCTGACCATGCTTCGTCGTATCTCGCCTGGTCTGCGTCGAGACGAATTGTCGTCCCATCCTCTTCCAGAATTTCAATAATAGTTCCCTCAACTTCCTCTTCCTCGCGATCTGAGCCCAGGCCCTCATCTTCCTCGTCTGACAGCGCAACATGATCATCGGTCGCCGCGCTTCTAGTTACAATACGCTTGGTGGGCGACTCGATCTTGTCCCACTGCAGACCAACGCCATTGTTGGCTCCAAGACACAGGCGCTTGACAATCTTAAGCGGACTCTGTGTGCTTTGTCCCTCGCGCAAGCGCTTGATCGTACGCTCTTCAGACTGGCCTGGCGCATTGTTCGCCACGGCGCGTCCGATGGGAGCTGCGCGCCTCCAGACTTTGCCAACACGCAGTCGCTGCTTCGTGAAAGGCGATGAGGGCTTTCTCTCCCATGCGCGCACTGGTTTGGTCCTTGCGAGGTGTCCTGGCTGGAGGTGTGCGATATCAGTCGCGTCCCAGTCGGGCTCGAATGTATTGGTAGAAATATTGGATGTCATGTTGTCGTTGTCGGTGTCGTTGTGCGCCATTACACCAGGCTGTGGTGGAGGTAGAATATAGATGGTGTGTAGCCTGGTCGCATGGGAGGAGGGAGAGAATGATGATGCGTAGGCGGTGTCTTGTGACGAGTGTGGAGCCTGCAACTTATCGAAGCGGGCGGCCTGCGTGTTGTTGTTGCCGCTCAAAACACTCGTTGCTAGCGATCCGATAAACTTCCGGCGTCTTCGCTTCGGCCCGAGACATGCGGTCGAGGGCCTAAGCAAGCCGGAGGAGATGCAGATGGAGGGTGGAATAAAGTAGCAATTGTTATAGAGATATTATTCGCAACCACCTCACGACAAGATATCCCTCCCACCACAATCATGGTCGCCGGAAAGAACACCACAAACCTCGCGCGCGCCGCCGCTGCGCCCAAACTGCCTCCTCTCCCCAAGCTGCGCGTACGAAAGCCCGATCAGACAAATGCGAACCCGTGTCTGGGTGTGATGAGCACAATGTTGGGTATGTGAACATCATATCCTACAAAAAAAGAGCTTGGAATTGCGATTTCAATGGCGCAATATTGTATTGGTCTGGGTGGAAGACGCGATACTAACTCTGGGCACAACAGGCTGCTGGGCATCCTCAGGACACACAGCACAAGGCTGCGCCGCCCTAGAACAAGCACTGCGAGACTGCATGGCCGTGAACGTAAGAATTACTTCTCCTCTTCAGTTCGATAAAAATTCTGGAACCAAAGACCTAACAAACACCCTCACAGAGACCCAAGGACGGCAACAAGAACAGGATCAACTCCCACCTCTCCCGCCTGTATCCCCTGATCAAGGGCCCGCACAAGAAGAACTAGACGCGTCATCTATCTATACGGCAGCTGGCAGATGGGGCTCATTGAAATTGTTTGGCATCACGCATAGCGACATTGGGACGGCGTTCTTAGGGGTTGTACAAAAATGGAGGTTTATTGCCTGAGGATTACCCAGGGTCTGCAAGACCGCAGAAGGATAACGCTTGTATTAACAGAGACTGTATGATACGAATCGGCTTTTACAGTGTGTGAGGGCTGGGGGTTTGGGGAAAAGTATGTGCCTCGGGAGAGCTGTGCCTCTTTCTTTGTGGATGATTATGTGCTCGTTTTCGCAATTCTGCTTAGTTCTTAGGGTTCCTGGTTTCTGGATGGCTTCCTCCTCTTCGCATTCACAAGGCTGCTTTCAGCATAATGTCCTTGCTTTGGAATAATGGTCTAAGATGGACGTAATGTCCTGGTGACGGTCTCGGAACGCTCTCTGGTTCGTCTCGAAACCCGCTGCGCGACTCTCTTTACCCGACAAATCAAGCAATGGCGTTCCTATTTCGATTGCTTCCCTTCACTCTCCTGGGCCCCGTCGAGTTCGCACCGGCTCGATCTCTTCGCACGGAAAGATCCCTTCTTGTGATGGCACGTTTCGCCATGACTTATCGTAGTCGCAGGCACAACCGTCTCCTCCTCTCTTACAGCACGGGACGACCCAGTCCTACCGAGAGTTTGAGAGACGAATCTCAGCGCGCCATTCGCCACAGCCCTCTCCTGTTGCACACGGCTCTCGTCTCTGGCCTGTACATAGACATCTGACACAATTGGTGCAGGCGTACTTGCCACCGAACGTCTCTCACCCGTCCCCATCTGACTTGCAGCGCTGAAGTAGCGAGTCGCGCCGGTTTTGCAGCTCACAGGACTCCCTGGGTGGTCGAGCAAAGCAGCCATGTCCTGGTCGTCATTTTGGTCGACTTCGCGAAGCGATGCGGTATCGTCGTCGTACACAGGTGTGCCGTAATGCCGGTACCGGACGTCTTCGCCACGCACTGAACGGCTATCGGTAGCAGTCGTGTCTGCTGAGCCGTCACACTCGGGAGGGTTAGGCAGAGCGCCTGACAGCCAAGCATTCGATGCAGATGGACTCCGTCCACTGTCAACACCAGGAAGAGTGCTCTGCTCCGAGGCAGAGGTGATATTGTCGCGCTTTCGCCCATTCGGTGACAAACAAGTATCTTCCGAGCTGCGCTGCTCCATGCCAGCGATATTCGGAAACAAGCTCATCTTCGCCGGCGCCGAGTTTCTGGTCCGGATTTGAGCATGCGGCGGCTCTGGGAAAGCTGAGATTAAATCTGCCGTCTTCGCTGTGCTACTGGGATACGTGAACCTCTTCTGGCTTCCAAAGCCATTGGAAGGTGACCGGACCCTCGAGCGTGGGATGGAAGAAGTACGACGAGAGGCCTCTGCTTCGACTCTGCCCGAAGAAACTGGCACAGGTGAGCCGCTCAAAGCAGCAAGGGCGCGAACAGACGGGCTTACGATTACGCTGTTGCTGGACACTGAAGAGTGATGTCGTTGGGTAGACCCCGACAAGTGGTGTAGTCGGCTCGACGCGTGGTGTCCATCGAGTAGTGGTACAGTATCTCCCTGCTGATGGCCTCCCTCGAGGAAATCCCCAGAGCTCATACTCAAGCTCTCATCACGCGGCGAGACTTTCCTGCGAGGCCCGGTGCCAGCAGCAGTCGGTGCGAACGGCATTGACACCGAAGGCCGGCAGAACGGATGCGCTTCCTAAGCATCGAACCTGAAAGTCGAATGCCCACTCACCGGAGGCCTCCACGGTGTGAACGTCCGTTGCTCCGCCTCTCGTCGCGGCCGCATGAAACCCATCACACGACGGATCCGCGTGCTCCTGCCCTCGCCGTCGCGACTGTTGCTGTCGCGGTCCCGGAATCTGGCCTTCAGCTTCGACCACGCGCCGCCACGACGTTTCTTCTTTGCTCCTTGCATGCGGTCGCGCAGCTGCGCTCGTTGTTGCTGCCGGGTATACGCACATGTTTCCACCACGCCCGGCCAGCTCGGAACGCCGTCAGGCGTGCGCACTCGTTCTGGAGGCGCGAAGGGTGGCTTGATGGGCCCCATAGCCGTACGCTGCGGAGACTGTTCCGACGACGACTGTTGCTGTGAAGCCGTGCTGGAGTACTGAGCATTGTGTAGATCGAAGAGTGCTTTCTCATCGAGCGAGAAGCAGAGGCGGCGGTGGATGCCTGCTGTCGCTGCGAGCTGCCGGGGTCGCAAGGCGCCCACGGCTACGGAAGTTTGCGTGATGTATGTTTGTGAGAGCCATGGCGCATCACCGCCACTGCCATCCATGATGATGTTGTCGTTGTCTTTCTGATCGCTGTGATTGTCTCGACGTGTGAGGAGGCGTGTGTCGACGTCGCCAGAGCTTTGTGATCGAGGCTTTGGAGCGACCATTCTGTGCCATCGGACTGCTACTGGTGCGGCGGTGGGTATAGATGTACGTTTGTTGGGGGTAGTATCGGATGGGCTTAGTGTTGTGGTGCGCGCTGGTGTTCTGATTCCGTTGCTGCGTTGGTCATGTTGTGTGTGCTGCGCCGGGCTGTGATACATTTTGATCGTATAGCGTTGTTTCTGTTGCGAGGTTAAGCACTCATGGTATGCTACAATGCATGTTGCTGTAGTTCTAGTGTGTTTGATGGGGTCAGTTCATGTCTTTCAGTGGTAGCGTGGATCAAACCATCACACGCGACTACAAGGAAGCAGCATCTGAGCGCTTCGAGAGAAGGAAGCAACAACCCAAGGAATAGCCTGCAAATCCAATGGTGAACGCCGGCGTTGCATAGGGCTTAGACAGCGATCATGTTCCTGTCAGTGTAGCAAGGTACATTGGCATTGATAGCCTGGTGGAATTCAATGAAGCATCACAAGGAATGGACCGCACGACTGTGAGGAAAGAGCACAGGAGAGGTAAACAACAAGTACGATCAGTGTTAGAGCTATCAGTAGTAGGTAGCTACTAGCCGCGGATACCACAAGTCCACCCATGGCTCAGTCTTCCGTCAAAATTGTCCAACGACGTATGGAGCAGGGCTTGAGGACAATAATCAAGGAACAGGCATGCTGCCCGGGCGGCGTGATTTTGTCCACCATATTGATTCAGGGTCAGACCCATGGCTACCACGCGCAACAAGCGGTGATGCAGTTCCTGACTCGATCGAGTTGAGCATCATAGGCGACTCTTGCAATCGTTTGTACCAAGATGAACGACTGAAAGTGGCATCTCGCCCAGCGGGATTGAACTGATGTGACGCAATGAGCATTAAGATTCGTAATGACGCTCCAACCTTCGTGTTCAATGTACTTGTGTTGTTGACATTGGGAAAGGCAGCTCACACCTCACACCACGACAAAACAAAGATCGTCAAACGAGCCAAAATCGACATGATATGTACCTGAATTGCTCTCTTGAAACGTCAAAACGCACAAGCAAGGCTTGCGTCTCGATCATCCTGTTTTTTCAGCTGGTTTCTCGTATACGTATCAATACAACCAAGGACGACGTCTCTCGACGATTGGCCAGCATCGCGCCACGTTACGGGTACTGGCCGTGTGTGCTACCCGATGAGATCGAGCAAGCGCACGTCGGAGCGGGTTGCGATGTGCGGAGTTTTCATCCTTACAATCCCCAGGGTGTGCAGATCGCTCGATCTCGTCGAAGGACTGGGGTACCAGGGCATGCGGTGACTCCCCATTAGGGCTGTCTATCCAGTCGTACACATTGGAGACGGCAGGAAAGGCGTAGTCAGCTGGTCGAAATGTTGTCTCGTACATTGTTCCACGTGGTTGTACTCCTGTTGGTCATGCTTATCCGATGGCGTGTTAACTTCCCCATGGGTCCCGGCCGGGGTTCGAAGATACCGTTCACGACTCCCATGCGTGCGTCGACGGCACGACCGACATCGGGAGACATCTGCCAGAACGCCATCTGTCTTATGGCTGAGGGTCCGATGCCTTGTGTAGGCATTGCCGTAAGCACAGTGACGATTGTTATGGGGATCCTAAGGCCGAAGCCTGATCCTTCGGTGCCTTTGACCAAACATCAACCAGGGATTGCAAGAAGCAGTAGCTGCTGTACTTTACTCTGCGCCGCCAACGAGTCAGTCAGCGGTAGATTCCGTGCCGTCGTAGGTGGATTATCTGATGGCTTGCGTAAATTTTTGCAGTGAGAGACTGCAAGAGCACGGCACTACTACAATGTAGTGGAATGGAAGCAGTTAGCACAATCTTCTGTGAATGCAACCAAGAGCCTGGCCTTGCTTGACGACAACTTGACTGCGAGATCTCTCGTGACCCGATGGACAAACTCGTCTGATCCGACGCTTGATCAGTTGTGACGGGTGACTTCTTGCAAACATTCCTGATTCCGGGGTCAAGGTTTGACTGAGTAGTAGTAACTCTACTCGAAGTGTGATCACTGCAGTGCGTCATAAACAATGTTGGCCAAGATATGCTGAGCGTCCGAGATGCAAAGGGTGCAGCACGGGAACATTGATATGCGCCACCGTTTCATCGATCACCGTTGTATGTCAAGACTTTTTGACTTGACGTCCGATAATTGAACTCTAAGACCCGCAAAGTACATTGGCAGCTCAGATGAGAGGTGTTCGAGTGATAGTAGCCGAGCCCAGATACACTTGAGACGCAACACATCGTCTGTCACAGGTAGCTCGGAGAAGGATGCTCAAAGTTGTATATTGGAGGCTGCGGACAGCTGCATCTGAGGCGTCTCGCACGGGGCCACGGCCGTTCAGACCGATATAGCACCAGCCGTCTCCGGCATCAGACGCGGTTGACATGGTCAGGACATGGAGTGACCAGTCGGTACATCTCGGTAATCTTGTCCGTAGTTGGGTGAGGGAAAGGCGCATCCATAGTGCAGCTCCTAATGCAATAATGCCTTGAAATTGTCGCAATATCTTTCCCCCGGACCAATACAACCAAACCGCGGACCAAGTGGCACTTAGTTGCTTCAGTAGTCGAAGAAGTCTGTTTTAGTAGTCATCACCAAGGCACGGTCTACGCCCGTTTTGCGTTGTGAGGTGTCGAGCAAATCTATGGATCCCTGCGAGCCCTAGTTGACGGGCTATAGACGGCAAGGCAGATCGAACAAGGGTTCCGCGCGGTAGTTGCAACAACGAATGCCGGTGTCGCTGACCACGTCTACTGCAGGCTAGCTCGAGTCATCAGATGATGAAGACTTCCAGATAAATTAAGTCACCACCTCCTATTGCTTCTGGCGCACTAAGCAATCGTCGTCGTGTGGGGTGCTTTCACCAAACGTCCAATCTTGCAGGAGCGGCCAGGCGCATGGACAACACTGAATAACCAGTAAGGCGACTACCGATCGTTTACCAATGCATCCAAGCAGGTGTGCGCGTGCAGTGGTGCAGCATCCCGCCCTATCAAAAGCCCCGTGTACGGCGGCTGCGGTGTCCTCTCCGACCTCGATTTAAGCGACCTGCATTCTTGAGCGAGACGGCGCAGGATGGGACAATTCTGCTTCTGCTTCGCTGCACATATCCGCTCCAAGGCTTATGCGTTCTGTATTCGATGTAGTGCCAGCTCGGGAATAGATAACAAATGTAACAGAGCACACACTTGTTGCTGCGCGACTTGAGCAACCATCCGCAATATATCCGCGTAGCGAAGATCCTTCGCGGCCACCTTAAGTGGCAGGTTGCCTCTCAACTTTCTCAACCAAAGTGAACAATGAGGACTTCGCATTGACCGTTCACTAATCAAGGGACATTGACAGGAGGTAATCTAGATTCAGGTCATCGACTTTGCCCGAATGTGCCCTATATAATGTACTGTAAATTCCTTCCCCCACTCGGGGGGCGATGGCTTGTAAGATATAACGTTGATGGCAAGTCATGCGGTACGATACCCGGTCTCAGGCCGATAGACTTCGGCGAGCAGCTGGTGCCACCCCTTCTCCAAGAGATCCACCTAAGCTGACGGCACTCACGAGTGTACAGCATGACCAGGAAACTGTCTGCCTCGCGGGAGTCGTAGAGCCGAACCGCAGGATTCGCGGGTTGGGCATACCTTCCAAGCCTTTTAGCCATGTTCCAGTAGCTCTGGATCACCTCCACACTCCACTGGGAAGTAGTCGGCCGCAGAATCGCAGCTTTCATTGGCTACGACGATAGGACCTGGGCCCAGCGACCCTGGTATCAAAGGGCTGCTCTAGCTTGACGTCCAGCTCGGCACGGCGGTATTCCAAGTTATCGCGGTCCGCCAGAAGTACTGTACCCTGTAGACTCTGCCCGCCTAGCCTTCGTTAGTCAAAATGTGTCGGTAGGGCTTCAAACGCAACATTTCGCGATGGCGTGCATGACAAGACGTATGACAACGGGCTTGATGCATGACAATGGCTGCGACGAAGCCCTCGCGTTCTTTCCTTTGCAGTCACTCTCGCCATCAAGCAGAACTTCGAGGGACAATTGCGTGTAATGTTTAGCACACCATGGCTCCAGCAGTCCCAGTCCTCGCTCAAAGCGAGTCAAAGGCGAAGTTCATGGCCCGGCTGGGTCTGAATGAGCGTGATCCATATCACAAGCAACTGTACCACATGATGAAGGTCAGCATCCTCATGTGAGGCATTTTTAGCCTCTGCCAAAGCACCAGTCTGACAACACTTCCAGGAAGAGGCCAGCGCTGGACGCAACAGGATTATGTCAACACCAAATATTCTTCGAAACAATAGCGTGCAAAACGCTCAGCCTCCTTTCAGTAATTCTCAGGTCAGCGAGACTGTCGTGCACCGAGAGATTCTGAACATCTACCAGCGTGCCAGGCCGGAGACGAAACCTTATTATGATCAGGGTCGAGATACCCAAGGCCTGGAAGAAGAGAATTGGGTAATCCGCTGGCTCTTGTGGCATGTGTTCCGGTACCGCGACAACCGCAACAAGAACCGCCGTCAAGGATCGCCTGATCATAGGTTTCCGAGCAGCAGTGAGAACTCCAGCAGCGAGGGCCCGCCTCATGGGACTAATGGTATGTTTCCTGTCTTCGAGCTACATCCGCAAGCGGCTGAGATTGTTCACAGACAGCAGCGGACCCTCGAGTGGAGCTTCCAGTGCGAACTCGAGCGGGAATCCGGGATTCTACGACCCAGTTCGCGATACTCTGCCATCAGCCTGAAGCTGCACTTCCGAGGCTTGCGTGTGGAACCATTCGCTGGCTATACCACATACAGGTGCCTAGCTGAGAGCTGCAAGTCCAGAAACCTGCAAAGTCCCCGGGGACGTCGATTCCTTGTCACGACTCACGGATGGAAAGGCGAATTTTGCGTACCTGCTGGACCTGATGGTTGGCGTAGCTTGCGGCACTCTCCCAGCGGCAGTGCATCTGCTCTGCGTTCCCGCACATTCCCCTCAAGCAACAATATTCTCGGTGTGTTCAATGCAAATTCCTCTTCGAAAGCAAACTCATATAGGTCATTTACATGTGGAAATCACTTAAGTTTGAAGCTTGGAGACGGAGGTCGAGGTCGAGTTAAGGTTTGTGACTCTGCCTGACCACCGGCACTCATGGACTGCCCCTCGGCATTAGTGGCACGGTCGTACTCTTCCATGCCGGTAATTTCTTGCAGACTGCCGAAAAGATCCACGCTTGTATATTATCGAATGGTTATGCTTACTACGAACGCGGAGGCAACTCCGTTATAGGCTGGCGTTCCTAGTGTGGCCAGACTAGCGGCGGATGTTGCGGTACTGAAGTCACGATGGTGGTTCATGCGCGGTGATACTGTACACTAAACCTTGTGAGCAGTCGTTGCGGGAATTTGTTGCAGGTCATCTTGCGGGTTTGTTGTAGATACTAAAGGGTGATTGTGACCGTATCACTTGGCATTAGCAAACTGTTGGTGCTTACAAGACGATCACCATGCCACAAACAGCCACGCTAATAGCCATTTACGGGCATTGCACTAAATGGAGGCCCCTGTCCATCGAGCGCAGATAGTACCGATTGGATCTACTTCAATGGTCACCTGCAACGTCTGCTCACGAGATCTACGATGTCCGGCCCAATAATTGATGCTTGGTGGCATATTTGTACATTACACTTCCGGCGTCGTATTACTACAGAATTTCGAACCTCTATACATAAGCGAGTTCCCAAAGCTTTACAGATCTTGTGGAGTTAGAGGACTCTACGCTTTGTTTTTCGTAAACAAGTCACTCCAGAACTGCTTAAAGCCATACTGCGGCTTCGTCTCATCGTACACGTTCACCGACGTGCTTGTGGAAAATTTATCCAGTACACTCCCCGGTCGACGCCCAACAAGCTCGACAGCCTTGACCTTGGGCGCCAGCGCCTTCTCCTTGATAGCATCTGCAACCTGTGGCGCAACCTCCGCGAAACAAGCTTTCAATTCTCGCTCCAGGTTGAAGTAAGGCTTCTGTGCGATTGCGGGCGCCATGAGGTTGTACGACCGGGTGATGTTGTTGAGCTCGGCGATGGCTGCGGTGTGGTACGAGAGCTCTGTTTTCTCCCATTCGGGATCGCGGAAAGGAAGCATGTCAGGCAGAATCTCTTTCTCCTTCGTGCTCGTAACTTCCGCAGATGGTACCGTGTCAGGAACGTCGGTGGTGATCGTCAATCGCTGGTCCGGCGCCTTCAAGCTTCCATCATCATTGAGGATCTGTTCGAGGACCTCGATTTCGTTTTCCACACTGACTGGGTCGTCGGCAGAAGATGGTTTGGCCTCGCCAGCGAGTGTTATCTGAGACACCTGACCGTCTTCACTCACAGCGTTGATCTTCTCGACTTTCTTCTTCTGCGGGTTGTGTATGCTCTCAGCAAGCGCCAACGCTCTTGCAGTCTTCATCTGATGCTCCAGGCTCCCACCTCGACTTGCAATAGACCTAGAAACATGCCGTCTCCAACTCGCGCGAAGTTGACCACGAAACCTGGTCGAAGTCGCGACGACCTCCTGCTGCTTCTCAATCCATGGCGGAACAATGTCTTGCCTCTGAATCATCTTGTTCATGAAATACTCCGTAGTGTCCAGGAAAGGGTTGCTAGCATTATGATCACGCTCCAGCTTTTGTCCACGCGGTAAATTCCGGAATTGTCCTCGGGCGATCGCATCCTCGATGCGCTCGTTGGCCAGCGAAGTCAGACCTTGTATAGACGCAGGCGCTATGCGCGCGCCCGAAGAAAAGCGGTCTTTGAGTTCCTGCCGATACTTCGCGCGCTCTTCCTCAGACATACTCTGATCTTTCATAGTCTCGTAATAAGATGTCTTGTCTCGCGCGTTGGCCAGCCGCACGCCAGTCTTAGGTGCTGTGCTCGACCTCCCAGTGTCAACTTTCCCAGGACTACGGATCCCGACTCCCTTCCCAGTACCCTTGAAGCGCATCGGTTTGTGCGCATCCTGCAGCATGCGAGAAGAAGTGTCTATCAGACTCTCAGAACCCGTCCAAGGTTGCGCCGCCGCCAGGTCTCGCGCCTGTCTGCCTGCGCTGGCGGGCATGTCCACCTGCGCAAAAGCACTGGCATTGTCGCTCTTGAAATTGGCGCTCGCGATCTTCTCTTGCAGCCTTGCTTTGAGCTCTTCGCTGAACCCAGCTTCCTCGACAGCCTTCCTCGCACTCCTTCCGCCCGTCTCTAAGTTATCCGAAGCCATCTCCTCCAGCCTTCGCGACATTGCACCCTGCTCTTTCTCTGGACTGGCTCCGTTTTGCGTGCTGTCTTGCTCTCTAGCGTTCGATTCGGTGTTTATTGCGGCTCGTGGCGCCTCGTCCGATTGGAACCGGGCATTGCGCACTCCATTGATGGAAGCATTTATCCGAGGCCGCAGGCAGCGACCGCAGATGTTTGACGACGATCTTGTTATGCCTTGCATACAGTATGGCCGAGTGTGTGTATCGAAAGTATACAAGTGCTCACACAAAAGAAGATGTCATCATCGATTCGTGCGATCTAATCTGATCTGGCATGGGCATGGGTCTGATTACATAAGGCGACATATCGGTGTTGAGAGCTTCAGGGTCGTCCTCTGCAATCATGCAACCCATCCATTAAAATTTAGTACCACAGACAGATGAGCAAAGGAAAGAAGAAAAACGACCATATTAGCAAAGTTCTTAGCTGCTGTATTCACCAAAGACCCACTCCAGTACCAATTCTGCGCTGATATATACACGTAGCAGAGCGGACGGGACGGTAAGTTTTCACTGACCTATGGCTGTATGTTCTTGTTAGCCCATTTCGAGGTGAAATATGTTCTCCGAATCGACCTTGACCTTTATGGTCCCAATGGCTTTCAATCATTTTCGCTGCTACATGCGCCGCCCCGGGGCCGCGTCAACCTTCCTGCCAGCCTCGTAGCCATATAGCAGGCTACGTGGTCCGGTACCATTGGCCTGCCGTGATTGACATGTGCATGTTTCCATCTTGACTGTTGCCGACTGTTGCCTAGAAGTCAGCAGCGGTCTCAAGTCTGTAAGGCATTCGTTATCATCATAGCTACTGGGAACTGCTATTCGAATCCTAACGCGAAGCCTCGGTCTCAGGCACACTATACAGCTCAACGGTACAGCTTAGTCTTAGCTAAAGATCTGCTGGATCTATATCATTGCGCAACGGCCATCTCGTTCGTGTCTGGCTCGCTCACACTCGCCAACTACGGCATCTCCGCCGGAGACATCGCCGTCTTCGCAGGAGCAGGAAGGAATGCCGTGACCTGGATGATGGCTCAGATGAAAGATCGCAATCTACTCGACTTCATGCACGCCGATCCCGAACACGTCATCTCGCGGCGAGGGATTTTGGATCCCGTGGAAAGCCACCGGAGATGGAATAAGAAAATCACCCTGCTGCAGAACGGCAAGAATGTGACGCTAAAGCACACGGGCGGTCGAGAAGAGCCAACCCACAAGGGCTGGTGACCGCCACAGGCCCGCGCAATCCAAACTTCAATACGACGGCCAGGTCATCGGAGATAGTCGACTTGCGCAAGCTGACTCTACCTGCTGCAGCCTCGCTGAAAGACTTCACGATGCACATCGAACCAAACTGGCAAGGCGATTCGCAAAACTGCCTCCTGACACACCGACGCGAAGGACGGCTCGTGTACAGGGTGAACGTGCTGGACAAGCTGGAGACTCTGCACCACCTGTTTGTCGAACAAGGTCTGTCTCCTGAGTGGAAGAACCTGTATCGACCTGCTTTCACTTTCCACGGCTCAGGCGACGATGCGCGCTTCAGAGTCAGGAAAATTGACCTTGCCGCCTTCCACGGATGGCGATTCCCCATTTCGTTACACTCGAGTCAAACAGGCAGCAGCATTGACAGCTCATACGAAGGGTTTCTCCTGTTGGCGCCAGCTTGCCCGAATGCTGTGGCTTGCATTGTCGCCATGGCCCACGGCAACGACATCGACTTCGCTCTCGTGCAGTCCATAGAGAAGGCTGTGGCCACGGCGCGTAGCAGCAAGTTCCGGGGGTACTACCTGATGGTGGATGAGATATCGCTCAGTAAAGATGACTTGACTACGTCTTGTCGGATTGATGGCTTCTATCCTACCGGAACGATCTGAACCCCTTGACTGGGACTGCTTGGAGCAAGACAGCGGGCGGCTTCTATTAAGCTGAAGAGTTTGCCGGGTTCCGATAAGGTTGGCGCAAGATTTGGTGTGGTCATTCTCACTTATTGCTTTCCACCAGCGCACCTAAGTCCAGAACTTCCTGTGCACATTTCCTTAAGCGTCTTCTCTTCTTTGCTCCCGTTCAAGCCGCCCATACAGCGCTTCCACGATATCCTTACCAGCCTCATCGACAACAATCCATTTAATTCTGGCACCGCAACGATGTTGATAGTGTCAGAACCTCCATACGCGTTCACAAGACTCCATCACCGACCGATGATAGACGAGCAAAAATGAATGTGACGCAAAAACATACAACAGGCG
>LJJI01000324.1:0-16624 GCA_001553865.1 Cladosporium sp. BSL10
CCGCCTGTTGTATGTTTTTTGCAATTTTGCATCTTTAGCCTTAGGCAGGATTATGTACATATACGGGTAGTACAGGCATATCATATCAGCATACCAAGGTGTAAGTCTATAAAGTCGCAACTAGGCCGCCACTCACGACGAAGCCAATTTCTCTCCTAGCTTTGCTCGAGCCTGCTTGCACATCTCACTAACATCCACATCCTCACCACCGATAACGTCGTTCCGCCTGTTGATCTCCTCTTCCATCTTGTCAAAGTCGCTCCCTACGCCTTCCGCACGCCACTCATAGACATTGCCGATCCTGTTACTACTTTCGACCAAGTTCAGGCCTCGCTCCTTTCTCACCTCGTGGAAAGTCGAGAATACTGCTTCAATGTCCCGACTGCTCTTGACTGCCTCGTCTGCAAGCAATTCGGCCATGACCGCGCTGTCCTCGATGCACAGTCCTGCGCCAGCACCGTGGTGAGGCGAAGTGGCGTGTGCTGCATCACCCATGATAGCCACGCGACCTTTCGTGTAGGTCGGTGGGGGATTCTTTCCCAGGTCGAAAATAGCCCATACGTCCAAGTTCTCGCTGGTCAACTTCAAGAGACCCAACACGTCATTGCTGTAGCCTGCAAAATCCTTGAGGGCGTCCTCGCGGCGTGCCGGTGCTGTCAGCCTTTCGGAATTCTGCCATGGCTTGTCGGTAGTTCTGAATGCGACAATGTTAAGTGTTTGGCCATGGCTCACGGGGAAGGTCAAGATGTGGCCATTGGGTCCGAGATGCATGCAAGAGTTCAGCGCCCTCTCTTCGCCAACAGCCTTGATGGCTTGCGCCATGGGTACCACTCCTCGGTAAGCGTATTTATATGTGTACGTAGGCTGTGCGCAAGGATGATCCAGGCCATGCATCAACTGCCTGGTCTTTGACTTGATGCCATCGCACCCAATGACCGCATCCGCTTCTGCAGAAGTCCCGTCTTCGAAAGTCATGACATATTTCGAGTTGACGTCGCCACTCTGCTCAAGGCTCTTCAGCCTCTTGCCAAAGTTCGCAATGCCTTCTGGCGTAATCTTAACCAGCTCATCCAGGAACGTTGCTCGATGCACGCCGGCCTGCCCAAGGCTGTTGCTAATAACAAACTTGAGCGTCGAGCGTTCCAGCTGCTCGTCCTCTCCACCATACGCATCAAGGAAGTCAAACCACACCTTCTTCTTCTCTGGCCACTGGTTGCGCGTGCACACTTTCTCGAAAGACTGGTAAATGCCATTGTGGCAGATTTTCATCGCCTGTACAGCATTGGGAGAGAAAGACACACCCGCGCCAATCTCGCCGAACTTTGGTGCCTGCTCGTAGATGGTGGCATTGATTCCGCGACTGTGTAAAGCGATTGCAAGTGTCAGGCCAGCGATGCCGCCGCCTATAATTGCTAGATCAAAGTCCTTGGCCGAAGCGTTTGGAGCCATCCTTAATGCGGGCTAGAGGGTTGTGTGACGTTGGGGGGCCTGATGTTTGGAGAGAGAGTCGAACCGAGGAGTTGCAGGAGATGTCACAACAGCGCGGCAGGGGTTTTTTTTTAAGATGGAAACAAGTGAAGACAGACGTGTGTAGGTTAGCTGTCGTGGTCCAGACGAAGTGTATATGTTCTTGGCCCTACGAGCCGTCATGGCATGCCGAGGTGCAGTCAAGCAGCGTTGGGTGGGGCCGTGGGTTTCCTGGGATATGTACCTCCTACATCTATGCTGTAATGAGCATGATGTAACTGGCTCAATTGCCAGCACAACTGCCGTGATGCTAAGTGCCTCCTCAAAGCGCACCTTGTAGGAGCAAGAGAGCAATCTGGGCCCCCAGACCCGGACGAGCCGGTGCGATTTGCGGAGAGAAAGTGCTTGCGCCAGTCGCAAGTTGGAAAACACCCAACACCCGACGTCGGATCATCGGATGTCGGGTGTGTCGTAGAGATTATTGTGGAGACTCGGCGGTCATCACTCGTATCGACCCAGCAGTTCGGCGATGCGTAAAGGCGATATCAAACAAATGCAACGGCATAACAGAATGCTCAGGTACGGCATTCAAGTTGTACAACTGACACGCACAACTGATCCGCAATACTAGCAAGAAGCAAGGGTTCTACGGCATTCTTCCAGTGACATCCACACGATTGAAGACGAGCGATGCTGTCGCAGATTGCATGCCCTATGTACTTACGCGGCTTGGGGTCCGCTCGTGTGCTTCGGAGCCTCCAACTGAATGCTAGTGCTAATCAAACCGCTACGAATCATAACATAAATGAACCCGCCCACGTTAATCAAGACTGCGGCTGCAATGGCATGTTCGGGTCAAGCCAGTCCATATTCAACAGCTGCTGCCCAAACCATGCCTCAGACATGCTATCCATTCCAGGCATGAAAGGGTTCACGCCTTGGAGATCGACAGGCATAGTAGAGTAGTCAGGCAAGCTCGTTGTTGCCACTGGAGGCATTGGCTGTGGTTGAGGAGGGAGCATTGAATGGTTGGGGAACTGTGTGCGCATGTGCTGCTGCACCGGAGTTGCTGTAAAGACGAGTCAGTAAATAATAGCATCAGATGACCTTGGAAGTGCTTACGCTGGGTTGGAGCTCCGTTGCCAGACACCGATTGCTTCATCACCTCCAATACTTGAATAGCTTGTGTCGCAGATGTGATTTGATCCTCGTAGTGATGTAAGATGTACAGACAGCGAGCCCAGTCTCTTTCGAAACCAGGGTCGCCAACTACAACTCCAACATCAGGACATTTACAGGCTGCAAGTAGCACCGTTGCTGCTGAGAAGCAGACTACACGTCCTCTAGGTCAGCGAAGCACTCATAGAGCGAAGCGTGGAAAGCATTAAATACTTACAGTAAACCGAGTGCCAGCCAGAGCTACGATAAAGTGTGTTGAGATTCTCATGCAGAGTCTCAATTAGACGAGAGGCTGTCTCGGCGCACAAAGTACAACACCGCTGAATCACTTCCTCATCGAGCGACGATTGTGCCGCACCCGACAACATGTGAGTTGATGTACGTCGTCCTCGTTTGGTCGTGACCATCAGAAGGCGGCGCAGTGACAGCAAGCGGACATAGAGAAATCTGAATACAATCGTCAGCTCATTAGTGCGCTGCGATCGAAGAAGGATAAATGATCGAATACATACCTGCTGTACAATACTTGTTGTTGTAGCGCCACGCTGTTGCTGTTGAACTTGGCACCTTCTCCGTACTGGCCAAGCTTCAAGTAGCTCGGAACCGAATCAATGAACTCGTCT
Organism: Cladosporium sp. BSL10; assembly: GCA_001553865.1. Taxonomy (NCBI): domain Eukaryota; kingdom Fungi; phylum Ascomycota; class Dothideomycetes; order Cladosporiales; family Cladosporiaceae; genus Cladosporium; species Cladosporium sp. BSL10. The sequence goes on from LJJI01000324.1 coordinate 3,270, forward strand.
AGCCGACGATTGTACTGTAGCACTGGTGCAATGAAAGCTTTTGCCATATCGGAAGCTTTATCCTGCTTGGACAAATCCGGAAAAGGTTCGCCACTGTAGAATGAGTTGAGAATCTCCTCTAGGAGTTGAAACAGATCGCATGATGAGACGAAGAGGCCCAGCACTGATGGCTTGCCCTCTGGTTGGTGGCCCTCTGTGCCGTTGTTGAGGTACTCATCGTCGATGAGTGCAGGTACCGGCACGTCCCAGGACGAGGACAACATGGTCGGCCGACCAAAGGTCATCGCCAATAATCTGAGCAAGTTAGCGAGGAGGTTCTTGGAAATCACTATATTGGTTTGAGCTGTCCTCACCTATCAAGAACGACACATGTATGCCACACTCGGCGCCGCATCTCTCGTTCAAGCTGTGGTATCTTTCTACCCCCAACTTCGTTGAGGTGAAGCCCGAGACTCTGAGCCACGCGAATGGCCAGACCCACAGAGTTCCAGCATCGATTGGCATGCTGAGTGGACTGCAAGTATACGCCTGTCAAGCATAGCATCTGAACCAAGGACAAGGATGTCGAATCCAGTACCTCAAAGAGCAACAAGTGTCGCGACTTCTGGTAGAACTCATCAGCCATTGAGTTCTTCTGTGCAGGAGCAACTAGGTTGCTGAACTTGCAACCGAGAGCAAACACCAGATTGAGTGTGGCGGTGAAGATCAGCTCTTCCAAACCTAAAGAGTCTATATCCCGGGTCTCAGGGTCCTGTTCATTTGCCCATAGAGTTTGATACTGCTTCAAGAAACTTGGCTTGTGTAGTATCGGAAACAGTGGGTGAATAAATTCCCAATAGCATGCCAGAAAATCATCCGCATTGCGTCGCCGAGGAAGCATTGCCGCCCCGCTAGACAATTCCGGTAGACGTTCTGGCCGCTTCTGTACGCTGGTAGTTTGAGTCTGAGGTTCGGGCTCATAGGGTCGCGGGCTTTGGGATGCACGCCGACTGGGAGTGGGGAATATATTCTTCATGAATGCAACCGTCGACGAGGATCCGTAGAGAGACTGGTCGCCTCCACCCACGAGAGTCGCCAACCCATCGCCACCTGTATGGGATTGCGCATCTGGAGGATGGAGTGTGAAAGTGGGAGGAGGTGGTCGATTGCCACTAAACGAGCCTGAAGACTGTGAAGCCCGCGACTGCGATGCTTGCGAAGACGTATAGGCAGTCGGAGGCCGATGTGCCATGGCGCCATCGACGCTGGAGTTGGACCATGGTGTCGGCAACTCTCTGCCGAACGTCGCGGGGATGCTCGGTAAGGAAGCTAGGGACGGTGACGGCGCTGGGATAGGTGGAGGTGCGTTCACATTTGCCACCTGGGGTGGTGGTGGTTGTTGTTCTGGTTGTTTGCGCTTTAGCTGCCGGCGACGAGGGTAGTTCCACGTGCAAGACGCAGACAGGCCTCTGGACTCGCAGGCGTGGCAGATCTCGATGTAGGGTCAGCCGTTAGTGGTCTTAGTCACAGAGCGATGCGTAGGCTTACCGGCTGTCTTCCATCGCAACGCGTCTTACGTGTCTTGCAGGTGTCACACGCCAGCGATGCGCGAGGCCGATGGCGCTTGGGCGGTAACGGAGCCTCGTCTTGCTGACCCATGTATCCGGTAGGACGGACATCGGAATTGGACATGATGAATTATCCGAAGTAAGGACGTGAACACATGAGCCAAGATGCGGCGGCCAGCAGCAAACGATCATGTAGCGCATTGCAGAGTCTGCGCATTTCCCGACTTCCGGAAGAAACCTTGTTTTACGAACCTTAGTAGAACCGAAATTCAAAGGCTGCTTCAGCCCTGCGAGAGATCTCACCGAGTGTTATGGTCTCTATGATCAAGAACATTATATACTACAAGAACACCTGCGAGTAGATTCAAGCAAAGAACAAGCTCCAGTTGTGCAAGTCAGTGTGACGAAATTAGTGGATGGCGCTTCTTAGCCGTTATCACCCGGCCACGGCACCACTGCGGATGGACTACTAGCTACCTATCTGCATGTATAAGAGCCTGTGGGCGACAAGCATACCCTTGTAGAGTTTCACAAATATGTGAAACTCCAACTAAGCGTTGGCAGCATGGCTGCGGCGTCCGTGACTAGTCACCAACGACAGCTGTCAGAAGTCCGACGCTGACGTCTACGGCGCCTACAAGCTCGGCCGGGTCAGCATTGAATACGGAAGGATGGCAAGCTTGTGTAAGTGTAATCTTTGCCATTGATAACATGATAGCCCATACAATGCCACCAGCCTTGGATGCTAATAATATTGGTCATGGGTACTCGGACGATCATGCAGACCATGGAGATACTATTCAAGGCGTCCAGCTGTTTCGAGAGCTAGTTCGCTAGCGTCAGCAACCACAAGAGTCGATATAGCCTGGCATGCCATACAAATGTTGGTCACACAGTCCAGAGCAGCAGCTGTAAGGGCTTACTTCCATGAGCAGCAAAGGTTTCGATGAGTCGTTACGAAACACGAGAACAATCTCGAAAAACATCGCGTATACGCCCAGATGAGACATCCACCAGGGCCCTCATTCGTACTTTCCATCTTCGATTCCCTCATCTCGACGGTGGTTCGAGCTCCGTTCCCGTCTTCTACCTTTATAGTGCAGGCGAAGGAGAGCTCGCTGCACTTTCTTGCAATATATTGATTACTTCCAGCCTGCAGACAGTCGCTCGAATTCATACTGGGCTGATCTGTCCCCCTTAGTATCCACGAAAGACTTGTTGCCTCCTGCATCGCATCTTCACGTTACTGTAGGCCGTCCAGAGTCTTCCGGGCGCCTGTATCAGCTGGTTGGGCATCTTGCGCCGAGTTGGCATAAATTGTCCGCGGCATAGATTTTCGCAGCATACCCAAGCCGCTCTTCGTTGCCGGTATCGTCGTCGCTGTTGTCGTCCGCAAAGCGCATGCATAGATTGTACCATCAAGCTTGCATCTTGCGGGTGAACTTTTCTTCTTCACAGATCCCATGTGGTTTTGCCTATCAGAAGGGCATGATGTACAGACTTTGGCGTAGATCCTGAATAGGAGCACGCTCGTCGTCTCTTTAGTCTTGCGACTTGCTTGAATGCTGCTTTACTATCCGGTCACAGTAATTCAGTGGAGAAAGAGGCATGGGCGATGCCGTAGTGAATACTATTATCAAGATCGCAGTGCCAACAAGAATAATTTGAGTGTGATATATTGATACATTTGTTCCTACTGTAAGTTCACGGGTAGGGTCACGAGAATGTTGATGCCTGAGGCTTCGCCAAGATGGCGCTAGCCGCTTCGTTGTGGGACGATTTCAACACCTCGAACTTTTGCGATCTCTGCCTTGCGACGACGACGACGACCCTCACCCGCGACCGTACCGACGACGACACCGACAACCGACAATGTCTTCCACCACCAAGAACACTGGTATGCGACAACGAAGCAGAAGCGGAAATTTTCGTCTTTGGCACCGCGTGACGACGAGAACCTCTGCTAACCAGTTTTTCCTTCACAGGCAAGCCCAGCAAGCCCTCCGCTAAGGCTTCCGCTGCGGCCAAGGCTACCCTTCGCGGTGTAAGCACCATCCTACCTTAATGCTACCATAGAGGCGTGTCAGAGAACCCATCATTCTGACGGCCTGTTCCCCAACAGGTCAACTCGCACAAGGTCCGCAAGGTCCGCACCAGCACCACCTTCCACCTCCCGAAGACCCTCAAGCTCTCGCGCTCCCCTGCCTACCCCCGCAGGAGCATCCCGCGTCAGCCTCGCTTCGATGCCTCCAAGGTCATCATCCACCCTCTCAACACTGAGAGCGCCATGAAGATGATCGAGGAGAACAACACCCTTGTCTTCATTGTCGACGTCAAGTCCAACAAGAGGCAGATCAAGGCCGCTCTCAAGACTCTTTACGATGTTGAGACCATCAAGCTCAACACCCTCATCAGGTAGGCTATGATGCGGAATACTGGATACGAGAACTCGTAGACTGACAAGTTTCAAGGCCCGATGGCTCCAAGAAGGCCTTCGCCCGTCTGACCCCTGACGTCGATGCTCTTGACATCGCCGCCACCAAGCTCGCCATTGTTTAAGCTAGTCCTTAGTCGGCTGGGAATGGGAGTCCGGCGCTGGAGGAGTACATTATGGCACATGATACCCTTCGAAGCTCATTCAGGATTGAGCAGGGACGTGGTCATTGTTTTCGGCGTAAAAGCCGAAAGGCAAAGCCAGACGAGCGTAGTAGTACACTGAAATGATACACGGCGCTCACGCCGCTACTCCGGCGTCAAAACTTGTGCACAGTTCTCAATTGAATCTGACTCATCTCGTTCGCGAGTTGGCAGCCACCAAATTGGCTCATGTATGAATTATAGCCACGAGGTCTAGCACAATGGCATCTAAGTAGGTATGATGATGATGATGATGGAAGTTTCGTAGTGGAGACCTCAGTAGCACGACGTGAGCATCTCCACATTGTTAGTGACGTTGCTAGAAGACGTGAAGTAGAGCGTCAATTGCATACCAAAATGGAAATCATATCTTATGTGCAGACTTGTAGCAACTTGCGCTATCCTACATAATCCTCCCTAACGCATATATGAACAGTGTCTGTGGGCGTGTCCATGCTAAACGAGCACATGCAGGCAGCAAATGGCCATTCAGTGCATCGTCTCTCCTCTCCTTTACTCATATCGTACATTGTGGTCATGACATCTCCATCCTCTCGTATTTTGAAAAGTGCTTGCGTCATCTGGCAAGGCACAATCGAATCTTCCTGCTCGCCCTCATTACTCCCAACAGCTGCCTTAAGTCCTCATCTTCTCAAGGTTCTTGATGATCATCATGTTGGCGTCCATGTAGCGATCGACACAGTTCTTCATGCAAGTATCCTCGCTTCCGGTGAGAGTGCCTTGCGACAAGCGGCCAGTGATGCACTTCTTGAAGCAGACGGAGTTGAGCTCGTGGATGGCTGCAGGAGAGTGTCAGCATGTGAAGGTATTAGAGACATGCATGCGCCAGTCTTGTGAAGGCGCATTAATGCAGTGATGGAGGCCTGGACGTACTGGACTGAACCTGTGCCTTCTGGGTCTCGCCGACGATGAATTGGTTGAGTTCCTGCTTGTCTTTGGCGCTGAGGTTCTGGAGGCCCTGCTGGATTTCGGGGGAGATCTGGAGTTGGTCCATTGTGAATATGTTGTAGTTGTGGTTGGTGAGATGTGGTGATGGCAGAGGCGATGATGCTGTTAATGGTCTAGCGGCAGTAGATGGCTTGCTGTGTGGTGAAGTGAAGTGAATTAATTGGCTAGGCTGGCCCGAATAATCTGCGCGCCATCGTCCAAGAAGCTCGTAAGGTATCTCATAGGGCTGATCACGTGCACGGACTTTTCGATTTGCCTCTGCGCGGGGATCAGTTGAATTCTCCATACTCAAGCCTTCCTGAGTCCCACCAACTCGCCTGCACCTCTCATCTGCAGCAACATCCTCCCCAACCCCAATCAATCTCACGCGATCCGCACCACCACAACACACACCATGTCGGGATCCGAGCCGATCAAGGGCGGCAAGAGCTATGCTCCCGCACCGTGAGTCTACCCTCGCCTACCACCAACATCCCACCCTGTTACGCCCTACCCTGCCCATTTGCCTACCGCGGTGGCGTCTTTCTTCTGCTACTGCTACTACTATCACTACCACTACTACTCGCAATCCTTCCTACCACCTTCATCTTGCTCTTCAATCCATCCTCAACCCAAAACCATACACACAACAGCCATTACTATGGTTACGCGCCCCACACCGACGTCTGCTAACACCATGGACACCAGAACTCCCCAGAACACCCCGGCCCAGAATGCTCCCATTTCTAGCCGTGCCCAGGCACCCAGCGTGTCTGACATCAAGGAAGGTACGTGGTATCCTACATGCTTTGGGGCAAATAGAACAGTCAGACTCACAATCTTCGAACAGAGGACCTCGACCGCGCCGCCGCCGCTTCCCTCTTTGCCCAGAACCCCCGCCTCGTTTCAATGATGCAGAACAAGCTCTCTGGCCTCGTCGGCCAATCTTCTGGCTACGTCGAGTCGCTGCCTACTCCCATCCGCAGACGTGTTGACGGCCTTAAGGGCGTGCAGAAGGAGCACTCCAAGCTCGAGGCTCAGTTCCAGGAGGAGGTTCTCGAGCTTGAGAAGAAGTTCTTCGCCAAGTTCACCCCTCTGTACGAGAAGCGCTCCAAGATCATCAACGGTCTTGCTGAGCCCACCGAGGAGGAGATCAAGACCGGCGAGGCTGAGCGCGAGGACGACGAGAGCGACGAGGAGGGCGAGAAGTCCAAGCCTGACGAGGAGGAGGAGGCTGCTGCTGCCGATGTCAAGGGTATTCCTGAGTTCTGGCTCAGCGCCATGAAGAACTCTTCTCTCGCTGAGACTATCACCGAGCGCGACGAGGAGGTTCTCAAGGACCTGACCGACATCCGCATGGAGTACCTCGACCGCCCCGGTTTCCGCCTCATTTTCGAGTTCGCCGAGAACGCTTTCTTCACCAACAAGACCATCAACAAGACCTACTACTACCAGGAGGAGAACGGCTACGGTGGCGACTTCATCTACGACCACGCTGAGGGCGACAAGATTGACTGGAAGGAGGGCCAGGATCTTACCGTCAAGATTGAGAGCAAGAAGCAGAGGAACAAGAGTGAGTCGCATCCATTCCACTTCTATGGCTGAATCAAATTACTAACGCAGTATAGACACCAAGCAGACCCGCGTTGTCAAGAAGACCATCCCCACACCCTCATTCTTCGACTTCTTCAACCCGGCCACCCCGCCTTCAGATGACGACGAGGAGATCGATGAGGATATTGAGCAGAAGCTCGAGCTTGACTACCAGCTCGGTGAGGACATCAAGGAGAAGCTCATTCCCCGCGCCATCGACTGGTTCACCGGCGAGGCTCTTCAGTTCGAGCACGGCATGGACGACTTTGACGAGGACGACTTCGAGGACGAGGATGACTTCGATGACGATGAGGACCGTGACGACGATGACGAGGAGGAGGAAGATGACGATGAGGTAAGAAAGCACAATTTTAGTCCCGATAAATCAGTTTGCTAACAGACTGCCACAGGAGGACGGTTCAAGGCCCAAGCAGGAGGCTGCCGAGTGCAAGCAGAGCTAAACTCCACGACCTTGAATGATGCGAATGATTGCTTGAACAAAGGCAAAATAGCGCCAATACGACTCGAACTTAATCCGCCACGTCCAGCTTGATCAGAAGACAACTCGACTGCTGCCTCCCACGCGCCGCGGAGACAGAAATGTACAGTGCAAAATTGCAACACCGAGTCGAATTCACAGCAATCACCCTCTGCTACGCTCACGCTCCCTTCACGAACCACACCAAAACCTCTTCTCACGCGAACTCTTTTTTTGAAAACAAGAACGGACGGATTCGGTAACACACTATCAAATATTAGTCTAGACTCGTTGCATGCAAGCCGGCGTTGTTAAAATCATGTCCTCTTCTCACCCTGTCGTACAAGCTCGATTTTCGGTTCGTGTGGTGCGGTAATCATTTCCTAGTTCTTAGTCTTTGATGGTTATCTTTTAATTGCTTTGTCTATTGGATTAGCATCTGAATATACTGGTTTTCCATGCACTAATAGAGCTCTTCGACAACCTAAGCTATGATGAGGTGACGTGAGGTGAGAGATGCTTTCTTGGCAGGGCAGGCAACGTCAGCTTCCCGACACCTGTTGCCGGAGAGGAGGACGGCCTTGAGCCGATGTATGTGCGTGATCGTGGCTGCAATCGTCGGCAATGGATGGGTCGTGTCCTAGACCTGGCCGACTTATAAAATATTTGTTTGCTTCGCATGTACATGTAACGTCGTCACTTGAGTCTTGAACCGGGACCTTCGCAGCTGGAGCCGACAACACAACACTCGTTGTAGCCTTATATCTACACTTTATTCAAATTACTGGAACCCTGCCATCACAACATTGGCTTTACGCGCAATGGCTGGCGCTGTCAATCCTTATACAATAGACGTCCCAGACGCAGCTCTACATGATCTCAAAACACGCCTCAGTCTTGCACGCTTCCCTGACGAGCTGGATGGTGCTGGCTGGGACCTCGGGGCGCCACTGGCAGATATCAAGCGATTGACCGCGTACTGGCGCGATGAATACGACTGGCGCAAGTCGGAGAAGAAACTCAATGATCTAACTCAGTTCACCACAGACGTAGAAGTTGATGGCTTCGATCCGCTCTCAATCCACTTCCTCCACCGCGAATCCTCTTTGCCGAATGCGATCCCTCTTCTATATGTCCATGGCTGGCCCGGCTCCTTCCTTGAAGGGACGAAGATCCTCCCACTTCTATCTTCTGGCAGCGGAACGGACCCAGCCTTCGACGTAGTAGTCATCTCCCTTCCCAACTTCGGCTTCAGCACTGCGCCCTCCAAGCGCGGCTTCGCTCTCAACCAGTACGCCGAATGCTGCCACAAATTAATGCTCAAGCTTGGCTACTCGCAATATGTGACACAAGGCGGAGACTGGGGCTACTACATCACGCGCACCATGGCTCTCCTGTTCCCTGATGCCGTCCGCGCCACGCACATCAACTTCGACTACGGTGGCGGCGCTCCTACCTTCGCTGCATACCCTCTACTTGCTCTCGAGCACAGTCTGCGACCTTACTCTGAGCGCGAGAAGCAGGGTATGGAGCGGACCAAGTGGTTCATGGAGGAGGGGAGCGGGTACCGTGCTATTTCGGCCACCAAGCCGCAGACTCTGGCCTATGCTCTTGCTGATAGCCCGGTTGGCTGGTTGGCGTGGGTGTATGAGAAGCTTGTTGACTGGACGGATGGCTATCCGTGGACTGACGAGGAGGTTTGCGAATGGGTGAGCGTGCATTGGTTCAGTCGTGCTGGGATGTGAGTTTCGAGCTCCCCTCTCCTGCATGTTGTGTTTTAATCTCTGGACATAATTCTGACCCCATAATCTCCAGAGCCGCCACCCTCCGCATCTACTACGAATCCACCCACCCTTCGCCCTCGCCATCTCCCAACAGCATCGTCACTCCCACCTCTCGTCTCCGCACTGGTGAGTGGATCCCCAACGTCCCCATCGGCTACAGCCACCAGCCTCGCGAGCTGCGAATCGTGCCCTCGACATGGTACCGCAAGATCGGCCCACTGGTTTTCGACCGCCACAACGACTCTGGTGGTCACTTTTGGGCGTGGGAGAAGCCGGAAAGTGTGGTAAGGGATTTGCGTGATATGTTCCGCAAGCCTGAGACGGGTGCTGATGCGGAGGGAGAGGGTGTTGGTGGTGCATTTGGGGTGGTGGAGGGGAGAAGTGGGTATGCCTAGATTGACATGTAGGTGTCCAAAGCCATCTCATGTAGATATTTGGGAGACTTTGCTTCAAATATCAATAGTCCATGTTAACTTGGCGACCCCAAAGTCTTTTTATGTTTATCATGTTGATCTTGTTCTATGGACGTCTACCTCGTTGATACTTTTGCGTCGGCTGCTTCTCATCCACATGTCATCATCTCGTGCAAAATGGGTTGTCTCTACTGCTTGCCATCGCTCAAACTGACAACAGCCCACCTACCGCCCCAAGCCCACTTCCTGGCGCCACTGTCGCCACCACCGCCCTCCATGGCCCTGAGTTCCTCGTCTTTGCCCTTGGGCAGACCGACGACAACGTCAGCCTTGACAGTGCGGAACGAGAGGATGCGGAGGCCGGAGCCAGGGCCAAGAGGTCCGATGGCTTCGGGGAAGGGAGTAGTAGGGTCCCAGAAAGCCTGTGTTTGCGTCAGTCAAAGTTGAGATTACATAAATTGTATGGGGTTGGACATTGAGGTTGAGCTTACATCTCCGGTCAGCTTGCGGTAGTTCAAGTCACCCTTGAAGATAACCAGCTCGCTCTGCTTCAAATCTTCAACGAGCGCAGGCGCAGTCCCGGGCATGCGCCAGTAGCTACCAGCGTGGGTCCAGAACTCGTTGGGACGGAGAGTGATTTTGCCTTCAGCGTACAGCGATGCCCAGTGAGCGAACACGCTGTCAAGCGATTTCTCCTCCTCGGCTGTGATTGGTGTTGGTGAGATGCCCTTGGCCTTGTCGTCGTCGGAAGGTGTCTCGTAAAATGCCTTGGCATTCTGCAGCACGTTGAGAGTGTCGGCGAAGTCGCGAGGGACGACGTCGGAAACGAACCAAGGGATGTTCTTGGGGTGAAGAACGACGTTAGTAGCGAGGCCGGACTCGAGGAGGTAGCCAGTAAGGACAAGATCAACGTAGAGCTCGAAGCCTGCGTTGTCCAGGACGATGTCGACGCGGCGCTCTTTCTTACCACTGCGCTGGGCTTCCTTGAGCACGCGGAAAGCGGCGGCGAAGTCGTTGGCGATAATCTTCTCCTGGTTGGCTTTGCGGGAGTCGGCGCCCTGCAGCTTCTGGATCTCCTCAAGGCTGAGGTGCATGAGCAGAGACAAATCGGTGGCGTTGCCCCAGAGGCAGATCTCGCCCATCTCAACAAAGAGTGCTTCCTCAGCTTTGGTGCGCTCCTCTTCGGAGAGGTGTGCCAGCACGGAGTCGTTCGACTTGAGAGTCTTGAGGACATCGTTGTAGTGGTGAGCAAGTTCGATGACACCAGCGCGAGACGAACGGAATGTGTTTTGCTTCTGCTTGAAGAAAACATCATAGTTCTTCCAGTGCTTGGAAAGTGCGAAAATGGTGGCAATTCGCCTATGTTATGTTAGTTCTTCATGCTGGACCATTGAGCGTGGCGACGGCGAATCTTGCCTGTAGAAGTAGCACTCCGAGAACAGCCAGGTCACGTTGTGCCAGGTAGGGTTGCCGCGCTGCTCGATCTCCTTGTTGTAGCCGGCGATGTCAGCGCCACCATCTTCGGGTAGTGGTCTAGTGTCGTGGTCAGTACAACTCGTTCAAATTTGTACATTCAAGACTCACGTCAGAACTCTGTCGTGCTGCAATTCGTATTTCAAGGCAGCAAGGCTCTGGATGATGGTCTTGCCCTCTTCGGCCTTCTCGGCGTCCTTTTCAGCAGAAACAGCCTTGTGCACATCGTCGATGGCGCCGGTCTTGAATCAGTCAGTCAGTGGTTGTTGACTGCGTGGCAAATACATATCATCCCATACGTACAAGAATAATCGGCCATCTTTCTCTAGCAGATGTGAACGCGAACGAGTTCTTGTCAGATGTCACTGACGGGGCTACAGTGTGAAACATGTATCGATCAGCGTCATCGTTCTTCAAAAAGGCGTGAAGAGCACTCAAGCATGGCGACGCCACAGCTTGTAACTCGAGGAAGAGCGGACTCACGGGTCTTGGTGTCGTATTCCATGTTGGCTGGCACTTGTTGTTGTCGATGTTTCAGTGTTGCCTTGCACGTTTATCTTTCGAATGCAAAAGTGAGTCCGATGGTGCCAGCTCAACGCGGAAACTTGATGATCCACTCTTCTCGGGATGCCAGACTTGGCAACTCTGGAGATTCGCGGAGGGAAGGAGAGGACGAACAACCGAACAACGCTAGGAGGTCACATTGTCGTCCAGGGCGGAGATGGCTCCATCTTCGTCTTTATCAGGGTCATGTATGTATGATTGAAGGTGGGTTCAGTGGGGTTTGTGAATTGGTGTAGGGGGTAGGGTTCACCCTCTTGTGTGACCGACGGACAGTCAAAGGCCGACGATGTCTCTATATTGGACTGACACGCCGGCTGGATTCACGAGAGGGACACCAGTACGAGGCAAGATGATTAAAGAGTGGTGTTCAAAGAGATATTTTGCAGAGGTAGCCACCATATCCGAGGTGGTCTTTGTCATTATCGTTTACCTGTTGGACCTATTCCAACAAAGTACATCATGTATGAAGACTGCTGAGCCGTCTCACCTCATGAGCTACCCTATCTACTTTGCTCATCCCTTCTACGAGACCGTCAATGGTTCCTCGGGAGCTGGTCTGCTGGCTCGTGTACATTCATGGCCAGAAACGTAAGTACTGGTTGCTCTGTTCCAAAGAGGTTTGCTTTACTGGCCGCCGGTCTTCGGGATCATCACTGAGGGAGCCGGACTCGCGGAGGGCATGCAAGGGTCGATCAAGAGTCTTCCCGCACTGCTCTCTCGAGCCATTACATCCGGCCAGATCTTCGGACATGATCATACATAGACCCGTGTCAACCAAGTCAATAGCTGCTCACAGGCTCATACCTCCATTTTTCGCTCTCAAGTTTCGACAGGACCTGCTGTCTTACTCTTAAGGTTATCGCAGGGAAATGTTCCTCAAAATCTACTAGCAGTCAGTTGTGTCCTCTAGGCTAGGATACTGCAGCCACTTACTTCGCTCGTGCTTTTCATTCGCCCTTGGCCCTGTGGTCGGCGCAGCAGTGAAATAGTGCCGCACAGCAGACGAATGCATCTCATCCATAGCCTTTATATCAGCCTCTTCGACCATCTCTTCAGCTTGCAAGTGCGCATTCAAGCAGGCTTCCAAACCCTCTATCTCGCGCAGGAAACCGCCGTCGCTTTTCCGTATCACAAACTCAGCCTCCTCTTCGCGCTCTCTTTCAAGCCGAATCTTCTGTTGCGCCCGCGCAAGCTTGCTCTCAGGACTGGCATGTCGCGCCCGCGCGTGCCTCAGTTGTCTCCGTTGCTGCAGCGCGGCGCCGAGCTCTTCTGCATCTTCTTCGACTTCGTCAGCTAGGACGTCTTCCTCGAATGAGGGAGTTGCGCGCCGGCTTGCGGGTTTGCGCGAAAGTGAGGGTGCGAAGAGGTTTGTTTGTTGTTGGCGGGAGCGCGACGAGGCCGTGCTGGCGTTTGAGCGGAGTGCATGATGTGATTGAGCGGCGGCGGCCGCGCGCAGGTTCGGCGGTGCGATGGTAGGGTGTCGCAAAGGAGCGTCGGAGAATGGGTCGCTATGCGTGTGCGTTTGACGGGTGGGAGGCATTTTGGGTGAGTGAATGAGATTGTCTGTGTTGAGAGCAGCAGCGACGACTGTTTGTTTACCCACTACACCCTGGATTGGTGGTGCCTCCAAGAGCTCCGTCAGATGCCTACATGATGGCCTGTAGCATGGTCGGTGTTGCGCCTACAGATGAACGGCATCTTTCGACGTGCGTTGAAGATTGCGTAACAATGCAACAAGGGCGAGTCCTACAGCATCACAGCATGGCTACAGTCGCGTCTTCTCCAACACCTTCGCAAGCGAAGAGACTGATGAAAAGCGAGGTTCGCGTCGGCCAGAGGTAGTGCGATACTGGCGACACTAACCGAGGGCATCAGCAAGCTGAGCGGCCCTCGATGGATCCAAAAAGTAGATAATCTT
>LJJI01000325.1:0-52658 GCA_001553865.1 Cladosporium sp. BSL10
ACTACCACCACTACTACCACCATGGCCGACATCCAGATCTTCATCAGGCCCCGTACGTCCAAAATCACCCATAACGATCCAGTGGCGGCTCATGCTAATTCACTCGTAGGCGTCTTCACCATCATTCCCAGCTTCGAGCTGATGGTGCAAGTCCCGAACGTGGTCAGGAACATCAGGATCAGAGTCTCGAGTGAGTAAAAGCATAAAAACCCCATTGAAGAAACATCTCTAACAGGCTCCATAGACAGATTGAACATCCCGACCGAGCATCTCCGCCTTGAGCGCGGCGGCGTGCCTCTGCACGACAACGACCGCCTCACCAGCGCCAACGACCAAGATACCATCGAGGTCATGGTGCGCGCCGGCGGAGGCCCGCCAATGCGCTCAAGCAGAGAGCTGCCGAGAGCTCTGGGAGGGCTCACCAAAGTAGTAGAAGCAGCATAGGTCATTACAATTGCTACAACTTCGTTTTCTCTCTCTGCAGGCGATGGTACTCGCATAGTAGCCCAAGAGACGGCAATACACTCTCAGTGGTGAGTATGAGCTATGCTTAATCTTACGGAAGATGATTTCAGCTCACTGGCTACTAAGGTGGCCATGCCTTGATAGCATTACCTCAACTGCAAACAGGGCCATCGGTATCTCCGAGGTAGAGGATACTAGCATACTTGCGACTGACACAGCTTCACACAAACAGCAGTACCTCAGTGTCAAGCGAAACTGGACTAATCTCTATTGCTGATGCGACTAGCACAGTAGTTCAAGCGAGCACTCGGCATTATTGAGGGTAACTCAATGGCAAGTAACATAATGCAAAGTTATCTGGGCGATGATAATTACAAAGTAGCTCTTGGAATCGTCAAGCATCTTTAGCAGGATCTCGCTAGCTAGCAGACTACTACCAATAGCTGAAGGGCATAGTAGTAGTGCGCGAGAGTGGCGAGTATGGCGCTGATGGTTGGGTGAGTATTGCACGCAAACTTGTATATGAATATTTAAACACCGAGCAGATGCCAGTGAGCTCATTTTTGAGCCCGAGGGAGACATCTGTAAGATGCCCTGAAAATGATATCTGGCCTTCCAGAACTTCCCGAAAGTTGCTCTCGGCAATCATACTACTCACTGAGCACATGAACGCGAGAGCACGCGGCGGCAGCAGTGGCGGCAAAGTGCTATATGAGCCACGCTCACGGCTGTAGCATTTGCCTCACGCTAAACTGCCACTTCCTTGATGGCGAGGGCCTTGCGAGTGTCACAACAACAGGCTCCTACTCCATGAGTCTACTGCAGCAGGCTGCAGTCAAGACCGACAGTCACATAGACAACGTGGTGAGCGATAAGTAGCGCAAGCGAAGCACCGCCGTTATCTACTACTCACGAAGCACCAGCTTCACAACAAACGAGTTCCGATGCGACGCCCACACCAAGATCGCCGCACATCATTGCCTCAGACGCAGTACCAGCAACATGGTCGAAAATCACAGAAGAGCAAGGAAGTCATTGGCCGGACGTAGAATACCCATACAAAGAATACCTTGTCGACAAGCTAGTGAGGAGGTGGCAAAGAACAACCGCTGCTCTGTATAGAGACTGAGTACCTCATTCCTCCAGAAACGTTACCTGCTTCCTCAGGTCATCGCGCGGAACTTTAAGCTCGTTGACCGCATTGTTCTCCTCGGGCCATCCGATTGCCATCCCGCACATCACCAATTGATCTTCCCCAACCCAAACCCTTTCCTCAAAACTTCAGGGTAGCCTGTTACGCTCACCTGCAAACAGCTCCCAAGACCTCTCTCAGCGAGAGCCAGCATGAAGATTTGGACGAACATTCCAACGCTCATAGCATTAACGGGCGAGTCCACCAACTCTGCATCCATACTGATAACCGCACAACAGGGCGCACCGAAGAACTCGTAGTTGCGTAGTCTCGCCTTTTCGGCAGCAGCACGATCTTCTCGCGGAATGTTGTATCCTTTCACTCCGTACAAGAGGTGCCCAAAATCACTCCGGAAATGCATGAACTGCTTGGGCAGCGGTGGAACATTCGGACCATATTTCGCCGCTTCAGACTATGGCACAAAGAGGAAATCGAAGTCAGCAGAGAGCCTAGCGATATGGAAACGATCGCCGAACCTGCAGAGACTCTACGATACGGTCGCGTGCATGACCTGTAGCAAATGCCATTCTCCAGTTCTGGATATTCGAATTTGACGGTGCAAGTTGTGCCAACGACAAGCATTCGCATAAGACGTCCAACGGAACAGGATCGGGCTTGAAGAACCGCGTGCTATCTCGACCACGCACGCACTGCTCAAGAGATGCCATTGTCGGGGTGAGTAGAAATGACTGGCTGCTGTGAAAATTGACTTTCCTAGTTCCTTGAAATAGTCTTACATATATGGTATCCAAGGTGTGTTCTCTCACCTAAGCCATGGCTTGCTCGGGCCGAGATGCCTGTCGTTCGACCTTTTGGTAGCATCGAAACTCTGATGATTTGTCATTCCGACTCCAATGTCTACGCAGCGCTTGTAACACAGCACCTTGCCTACTTGAGCCTTGCAGTAAGATTCGAGGTGTCCGCTGTTACGATGTTACTGCGCTGAGGTCATACCATTCGTGCCGAACTCGATTGCCGACTAAATTAGGTACGCACCTAAGAGGTCGGACTTCACCTTGATGTGTGCAAAATTGCTGTCTCGCTCTTGGTAACCATATTTAGAGAGAATCAGATATACGGATCATCATCAGGCCAAGCGGTTGCTCAACGCGAACATGTATTCATCGACACACAAGCTTTGACAAGCTTTGCCGCAGTTGCTTGAACCGTACCGTTCCACCACAAGCTGCATGTGATACCCACCACATCATCTCTAGGGCTCTCTGGCTGACATTGCATGGAGCGGAGGTGTTCTTACTGTGTTGGCGTGAATATTCTCAGTGCATCTTCAACTCAAATGCTGACCAAGACTGAATGACAGTCGACGGCGGATTACTGCAGCATCCATGGATCCTAAACACCAACAGGCATAAGTAGATATATCGCGCCGCAATGAATCTGCTTGTCCCAATCGTGGCTCCCTAGACACCCAGCGCTGCGCTCACCACCTCTTCTCTTCCTTATCAAATACAACCATGTCCCCGGCCAAACCCGGCCACGATGGCAGCCCAAATGGCATCGATCTGGACGCCTACCCAACCGCCCAGAAACTCGCAGCCCGCTCCCTCGAATTTCTCCAAGAGATTCAAAACTTGTACTCTCCCCCCCTTCATCTTCCTCTCTCACTTCTCATTCCCTTAATCAATCTCCCAGCACCCCCGGCAAAGCCCTCGAAGAGCGCCTAAATCGGGACTATGGCCCAGGCAATCCCTATTACCAAGACTTCTGCACCCTGATCAAGCAAGGTCTGGAAGAAGGCTGGGTAGCGAGCGGCGAGCTCGACGGCCCCAAGTACCGCCGTGGCAGGATCCGACTGCCGCTGGCGGAGAACTTGTACATGAGTTTGACGGCGGTGTATTTTGATTCGCAGGAGGTCTATGCGGGGCAGTATCACAAGCATCCCTATGGCGAGTGAGTATGCCTGGCTGATATTCGGGGATACCCTTTCAACTGCGTATTTAGACTGACTTCGATGCTCTGCCAGAATCAACTGTGTGGTGCAGATCGATCCGACGTTCGAGCTGGAGGGCTTGCCGGTCGGAGAGAACTGGCGTGGACCAGGCTGGACGAGTCTTGGGCCGGGAACGTACCACTATCCGAGAGCCAGAGGCGGACGTGGTGATGCTTTTTTCTTCTTGCCGTCGGGCAGGATAGCTTATGATGCTCAGCCAGGAGAACCGCAGCCTCAGAGTATCTGATTGACAGTCGGTAGTCCAAGCGTGCCACGATAGTCGCAATGCCTCAAGAGCTTTCTGTGATACGTATGTGCTCACCTCGGTAGTGGAGCAGTGTACGTCTGTCGGTGATGCGACAGGGGAAGCTCGCGTGTCAGTCATGTTACAAAAAATGTTATCGTTGAACGTTGTCGTTTTGAAAAGCACGCAAAGCAGCCTGTGCCTGCTTGATCTTATATAAACATCCGATCCAAAAGTATAGCGTACACAGATCAAAATTCCCAAATGATCCGATCACCAGTGGGAGCCAATTTCGCCTTCGCCAATATCTCAAGAAGCCCCATTTGCGCCGGTTGTGTAAGCCTCTGGAACACCACACAAAAAGTTGTTCACACCGTCACGATTGCCCTGACAGAAAAGGTAGATATCTTCATCGTCCAGTACGCCAAGTACCATCCGCAACCGTATCAAACATAATCCGCCTGCCCAATCCATTAGGCTTCGGCGCGTTCACCCTGCCGACGCCTCCACGCTCCAGCCAAGGCCGCAAGTTTTTGCACTGCGACACGTCTATTTCTTGCATGCGGCGACAGCCATCTACAATGCTCTCCACGCCGTGTCCGGTGACCCGCACGCAGCCACGAACTGAGATATATTGCAGCTCGAGCAAATGTAGACCGATGCAGCGCAAACTGTTGTCGGAGACGGCGCTGCCGCAGAAGGCCATGTTGAGTCTTCGGAGATGAGGCAAGCCGAGCGCGAGAACTTCGGTGGCGGTATCTGACAGAGCGCAGCAGAAGGATAGATCCAGCTCGTGCAAGGTTCGGCAGCCACCGACTATGCCCACTATGGCCTGGTCCGAGAGGTATGTACAGTCGGCAAGAATGAGGCGGCGCAGACTTTTGAATTCGTAAACGCCCCAGCTGTGGAAGCCAGCGTCGGAGATAGAAGTACATCGTGTCAAGTCGAGGCTCTCGATGCGGTCAGCGGCGTGATGCGCAATGTGCACCATGCTACGATCCTGGACATGCTTGCAATAACTTAGGGTGAGACGCTTGAGTTTTGGTGCGCCAACGACGCTACCTGGAGCAGGCGGGGGCTCACTGTCCAAGATCGCTTTGAGAGACGAGCCATTCCGCTTGCTCGAGCGTTTGCCATTAGTGGGAGGAGGTGGTAGAGGTTTCTGCTGAGGAGAATCCTTTGGAACAACCCAGCCCACTACGCGGGCGAGAAGATTATCGCCTACCTTGCGACAGTTGCTGAGATCGATCTCTTCCAGGCACTTCGCCTTTTCGACAAAGGAAAGCACAGCTGGCGCTGACACGTCCCAGACTGACTTCATCTTCCACATCTTTGCGCCATCGCCGCAAGCTTCCACAAGTGTAGCGAATCCTTCATCAGTTACGTGATAACAGTTCGATAGATCCACATATTTGGGCCTGGAGCCAGCAAATGGCACAATGATGTCTCGCAAAACATCGTCAGTAACGCTTCGGTTGTACTTGCTCAAATCGAGTCGATGGAGGATGTCCGGAGAGGTTGTGAGTATGTTGTGCCAGTGCATGCTGACAAGTCGTAGCTTCATGAGGTCCAGAAGATCAAGCTTCTGAAATATTTTTGTGAGTATTGCGTCAGGCAGGCGACCCTTGCCGGAATTTGAAGTCATTCGAACCATGCTCGGTCGACGAGTTGCTGTAGGCGATAGTCTGTAAGGTGATGTCTGGGAATCGTTGGATCCGCGGCTTTTGGGTCGTAGTGGTGACGAAGCCGAAAGCCATGCTGTGTTTGGAGGTGAAGGTGTACGGAGAGTCTCCAATAGAGAAGTCTGGGCGCCGTCTGCTGTAGGTGGAGGTGGCGCAAGAGACGAGCGACGCGACCTGGCTCGAACATTATCCAAGTTGCCGTTGAAAAAGGGATCCGAGTCCATGGGTTCCATGGCTGGATTTGGTGGCGGAGCCATGTCGAAAGGTTCCTCGAAGCGAACCACAGGAAGACTCTTTCTCCAGTCGTTACCATCATCCTTCGCAGGCTCAGTGCTCGCGCCACCGCCTCCAATCGGCCCTCCAGTGCTAATGTCCGACATGACTACATCATCGTCCTTCTTCGCTGCATCTAATCGTCTCTTCGCCTCGTCTTCGACTTGCTGGCGAAGATCGGGTGAGCATTTCCTCCAGAGCTCATCAAGCACTTCCCCGTTGATCAGCAGACATTCAACTGCATCTACGCTTCTCACGGTAGCGGTCCTCCTGGGTGAAAGGGAAAGACTTGTGACTTCGCCAAAATATTGCCCAGTGTGCAAACGCGCGCGCACGCGCTGATGTACCCCATCACTGCTGGGGTTATCCAACTTCCTTATCTTTGCGCCATCTTGCTGGGCCGAATTCCGCCTTGAATCCGGTGTGTCTGTGAGAACCTCAACGTCGCCTTTAACAATAAAGTAGACGTCCCGGCCAGTGCTGCCTTGCTGTATAATTTCTGTGAAAGGCGGGAATGAAACTGGCTGTGCGTTGACTCCTAAGAAATGCAGGATGTCGCCTGGCAGTGCAGAAAATAGCGGCAGCTCTTTGAGTAGCTGGCGGACTGTATGAGGTCCGCTTCCCAGTGCGCTTGAGGCCGCTACCTCTGCAATGCCGGGCGAAGGCGATTTGCGACGTTTGTGGCTTAGTATCTCACCATTCGCAAGGGATCCAATTTCTACCATCTCCACATCACCAGCAAGCCAGTCGCGTGATCGTTTTCGCGCTGCGATCGGTAATTGCACATTGCCTTGTTGTCCTGGTCCTCCACGCTCTTTCTTCTTGCGCTCTAGTATAGCCAGGCGCTCTGATGCTTCTTCTCTGATCGCGTTTTCGACTTCGGGGTAATTGGGAAGCTCTTTCTGGAGGTCTTCCTTGTTTAGTCTGACTAGCAGACTTCGTACGGTAGCCATGATGGAAGCTGTGCGCGGTATGTCCATGAGAATGCCAATCTCACCGAAGAAGGCGCCAGGTTTGAGCTCGGCGTAATTGCTCTCTCCATCGATGCTGGTGACTTTGACGCTTCCGCGTACCAACCAGTACATAGCCTTCGCATCGTCGCCTTCCTTGATGACTTCCTGACTTGGTTGGAAAACGCTCGGGCGCAAGCTCTTGCCGATTGAGAGCAAGAACGAGTCTGGCGCAGACTGAAAGAGTGGAAAAGCCTTTAGACGGTCTAGGAGCTCCAGAGGCAGACCAGCTATCGTGGAGCTTCCCAGAGGCGAGGACTTGGCCGGCCTGCTCGGGTCAAAGGTTTGGAGGAATGTGTAGGGATCGGAGGGTTTCTGGGTGGCAGTTTGCGAACTGCGAAGTGGTTGGCGGCGCATGGTTGACGATCGAAAGGCTGCACTGGCAGCAGATTCCCAAGATGGTCAAACACTCCAATTTGTGTCCAGGTTAGAAGGCAGATGACCGGCTGGCGGTGTGTTTGCGGCGGGCGACGCGTTCAGGATTAGCTGCAGCCGGCCGTGGGAGCTAAGAGTGGTGCGACACGAAAGCCATTGAACGTGTGCAGGAGGATGCGGGTGGTTAGAGGTCTCACAAGAATGCTATGGTGCGCGACTTGGTGTGGGTAGGTAGTTTGGAGCGCGGAGACACGCGCTAGATGGCGACTATGATAGCGTCGCAGACGAGTGTCAGAGGCACAGGGTCCCGGCGTGTGTGTGAATTGGGGGGCCTGGACGTGTTTCGAGATGACAGTAGTATGGCAGTCTGGTGTGCAGAAGACGGGCAGAGTCGGTGTGAATACTCTGCGAGAGCACGCGACGGCCGTTCAAGCAAGGAGAAACTCTCACCACCCACCTGCCTGCTCCCCTCTCTCTCTTCTACCTCGCGGCTCTCTCGCGCACATCAGACATGCACCGTTGGGCACGAGCGCGGGCAGCTCCATCATCGACGCGGATCTCTGCCCCACCCATCGTGGGCCAAGTAGTCTAGCTTGTCTGCCAGTGCAGTGCCAGCCGCGTTAGACTCCTTCGAGAAGACACCAGGAAAGGCGGCTGTGGCCCCAGGAGCTGACCGCCACAGCCGCGTGCCGGTGTCAGAGGGGGGTTTGGAAGTGCCACGCCCGAGCCACGGCAGAGCCATATAGATAGCAGCACACTGGATGGCCAGAGAAGCCTACAGATGCCCTTTTGTGTTGGTACGTCATTATATGCTCCGGGATATAGCCAGGGAGTCACAGCTACCCATTGACTGCCGCTAGCTGGAGATCGCACGTGATCGTCAGGTCGACAACGATTTCCTTCCTTCTCCTGCACTACTGTGAGCCGTGCGCACGTCCGGAGAGTCTCTGCCCACGATAAGGTTTGCAGTAAGTAAGGTAGTATAGCTCTGCGGGTGGACTTGACAATTCTTCCCCCACGGATCAGCGTCATGCTGTTGATCCGTATTGCGCGCTCGAAGAGCTCTTGGAAGCCGGAGGGAACTGGAACCAAGATCGTACGCATTTTGCATCATCAGATCTGCGAACTCCCTAGTGAAGAACTGGCGCAAGGATGGAGGAGTTGCAGTTTGCAGGAGGGAGTTGCAGCGCCAGGCCACCGGTAGCAGGACAGCCATCAGGGTCACGTGTAGCGCGTTGATTGCGCCATTGCAACCTTTGGTGCGGCTGTGGGTGGGTCTCACTCGACCGTCCTCTATTTGATACACAATCATATCGCAATCAATCGAAGCCATCAAGATCTTGGGTACGGTCTCGTAGACTTGAGGAGCGATCCATCAGGAGCAAATGCTAGAGAGCTGTTCAGCTTCCATGCTTTGCGCCTCAGGCATTGTAAGGATGGCTGACTTCGCATTCAAGGTGAGGGAGGATGAGTAATTCACGACATATCTTGTATACCAAAAGTGATATATCTACCACACTGCACGATACACAAAATGGAGTCATCACGCGCAAACTACATCCTTACATCCCCGCTGACACTATGTCGACGGCAATTCACGATACAGTAGCCCGCCTGGCAGACCAGATCGACTGCCAACTTCTCTCTTATACACAACTCAGCCAGCCATCGCAAAGGCCCGGTCCCATTCGCCACCTTTTCCCAGTAGGCGCATATGCTATCGGACTCTGGCATCCGGGCGATGAGGTCCATCTCATCTGCCTTACCGACAACAGTTCAAACACCTTCTGGGAATACATCGCAGAGAAGCTTGAGCGCGAGGATCTACCAAAACACGACTGCATAGTATCGGAGCTACCCGGTCAGCATGCCATCTGGCTTCATTACTGCAGCATACCGCGCCACCTCGATCTCGCGACAGTCCAGGCGTACGGCTTTCCCAAATACCCCGAATTAACACATGTCCCCCAAATTGTCCGACAGAACCTGGCCTGGCTCCAAGATACATGGCACTTACAAGCTGGCCTCGACGGCCGTCTTCAAGCCTTCCGCGATAACTACTACATTCTGAGATCGTGGGCCGAAGCAGCAGGAATCTTCTCCAAACCCTTCGGTACATTGGATGCAGAAAGCCTAGTCTGGATGCTTTTTGGTGTGGTACAGTCCAACACCGAAAATGCCCTCAACGAGCAGAGCGCGTCTTCCGGTCACTTGCAGGCCTTCGTGGAGCAATACAGCAGACCCCAAAACGTCCAGAGTGTCCTCAGGCATATCCGCTCCCGGGTTACACCTCTACCACCCTACAACGCCATTGATTGCTACACTGCTATCGCCTACGAGACCTGGAAAGTCGCTCAGCAGCCGAACCTGCTCAAATCGTCGCCAGAACAATACTTCCAAGATTTCTGTGACAGGTACGCTGCAGTGATACTGATCACAGCAGAATGCTGGATCCCCAAGCGCCGGGAGTCTTTCCATCACGACTTGATCAAAGAGATCTCCCGTCTGTCGGAGCGCTCTCGCGAACTGGGCTGTGACTTGAAAGCCTTCCGCTTCTGGCCTCACGCTTTCAAACCTTCAGCAGACGAATGGGTGTACGTGGTCGGCGTGCAGCTTCCGCAATCGCCCAGCTCGAGTCCGTCACGGTCAAGACGCGCGCGAACATCTAGCGATGTGATGGGCAAGCAGTACCTCACGCTCGACGACACGGTTGGAACATCTGCAATTCGTGTCTGCTCCGCCAAAGAAGCAAAGAGTCTTCCAGAAAGATATAGCGCAGCGGCCGCGCTGTCTTCCGATGCTACAGGCAACACTTCTCCGGCCTTCGCGTGTTCTGAACAATACTCAGCTAGTAATAAGTTTCCTCCAGCTTCACAGGCATTGTCTCGTCTCCGGTGGGACCCGGCGCATACCCCTCACAACTACGAGGTTGGATATCTAGATCGCTTCGAAGGACTGATGTGGCTCCCGCTCGAGCAGTGGGGAAAAGAGACTGAGGATGAAGAGTTTATTCCAGAGCACCGCATTCGGATACTGAGGAGAATCGAGAAACAAGGAGCCGGTAGCGTGGTCTGGGACAGGGAAAAGCGGATTTGCCAGCTGGGTTAGCGCATGCGCACTGAATGCAAGGCGTTTACTGATCTTTAGGAAGCATGCGTGTTTGGCATATGAAGGCGCCACTTGCACTCAGATTACACGGCAGAGCTTGATTTGTAGCAGGTGAGAATTGATTGGGACTCGTTCACTAATCAGTAAGCATGCCTCACAAACCTCAGTAATAATTATATCACCGTAAGATAGGTTACTAATCGCAGATAATCACTCACACTAGCTCGGTCTCTCACCTGCTTCATCTCGAATATCAGCGTCTACACCTCCAAGAACATAAATGAATTGACGTTTAGCCTCTTTGACTATCAGCCGCCTCCATCACACCACACCTTGTACTACCTGTATCCAACGCAACAGAATCACGAGAAGCTCAGTGGAAGCTTCAAGTACTAATACCTTCTAGCACGATGGCAGACATCCCCACTCTCATCACTGGTGCAACAGGGTACCTGGGCTTCAAGGTCCTGCGCACCGCCCTCGAAGCAGGCTACCACGTTCGCGCCGCCGTCCGCAGCGAGCAGAAAGCCACAGCCCTCATATCCAGCCACATCCTAAAAACCACTCCAGGCTTCTCCAACCTCTCTTTCGTCGTAGTGCCTGACTTCCTCGCTCCCGGCGCCTTCGACGAAGCAGCGAAAGACATGAAATACATCATCCATGTCGCCTCACCCATCATCACCAAACTCCCCGAAGGCGACGACTACGAAGCCCACTTCGTCCAACCCGCTGTCCAGGGCACTCTAGGCGTGTTCGAATCCGCACGTAAAGCCCGCACCGTCACCCGCATCGTCGTCACTTCCTCCGCCGTTGCCGTCCTGCCCCTCACCGCAATGTCCAAATCGGACGGCAACACCTACACCGCCGACAACCGCTTCCCGGAAATTCCGCCGCCCTTTTCAGACATCGCAGTCGCCTACGTCGCCTCGAAAATTGCAGCGTTGAACCGCGCCGAAGCCTGGATCTCGAAGGAGAAACCTTCTTTCGACGTCATCCACATCCACCCGTCTTTCATCTTCGGCCGTGACGATTTGGCGACTAGCACAGCGGATTTTCAGACGGGTACGAATCGGCTTCCGTTGAACATCGCGCTGGGATTGCAGAGCGAGGCGCAGCCGAATACGTGGAATGATGTGGGCGATACGGCGAGGATGCACGTGATGGCGTTGGACGAGGCGAAAGTGGCTGGGAACCAGAGCTTTCTGGCGTCGAGTAGTGGGCAGGATGGGATGAGGTATGTGTCCTTTTCTTTTTCTTTTCCTGCTTCTTATTGAGGAGCACCTATGTACAGCGCAAAATGCTGACGCGGGTTGTAGATTCGATCAGGTCAAGGATATCGTTGCTCGCCATTTCCCGGAAGCCGTGGAGCGTGGAGATCTCCCCAACAATGGCAGTAACCCGAGTGTTCTCACGAATTTCGACACCACCAAGACCCAGGAGACTTTTGGGTTGAAGCTTGCTACTTATGAGGAGTCGGTTGTTGGTGTGATTGAGCATTACCTGGAGCTGCTTGAGAAGGAGAAGGGGAGCAAGGAGTAGTTGTGGCGACCTGCCTAAGTTATTATTTCAAAGTCTCTCGTGTTCTCGATTCAAGTATTGCTTCATTGTATCACCGCATCATAGCCCTCAGAACCAGTCCCCACCATTCACACCCGGCCCCATACGATAATTCTGCTGTCCCGCTGCAGGATGCTGCCCATTACCCATAAAATCCCAATTATTGCTGTCCAGTCCTTCAATCTTGTCGCCGCCGTCGACGTCCATTCCGAATTGCCTAACGAGCTGATCCCAGCTCTCCCAGTCTAGATCCGCAGAAGTGTCCATGCCAGGATCAAAATTGGAATCGATGGAAGATACACGCATTTGATTGGATGATGCTGGAGCTGTGCTGTTGGGGAAGCCACTGTTCGAAGCGTTTGCGGAGAAGACGACGGTATTGGGGCTGGCGCCGGTTTTGGGAACGCTGCCGTTTGATAGGTCGACGTTGCTGTAGTCTACTATTCTAGTTGGCTGAGTGAAAGCGTCGCCGAACACAGGCCGTGGGTTGCAGAGAGGGTTGTTGGAATCGTTGTTCACGAAGTTCGGCTGCTGAGCTTGTGGTATCGCAAGCGGCGCGTTGCGCTGGGGAAATGCTGAAGTGGAAGAGACGCTGGCTCTTGGTGCGTGACCATAGATGCCGCGAGTATCCTCCGGAATGGATGCGAGACTTTCTGGAGGGACGATGTCCATTGAGTCAACATCGGCCCCTCCTGCTAGAGATAGACGTGGTGACTTGAGCAACTCGTGCGAATCCAGTGGTCGTTGTCCATAAACTGGGCCTTGGGTGAAGCGCTGCAACTGCGCCTGACTGAGGGGTGCTCGGACGACGATTGGGATCTTCGGGTGTCCAAACATCGGATTGGCGTTGGGAGAATAGGTTCTTGTTGCTGTTGCACCGGAGGCTCGGTGTTTGATCAATTGCTCTTCCTGTAAGCCGCGCTTTCGAGCGTCCTTAGCTTTGTGATACAATTTCCGTAGGGGACGCCAGAGATGGCCGCGCGAATCGTCTTCCGCTGTGCCTTCGCTCCATGGTCGTTTCTCTCGCGTCTGTTCTACGGCAAGCCAAGCACGTTCGACAAGATCGCCGGTGGTGCGATGGCACAACTCGCTGAGAATGAAAGCAAGCGCGTGCCATTGCACATACGTCTTGAACAGCCAGCCCCACTTCATCGTACGGCCTTCCGTCTCGAGCAGAATACTATACTCGACATTTTCCAGACTCGTAATGAATAACTTCTCTTTGATCTCGGATGGAATTGTAGTCCCCCCGTCTTGCCTTTGGAAGGGGTGGTAAACCATCAACCACATCTTACTCATCATCAAACGCGCGACGGTAGCTGTGACCCAGTATAGAGGCACGCTCATGTCACAGTCCTTGAGATAGCGCTCCTCGAGTCGCTGATGGCAATCTGTGATCCACTTCTCTTTCTCCTGCAGAGTAATGCCCGAAAGGTGTTCTGTACATTGCTTGGGCGGACCTGGTGGAATGTAATTGATTCGGCGGAATGTATTGGCCACTTCGAACCGAATGAGACAGAACGACATGTCAGTGCAGCCACGTTTCTCGGCCGGAAATTCATTCATTCCTGGCGTTATGTCGATGTCGTTGATGTTGAGCGGCATCTTTGTGTCGAAGGATTGCTCGGTGATCGTAGGGTCGCACCCGTGATCTTCGCTTGCTCGGGTGTCAAGTATACAGACCTGCCACCAGAGCCTTCGCCGCATCTCGACATCGAATGGCTTGAGGCCAAAGTGGACACCATCTCTATGCACGCCGATAGTTTGTGCGATGCGAACCACAAGCCCTGTGAGCGTCCATATCACCCTAGCGTAGCTATTACGGCGCAAGCACATAAGGAATATGACCATCGCCTGCAGAACAATGATCTCTTCAGTAATGAGGAAATTCGCGCGCGCAAGCGCCTGTTCAATTGCGAAGCGGTAGCGTGCTAGCAGTACCGGCTTGGCTTCTCCAAACTGTGCCAGGCAGTCCTCACTGGAAGAGCTGGTCACAGCGCCATAATATACGGCGAATACAAGAGCCTCTAGGCCTCGTGAAAGGCCGCCCAGGTTTGATGCCGCTGTTGCCATTGTGCGCTCGAATGTCGGTACATGCAAGATCTTCACCAAGGGATCGACATTCTCTTTGAAAGCCCGCCAATATGCACCGATTTGCTGCGGCAGTGGATGTAATTTGAGCATGTCTACACTCTGTGAGCTGAGTCCGAAGACAAAACCATGGTGGCTGCCAAAAGCTTGGCCGTGGTCGTTCGGTGATTCTGCGTCTTCATCGTCGCTGGACTGGTTCAGGATACCCTTGAGGTCTTCCACCTCATTGCTGAGATTGGCCCAGAAGGAGTTGTTGATGTAGCGCGACTTGCCTTCGTTGACAACGAGTCGGCCGAACCTATACTCCAAGCGGCCATTGACAGTTTCTTCCATCCATCTCGAGTTGGAATCATCAGGTCCTAGCTCATCGGCATGGCTGGCCGTCCAACGGCGCTTCAAATCACTATGAGGGACGGTCGTTGGGTCTTTGGACTGCGCAGCGTCTCCACTGACTGCGCGTCGTCCAGAATCAGCGACCGCTTTGCCATCGCTGGCGGCTTCCGAATTTATGTCCTTGAAATCACCTCCTTCCGGAACCTCCACTCCAAGATTCTTAACCACACCCTCCAATCGTCTCAGTCGTTCCAATAGCTCTTTATCTCTGCCTTCTCCGATTTTGCGCACCTTCCTTGGAGCTCTTCCTGGCGCAGGATATATACAGTCGATGCGGGCGCGCTTGCAATTGGTGCAAGGATGTGTCTTGTCGCATTTGACCTTGCGCTTGCGACAGGTAACGCAAGATCGGGGGTTCAGAGCGCGGCCGTGAGCGTCTACCGAAGGTTTGGGAGGCGGTCCATCGTTCGCATTGTTGGTCGGAGGAGAGTTCGTGGGAGGCAAATGCTCTGATGAAGCATCATGTCGACTGTCGGTCAGCTCGACATCGCCATCCAGGGCGCCTGGGCTATTGGAGGAGGATCTGCGTGATTCGTCCATGGAGAGAGGTGCGTAGGCTTTCACGGAATGTCGGTTGTCAGAGCGGACCCCACTACATTCAACTATATCCCCTCCCCCGCAGCCGGGTCCGATGCCTGCTCGATCGCGCAGGGCCAAGTGCCGGACGAGAATGAAGACTCGGAAGTGATTGATGTATGCAGTCGTACGACGAGTCGGTAGCGCAGGATGGTGGGAGATGCAGCGGTGGTGGGAGTGATTAAGTCATTCATGGGTAGAGGCCGTGTAAGCTGGGGTGGTGAGATAGAGCCACGCCAACGGAACCAAGTCTTGCCCGTTTCGAGGCAGCGCGAACTCTCGTGACTCCACTATCTGAGACTCCTGATCCTGCGGAGCCACCTCATGCGGTTAGCTTACAGGGTAGTGACCACGGCATATATCATGCTTCCATCTGCACAAACGATGCCCAACATTGTGATGAGATTCTATTGAAGACCTGTGCGGGGTATGGATGAATAGCCTGAGCCTCCCATTCCACATACGCTTATCTTCTTATCACGGATGAGTGTGTGGAGCTCGTAGTAGGTCTTTGACATCGAGGGAGGAGCGTCGACTTGTTTTGATTTGATATGGTGGACGTTGCAACGCTCGAGGCAGGGGCGATGGTGTTGGTAAACACGATAGCCCCTATCGCAATGAGAACACCTGGCATCAAGAGCTCTGCGAACAATACATAGCCGGTGAAGTATATTCCCCACGTACTATCTCGTTTGCAAACTTTATGTCTTCGAATTGCAGAGGCTCGAAGATGTCCATGACTTGGTGTTAGTAGGGTTAAGATGTCAATCGATTTTATTGATTATGTAACACCTCATTCACGTCCCGAGCACCGACCGATTGGCTTTCTAAACTTTGAGACTCTTTGAACTTTGGAATGGAAAAGTACCGAGGCATCCTGAAGAGTTCGTTTGTGCAAGTCCCTACTAGGTAAAACATCCGTACTTTTCAACTGCATAACACGCACAGAGTGTACCAATGGTCCCCGATTCTCTCGAAGCTTCGACCTCGGTTTAACAGAATAGCCTGTGCACGTTCACTAATTCTGAATTGCTGACTGAGCGTCACCAACTGTCCCTAGCAACAAAAAGAAGTACTGTAGACGTTCGTTCCATTGAATACATTCTTCGCTCAACTCCAATTCCCCAACCACACCTTTACGACCACTCAACCACAATCACAACCAAATATGAAGGCCATCAAGATCGTGTCCGCCGGCAAGGCTGAGGTTCAGGATGTTGCTCAGCCCGAACTTCTTGAGGATCGTGTCCTTGCGAAGGTGAACGCCGTTGCACTTAACCCAACAGACTGGTGAGTGGTTAAGATATTCATTAGCAAAGATTTCTGACAGGAGTCCAGGAAGCACATCGACTACCTAGCAACACCAGGCTCCACCGTTGGCTGTGACTTCAGCGGCACCGTTGTCGAAGTCGGCTCTAAGTGCACCAAGGGCTACAAGGTCGGCGACAGAATCGCTGGTATCACACACGGTTCCAATGCCAACGACCTCAACAGCGGCTGCTTTGCTGAATACGCCGTTGTCAAGGAAGGCGCCTCTTACAAGGTTCCTGACAACCTTTCCTCCGAGGAGGCTGCCACTACCAGCGTTGGCATTATCACCGTGAGCATGGCGCTCTACCAGAAGCTCGCCCTGCCTTTCCCCGGTGAAGGCAAGAGCGACGAGTGGATCCTTGTCTACGGTGGTAGCACTGCTACTGGTAGCTTGGCTATTCAGTACGCCAAGATGTAAGTGAACACGAGTGCAAAGGCAAATTCGTCTAGGAAATGGCCAGCTGACAGCAAGACGCACAGGTCAGGATGCAAGGTCGCCACTACTTGCAGCCCCCGTAACTTCGACGTAAATCACCCCATTAGATCTCACGGCAATAGGATCCTCCGCTGACATCTTCACAGTTCGTCAAGTCTCTCGGTGCAGACATCGCCATTGACTACAACGACGCCGAGTGCGGCAAGAAGATCAACGAGGCCACAGGAGACAAGCTCAGACTCGCCTTCGACTGCGTCAGCGAGGGCTCGTCTCCCGAGATCTGCTGCGCCGCCATCTCCTCTCAGGGCGGAAAGGCTGTCTATCTCCTGCAGACCAAGCACAGCCGTGCTGATGTCGAGAACATCGTATGTTTTGCAATGCCATATCCTAGGAAGGGCATCTCGCTAACAGTAAATAGATGGTCCTTGGATACCTCGCCCTTGGCGAAGCCTTCGACAAATTCGGCATGAGCTTCCCAGCCATCCCTGACAACTACAAGTTTGCGCAGAAAGCTTTCACCGTTGCCGAAGGCCTTCTTGCCGAGAAGAAGCTGAAGGTGCACCCGGTCAAGATTGGCGCCAAGGGTCTTGAGGGCGTCTTCGAGGGCCTTCAGACTATGAGGGAGGGAGGTGTGAGTGGATTCAAGCTTGTGCACCAGCTTTAGAGTGTGTGACCAGGCTTTATGTGATAGAATTGATACGACAAAATGGCACAGCACATGACATCGAGTGAACTCTCTCTTATAGGCATTGTTTCATATGCTCGTTCGTATTGCAGGACTCCTTACCAACATGTACAGAAGTGGCGTTGATGGTGGGGCTTATAATACCGATCTTCAGATTAGCGTACGGCACGATTGTACAAGTGTTAAGTGCATTAGGCTCAAATGAAATACATATGATAGCTCCACGTGATACTCACCACCGAAGGCAAAGTGAAAATGACTGTGAAGATGTCCCTTGGTCAGCTTTGGAGGCACGCCAAGCGGCTCGCTGCCTGGAACGCCGACAGGAACATCTTGACGCTCGAACACCGACCAAACATTTCGAAGCATTGAAATCACTCTTCTTAATTTCACTCCTCAACAACCACGAACTCAAAAAGGAAAAACCAGAAAGATGCCAAACGCAAACCCACCCCCTCGTACTTGGTGCCTCCGCTTCAAACTCAACCGCACCACCATCCTCCTGCACGTCGACGCCCAGCAACCCTTCGCCTCCATCCGCGCCGAGCTGCTCGTTGCCCTGCGCGCCACAAACCCCTCCGGCGTGCTCAGAGGCAGCCTCCGCGACGGCACACCCGTCGAATACCCTCTGCCCGAAAACCCCGAAGACATTGCGCTCGCGAAGCCGAAAGACATCAACGACCTGAGCGCCGGCTGGGAGACGATCGGCGATTCCAACGAGGGCCTTTTCTTCGACGAGGAGTTTGGCTCGGGAAAAGGAAGGGGAAAGGGGAAAGAAGTTGCTGGTGGTGCTGCTGCTAGGAGGGCTTCGGCAAAGAGCGTCAATGATTGTCCGCAGGGCGCGGGCCTGCGCGATGGAGGCGTTGTGGCTGTGAGGTTTAGGTTGGCGGATGAGAAGGCCAGGCGGCAGAGGTTGATTGATGGGGAGTTGGACGTGGATGAGATTGCGAAAGAGGGGATGGGAATTGACGATCTGCCGTGGGATGTTGTTGTGCCGACGATGGAGGAGACGTATGGGGACGAGGATTGAGAGATGGGATGAGACGAGATGTGCTGGAGCCGCTATTTGCCGCCTTCACAGGCATGGCTTTATGATTACGAGGACTGATGAATTTCTTTGGGAGGTGGGAAAGTGGCTGAGATCAAGCGCTGAGATCGGCCGCGTGGGAGGCAGGAGGATGTCTCGACACGATGGAACAGGCTTGCTGTGCAGTGGAGCGCTTGCCTACTATGGCGAGATCGCTAGGGACACCGTGTAACGGTGGAATTATTGCTTGGGTGGATAATGGCCAAGTCGCCACAGACGAGCAAATCAGACTTGAGAGGTCCGTCCGGGAAGTCGCATGAAGTTGGTAAGCAGCTTCGCGCACAAAGCTATCCACAGACCGCAATCAAGGGCCAGGATCTCGAAGATCCTACTTCTCCAAGCTGTAAATAGTAGTACGAGCAAAGTAAAGAAATGCAGCTAGGCACACCCGCCCAGCTAGCCATCCATGCGCATTTGGGTATCTGATGAGCAGAAACTATGCATGCATGAAACTCCGTAAAACGCCAATCGTGTTCCCGTGACCACTTTCACCTTTCGTCCAAACATGCTAGAGCCGCCTTGCAAGCTCCTTAGTTCAAGCCAACGATCGTGTTCCTCCTCTGCATCTTCATGCCGTAGCGCACATACAATTCGTCAACGAAGAACGAATGCTTGATTCCAGGCGCTCTCTTCTGCGCGAACTCATCCACGGCGTCTTGTAGTTTGTAGCCTAGGCGCTCGACCATGTAGCAGCAGATGAAGAAGCCGGTTCTGGGGTGAGATGTGTCAGTGAAAATGCCTGAGTAAGTTGGAGAAATGTGTAAAAGGAGAGCATACCTATTGAAGCCGTAATGGCAATGCACGCCAATCGTCGGCTCGCAAAACGCTTCACGAGCAGCAACCATCTTGGGCGACACCCGCAAGCGGTCAACCAGGGCATTGAATGCCAGGACCTCATCAGCCGTTGGGGGAAGTTTCGAGACGATAGGGAATTTATGGTACTCGACGCCGCCCTCTTCCAGGCCCGCAGGATCATAGACGGGGTTCTCGTGCGAGATATCTATGATTGTCTGTACGCCATCAGATAGCACCTTGGAGCTGTACTTCTTGACGAAGATCTTTGGGGCATGCTCTTCGTCGACTTCGCGCATTGTTTTCATGGCGCGGAAGACGCCGCCCAGCGGCTCGGAGATGGCGGGTGTACTCTGCCATTTGGCTAGGTTCTTGACGTCCCATTTGCCGGCGGTGGAGAGGTGCTGTAGCTGCCAGCCCAGAGAGAGGCGTTGGTCGCAATAAGTGCTGAGGAAAGTCTGGACGAGACCGGAGAGGATGCGGACGGTGGAGGTGGAGTAGAGCAGAGCATGAGAGGCAGGAGCGGGGAAGACGCTCGTCTTAAGAGCAAAGCTGTGGTGGGTTGTGTGTTGTTCTTCGTGCACGTCGCCAGGCTTGGTTGTCTGTGGCTCCTGTGAGTCCGGTGTCTCTAAGTTTGGTGAGTCTAGTAGTTGGTCTTCTGCGAGAGCTATGTCGGTAGTCACGGGCGGGAGAGTGCTACTTGGTTTACTGGGTTCCTGGGTGGGCTTTGGTCCGATTTTGTCGATGCTGGTACGTTGGGAGATGCTGTGTGTGAGCCATTCGGAGATGGCATCAATCTCTGATGGTGGACTCACATGGTCTGCCTCGCCAGCAACCAGGAACAGAGGTACTTTCATGCCTTGCCAGATGTCCTTGCCAGGGAAGATGCGGCGTCCGTCTTCGCTGTTCTCCACGAGAGAAGTAATGTAGCGTAAGAATACTGCCGATTTCGACTGCTTGTTGTACCGCACTTGCAGCTTCCTTGTCTCGAGGTCAGAGTCCTTGCCGACGAAGCGCACCACGCTGGCAGAGTTGGGGCCGCCGATGCTGTCGACGAGTCGATACATATCCAGGACGAAAGCAGGTAGGTATCGGACGTACTTCCGTACGAGTCGCACTTGCTTCGGCGACGGAGGGGCGGATTTGGGACATATGGCGATCACGCCAGCGATATGGCCTGCATCGAAGAAAACGTTGCTCAGTGGCGATGTCGACGATGCTAGGAGGGCAGCGATCGAGCAGCCCATCGAATGCCCAATGATCACGACCTTTTGGTCGACTGCTCGGTGGCGATCAATGGCTGCGGCGACCAGCTCAGCAAAAGCCTTGGTTGTGTAAGCGTTCAAATCATCTGGTTTGAACTCGCTGAGCCCACAGCCTGGTAGGTCGATCGCAAGGCATGGTGCGGCGTTGATGAGGCTGGTGAGGAGAGGGGCGAATTGTGCGATCGAGCCACCTAGGCCGTGGACGAAGACCAGTAACGGGATGTCGGCAGGCAGTTTCTCTGCCTGCGAGTGTGGGTGGTACACCGTCCTGATCTTAGGATATGTCGCCGTACTTGTGGTGTACGACGCGTAGGTGGTGTGCTTGCGAAGCAAGCTTGGGTCGGCCGTCTCGGCTAGTCGATGTTAGTGTTGTGGTCTGAGTTGGATTGAGGTATTTGAAAAGAATCTAACCATCGTGCTGATCCTTGGATCGCGTCTTTACGACGCGCCAAACTCCGAGAGCGGCAATACCTGCTGCCGCCGTGGTGACAATAGTGCCCCAAGTAGGGGCAAGCGTTGGAACTTTTCCTGGTGCTACCGCCATTTTATGTGTTGATGGTCGTAGGTTGCAGCACAAAGGATACGGAGAGCAAATGAAAGACCCTCAGCCAGACTGCGTCTCCGCGTTCTCTTTTCTTGCAACAATGATCCTCCCAAACCACCGTCAAAACCGTTTTGCAATGCAAAATCAGGTAACAGCACCAGCCAATCAGAGACGATTCTGGAGAGCGTGCAAAGCAGATCTTTCCCTGATATTTGAATGCTACCTGTGATAAGACTATCTCTCTGGCAATAATACTATCTTAGGTGTATGGAGACTAAAGTAGCATCATACGATCGTTTCTTGATAGAAGCGACCAAAGTTGGAGTCACCAGGCTAGCTGTAAGACTACCAAGATAAACGATATTCAACCTACGACTGCAAGGCTGTCAGGATCAAAGTACTCACTACCTTTGCAAGCCACTGTGGAGACTACTGTGAAAGCGCTGTCAGCCAGGGCGAAGGCACTTCATGTCACGTGAGCGGCGAAACGTTGATCCTAGTGCCCGCTCTCCCGCAGCGCTAGCGAACAGCGCACGGAAATCTCTCTCGATATCCTCATTTGGGCTTGAGCGAGCGCGCGACTTCAACATCACCAGCACCCTCCACCCGACGACTCCGATTCTCGACAAATACCGCCAACATGCCCGGTGTCTCTGTTCGTGATGTCCAGGCGGACAAGTTCATCAACGCCTACGCTGCTTTCTTGAAGCGTCAGGGAAAGCTCCCCATTCCCGGTTCGTGAGCCTACTACACCACCAATGCGCAAGACATGCGACAACAACACAACACACTCGGACCGTCTCTCGGATCTCGCACGCATAAGAGGAGGAATAAGAAAAATTCATTGGGACCACCTGTCGATGCCTTGCGCAACAGGCCCGGATATCAGAATAAGATTATTTGGAGAAACCTGAATCTCGTGCGGGACGAGGGACGCATGTCTAGTGAAGCGCTATTTGAACAAGTGCTGACATGACTTCTGTCTACAGGTTGGAGCGACACCGTCAAGACCGGTCACCTTAAGGAGCTTCCTCCTCAGAGCATCGACTGGTAAGACAAATCCCACACACCACACATGCTGAACCTCTGCTAAACCTCTTCCAGGTACTACATCCGTGCCGCCGCTGTCGCCCGCCACATATACATGCGCAAGACCGTCGGTATCGGCCGTCTCCGCAAGGTCCACGGTGGCACCAAGAACCGTGGCTCCCGCCCCTCTCACCACGTTGACGCCTCCGGCTCCGTCGACCGCAAGATCTGCCAGTCTCTGGCCAAGATCGGTGTCCTCGAGAACGACGACGACAAGGGTGGTCGCCGCATCACCCAGTCCGGCCAGCGTGACTTGGACCGTATTGCCCAGACCACCGTCGAGGCCGAGGAGGAGGATGAGGACGACGAGTAAATGTCCTCTCTGACTTCGGGTTCTTAATTGCTGCAAAGGCGCCTGGCGCAGGAGGATTGCGGGTCTGAATGGACGGGTCGAGGGAACTCGAACTTCATAGGTGTCTCAAGCGCTGAGCACTGGAAACAGGCTGCTATCTTGATCAATCAAAAGTTTTCCTGCGCCGCACATCCAATCCTTGATCGCCTATTTTTCCTCTGACAGTATGTGACGATGTGTATTGGTACGTCCTGATTCATTACCTCCAGTATCTCAATGTAAAGTTCATGGCCATGTCTTGCGACTTTGCCCAAGTGGATGGATCACTAGGAGGGGCCCATCCACAACATGACAGACTTCACTTACACTCTTATCATATGTACACCTCGGACTCCTTACGTTTTGATGCTGCTTCTGCACAAATGTATTGTCTATCGTGCATCGTCAGAAGGAACAAGCAACACGGCTGATCACCACACTGTTGAAAATCGAACTTTAATCGGTTGGACGATAGGCTCATCGAGGAGTCAACTACAAGGGTATGTGGCATGACAGACACCTACAACAAGCAACGTCTCTGCCAACAGCGGGAGACATGTCTACACCAGAACTCCGCATCATGTCTTGTACAAGATGTTGACTTCCCAATTTTTGCAGAAGATGGAAGTCTCCCAATAGGCAATGTGGAACTTGATGAGCATGCTGATCATACCGCAAGGAGGGCTACCTCCAATGTCTGCCCACCGCTATAGCAGTCAGCACTTGACTCTCATCATACAAAAGACGATAAGCTACCAACCCATGACCTCGTCAGAGATATGATGACGCCAGCAGAAGATCCTCACGGATCAAAGGAAATTCTACATGCAAGGTTATCAGATTCTTGAATGTTGCCCAGCCTTCATGAACAATTGCAGCTTAAAAATGCCAAGTCATAGATGCTCCCAGACACGTCCGACCTTCTTGCCACCTTCGGGTACTGAGGAGGGTAGCACACGATCTCACACGCAGCTCAGGACTCTGACCTGCGAATGCCGCATCGCATAGAGCCCATTTGAGATGGATATATCATCGAGATACCAACAGGACGACACAAATACTTTAGCAGTGTAAGCACTGCTACCATGAGCTGCCGATAAAGAGTATCATGACCTTACCATTGAGATAAGGACTGTGTCTCATGCGTATGCTTTTGAAGGTGCTTTACTTTTCTCCGCCCAGGCAGCATGTTCTCATGTTCTATCTGTTGAAGTTTGACTACCCGATTGAGGGCTGCTTTCGAACACCACGAAGGACGTTTGTACACTCTAGCATGATTAGAGTGAGGGCACATTTCGGATGAGTTGATGGGTGCCATGATGGAGCACTCGAACGTGATTTCGTCCGGGGCTGCACCTGGCTCGCGAGGCCAGTTGGCTACGCGCACGGGTTCGATGAACTGCCCGATGATCCGCCCGATGCCCTGCCATATCCCTATGACAGCGAGCAAGATGAGGAGGATCAGGGCGAGGGCGGCGGCGAAGGGCACGGCGAGGGGGACGGTGAACAGGAGGGCGAAGAGGACGGCGAGCAGGAGGGTGAGCAGGACGGTGAGCAGCAGGGCGAGCAGGACGACAAGGAGGACGGTAAGGAGAACAGCGAGAGGGATACTGACGAGGGAATCGAAAGGGATCCGGCGGACAGCAGCGAGTACGACAACGATGGGACCATTCCGATCAACGAGTGCATGAACCACATATACAACTTCATGCAAGTCTTTTGTATGAGCATGTCGCCGTATCGAATGGGAGGCGCGTTTGTAAATCGACAGTCGCGCAGTATTCTGTTCATGATAGCATCTGGTGGCTTCTTCTTATCGGAACTCTGTAGAATAGAAACAAATGAAATATTTCCCTCGGCGAGATAGCGGATTCGAAATGGGCATGTGTTAGAGATTGCGTAATTACTACTCACATTGATGGCTTCAACGTGCACTTAGCGATAGAATCGACTGACCAGATTTTTAAATTTTGATGGCTATGTTTGAATGTGTTTGTCTGCCAACGTCAGTATGTAAAGGTGCGAAGCCGTATCGGTATTTCGGTGGCCAAAGACCATGTTCCAATGCCTTCATCGAAGGATATCCGCGCGCAGAAACGTGAAACCGTATCACAATCTCGAGGGTAGAAGATCATGTCTCGGTGTCGCCATCTGATGATACCAGCGCGTAGAAACGTGAAATCGTACAGGCAAATCAATGGGAATAGGCCAGGTTTCCTTGGCCTCATTTGAAAGTACCAGCTTGCAGAAACCAGAAAGGCATACCAGCATCCCCAATGGCCCATGAATCATCATCCAATGTCTTGATCCAACGGTAGCAGCATGCAGAGCCAGGGAGATCCATCAGTATCCCAGCGGTTGAGGGGGCGAATCCTAATGTTTCCATCAAATGATATCAGCGTGGAGAGACATGGAGACGAAGATGCGTGAGTTCTAAAGACGACATTGGGAAGTCCACTATCGGCCTTACTCAACTCCGTCCTCTTGGCCGAATATCGGCGGCCTTTGACCAGGCCGGCTATTGATTCCATCACTTCTGCGGGGCATGCGCGGGGCGAAGCTTAAGATATTCATGCTTGAGTGGCCGAGAGTACAAATGTGCTTTCTGTCATTCGTCCGTTGTGTTTGCAGCCATTGTGTTACTCTCCATCACTTAGAACCGAAAGGTCCTCAAGAAATTATCTTCATTTAGTTCGGTCCCAAATCACGACGCGTCGAAGCAGCAAAAGAAGCCGGCAAGCTACCATTCACAAATCCAGAAAACCACAATGGATCCCTCCAACCTCGAAAAGCAGCGAATCCCAGAGGAACCTCGCTACCTCGACTTCCCCCATTCAAAGCCAGGCAGCGGCCTTAACAGATATTCTTCCACCTTGACCCGCGAGCATGACTTCCCAGCCGCCCAAGCAATGCTCTACGCCGCCGGCGTGCCAAACGAACATGTGCTCAAGAACTACCCACAAGTTGGCATTGCAAGTGTCTGGTGGGAAGGCAATCCTTGCAACACCCACCTTCTGGATATTGGCAAAGAGGTGAAGAAGGCGGTCGAAAAACAAGAGATGTTGGCGTGGCAGTACAATACCATTGGCGTGAGCGATGGTATCACAATGGGCGGAGAGGGCATGAGGTTCAGTCTGCAGACTCGTGAGATCATTGCGGACAGTGTGGAGACTGTTACTTGTGCGCAGTTCCATGATGCCAATATTACGATTCCGGGATGTGATAAGAATATGCCGGGTGTTGTTATGGGCATGGCGAGACATAACAGGCCTAGCTTGATGATTTGTGAGTGAACAACCCGAAAGAAACACATAAATACACAGCCATGCTGACTATGTTTCAGACGGTGGCTCAATCCAGCCCGGATACTCCAAGCTACTCAAGAAGCCTATCAACATTACTAGCGCCCTGGAAGCACATGGAGCCTACATCTACAACAGACTCAAGAACCCGGATGACCCCTCGCAGACGCAAGACGAGATTCTGACTGACCTCGAGAAAGAAGCATGTCCAGGCTCGGGAGCTTGCGGTGGTATGTTCACAGCAAACACTATGGCAATGATGATCGAAACGCTCGGCCTTTCGTTGCCCGGTTCCTCTTCCACACCAGCTACTTCTCCATCCAAGATGCGTGAGTGCCACAAAGCAGCAGAGGCAATCAAGATCTGCATGGAGAAGAACATCAGGCCCAGAGACTGCTTGACCAAGACCTCATTCGAGAACGCGCTGGTAATGATGATGGCACTGGGCGGATCGACCAACGGTGTGCTACACACTCTCGCCATGGCCGGAACCGCAGGCGTAGACTTGACGCTCGACGACTTCCAGAAAATCAGCAACAAAATTCCTTTCATTGCGGACATGGCGCCCAGTGGCAAGTACCTCATGGCAGACCTCTACGACATTGGCGGTATCCCCTCTGTCCAAAAGCTCCTCATCGCAGCCGGCATGATCGACGGCAGTACCATAACCATCACAGGCAAGACTCTCGCGGAAAACGTCGAATCGTGGCCTTCGCTCAAACAAGGGCAAGAAATCATCCGCTCGCTCGACAACCCCATCAAGGCCACCGGCCACCTTGAGATCTTGTACGGCAACCTCGCGCCCAACGGCGCCGTCGCGAAGATCACAGGCAAGGAAGGCATGATCTTTACCGGCAAGGCGAAGGTCTTCAACAAAGAGCACGAGCTCGACGACGCGCTCAACAAGGGCGAAATTCCTCGTACCGAGAACCTAGTCCTGGTCGTCCGCTACGAAGGCCCCAAGGGTGGCCCCGGCATGCCCGAGCAACTGAAAGCATCCGCCTCCATCATGGGAGCGGGCTTGAAGAATATTGCTCTCATCACTGATGGCCGATACTCCGGTGCGTCTCACGGCTTCATCGTCGGCCACATTTCGCCAGAAGCGAGCGTTGGTGGACCGATTGCTGTTGTGCAGGATGGAGATTTGATCACTATTGATGCCGATAAGAACACTATCAGCATGGATGTGGAAGAAAGCGAGATAAAGAGGAGGTTGTCTGAGTGGAAGCCGCCGCGCATGCCTGTTACCAGGGGTGTGTTGGCGAAGTACGCGAAGCTGGTGGGTGATGCCAGTACAGGTGCGATGACGGATCTTTTCTAGAGAATAGCAGCTCTGAGCAATCTTTACGCATGAAAAACTGAGAACAATTATTGCAAAACTTGATGCCGACGTGGATGGAATCAAGCACGACTGACGTCTTATGAGTGCTCCAGAGTTCTGTTCACAGCCTAGTAGCTTACAGAATAATGACTCTAGTTAGGCCCAAGCCTCTCGTACCACAGTGCCCACCAGTAAGACAACGACCATCGCTCAAGGGAAACAGGAATGTAGCCCTCTTCTCACCAGATAGCACCGCCTTAGAGGTGGGCGTAGCCCTTCCAGCCTCTCAGTAGCTAGCATGCCGATACCTTCCAGAAAATACACCAAGACCATTGTAAACGCACTCGGGAAATCATTTGGATATCGCTTGGCTGCGCTGAATGGATCCTCCGTGAAAACTGTGTACTTTTACAATTCTATGTATACACGGACGGACACAACACGTCGTCTTTTATCTTACATGTTCGTGGTATCAAAACGGCTGCCGTATCACAGCGCCAACGCTGCGCCGCCAAATCACTCCCACCTCGAAACCAACCTGATAGGCTTTAAGGAGATCGACCTACTAAACACATTGACCTCTTCGACCGCGCACTCCCAGCGATCGCCCGCCCTCGCCTCCGACAACCCGAGAGACGCCTTGTCCGGCCTCCCCATCTCGCAAGTCATGTTCAGCTCCTCCATTATGACGATGATCTTGCCGCCGGCGAGGTTCCAGGGCTTGGCCGCGATGTACGCGTGGCACGTCTCGAAGGGCAGCTTGGCTTCGCCGAAGTGATGCGCGCGGAACATGAGCATGGCGAGCCAGAACTGGTCGGCGTAGCCTTTGGCGCGCGTGATCATGCCCTCGCGTGGCTGCAGGCCGAGCATGATGGTTTGCAGCGTTTCGGCGCTGAAGGGGAGGAAGCTACGGTCGGGTTGGACGCCGAGAAGAGATGTGCTGGAGCTCAGGAGGGACTTGCCGGTTTCTGCTTCTTTGCGAAGGGCGGCTTCAATTTGCCAGTGGAGGATCATGTCGCCGTAGCGACGGAGGGGAGAGGTAACTTTGCCATAGTGGTTGAGGCCTAGAAGGTTGTGGCGCAGGGGTTTGGTGCTGAGAATGACGGAACCTTGGGTCTTGATGTACTCGACGCCGATGTGCAAGGGTAGCTCGCCGTTGTTCTTCTTCATGGCAGGCTCACAGACGTCGCGGTAGAACTGTTTCGGGTCGGGCGTATCAGGCTTGGCTACAGCGCCGCGATAGATTGTCGGGATCTGACGATCGGCACACCATTCAGTGGACACGTTGCAGGCGAGCAACATCATCTCGCGGACGAGAATATCGACGACGCTGTCACCGGCGGCGAACCAGTTGGTCAAGCCACGGGTTTGCATGTTGATGATAGGGTCACCCTCGACTCTGCGAGCACCTCTGCGGTGAGGATGATCCCAGGCAAGACCGCTATTCTTCCATGACTGCCACACAGTCATTTCCGGCCTGTGTGAATCGAAGAAAACACCACCGCCGGACTTTCGCACCTCCTGGCGCTTCTCAGCCAACATTTGCAGAGTTTTGAGATCGTTGATGTTGTTTTCTTTCATATCAGGAACAGCGCTGACTCTCTCCTTGGCTGGAGGTGGGGTGCCTCCAACTGTGATGTCAACCGGCTCTGCCGTCACATCGCGCTTCAAACCGACCAGATCAACCGTCTCCTCAGGTGTAAGCCTGTGTACATTCCTGATGAAGCCCGCCCGAATCTTGTTCTCGAGCGTTTCGCCATTTTCGTTCAACCTTGCCGAGAATGTTATACAAGGGCGGTCCTTGGCTAGGGAGAAGTGGCGCTGGGTGGCCCATCGGGGCAGCATCATGTATGTTCTTTCTGGCGTGTAGATGGTCTCTCCCATGTGACGTGCCATCT
The DNA here is from genome assembly GCA_001553865.1 of Cladosporium sp. BSL10. Taxonomy (NCBI): domain Eukaryota; kingdom Fungi; phylum Ascomycota; class Dothideomycetes; order Cladosporiales; family Cladosporiaceae; genus Cladosporium; species Cladosporium sp. BSL10. The sequence continues at coordinate 28,979 of LJJI01000325.1, forward strand.
TGGCAAGAGGGTGGTCACGGTCGAAGAAAGCGGTCGGATTTGCAATGTGAATGTGGACCCACCATTCAGGGTGCTCACTGTCAGCAGAGTTCGCTCGCTCAACAGAGAGACCATCGTCAATCTCCTGAGCGGAAGCGCCGTCAATGCAGTATACGGGAAGCTCGCCCCAGTCATGGCGAATATCCGCCATGGCATCAGAGAAATTGGGGTTGGATTGCATGCTGAGCAGGTTGTTCATCAAGTTCTGCAAAGGCTTGGAATGCTGACTGCTAGGCAAAAGCAAGTGCTGATCAAAGCGGACACGGTTTTCGTACGGTAAAATTGTGCCAAGCTCCTGCAAGAAGAGATAACCTGTCTGCATATTGAGTACGTGGTCCTCGTAAAGTCCAGTAGCCTGCAGAATCAGCGGTGGCAAGGAATTGATACGCGGAAGTCCAAGAAACATGTTGCTGCAAGACCAAGCTTCCATGAACCGCACGAGTTCTTGATCCGACGCTGTGAACTGCGTATCGCTGTGCAGCTTGACAGAGTCTTGATCCTCAGTAATCTCGTATTTGACCTTACTAGGACCGACGTTGCCGAGATGAGTCGCGTCGCGATTCTTGCGGCTTTCAGCTACAATGGCCTTCGCGCGTTCAATGAATCCCGTCACAATTGCAGCTCCTTTGCTTTGAACATGGCGCTCTCGTTGCTTTTTGTTCAACATAGCCGTTGTGGCGAGGTCATCCTGCCAATCACGCAGCCACTTGCGTACCTCCTCGACCATTCTAACCTGCTCCTTGGAGCGAATTTGGAGGTAGCCAGTCAAACGATGAGATCGACGATCGACGTTGAAAGCGAAGCCGGCATGCATGAGTGCTTTGCGAACAGTGAAGAGAGCTGTGAGAGGTAGTTTGTCACTGGGCATCTTGAGTAGCGTCGTCGCAGCCGATGCAAGACTGCCGTAACGCAAATCATCCCTGTGAGCTAGGATATCGTGAGCGCGGTCCAAAGTAGAAGCATGTTTCCGATAGATTTCCAGACTTTCTCTGTTGAATGCGACCATACGGCTCACCAAGGGTGCTGCTACAGAGCGTGGGACGGAAAGATCATTGACATAAGCGTCCTGCCTCAGTGCATCAAGGTCCTCAATCTGCTTGTCGTCTGGCAAGTACTGAAGTAGCGGCTCGATGAGCTTTGGTGACACCCAACCCGGGATGGCATACTGGACGGTGCGCTCGGGAACATGTATCCATCGGCCCTGCATGGTGTAGAACTGACCTTGAGGGCCAATTCTTCGGACGTAGACTGCCAGCATGCTGTCCCTCTCCGAATTTGTGAATTCAAGCTCAACGAGATCGCCCATAAAGAGGAAACGGGGATCGGTTGCATCATCCTCAAGATCTTCCGCTTGCGACCTCGCAAAATATGCTGCCGCTTGCTTTTCTTCCTCTTGATCGTCTGATCTCCGGCGCACGTCGTCCGTGTCTCCAAGCCTGGTAAGGTTGTTGGAGAGACCATCGTCTAGTTCCTCTGCGGCTGGCAGTTTGTCCTTGAAGAGCTCTTCCAAATCTTTGCCATGTTCCTCCTGCCATCGCCGTAGCTTTCCTCGAATGCTGCTCTGAGTTCCTGGTGGAGGCGGATCAATCCGGTTTGGTATTGAAGCCACTGCTTCCTGATGGTATGATCGAAAGTTGCTGTATGAGATATTTCGACTTCGATCGTGGTTTATGGCAGGCCTTCTTGAATTTGTGCTCGACTTCGTGGCGTGAACTGATGTGTCTCTTCCTGGGCTGGATGCATGATTGCGTCCAAGATGTGATCTAGCATTGTGGCGTAATGCGCTCGCCTCACGTGCGCCGGTGGAATAATTAGCACGGGAGGTTGCAGTGGTTGCGATGTGGTGGCGTGAAGGTTGGAGGCGACAGCTCAGACAGACGTAGGCGCGCCGGGCGGACTGCTGCGATCGCGCATGGTTGGGCGACAACATCTGAAGGAGGACGGCAACAACAACAATGATGTGTTATGGGTGTTGTGGTTGTTGCAGTAAGAGGAGGAGGAAGATGAAGATGCCCTGCACATCTCCTGCTTCCATCACCAGAAAGTGCTGGACGAGAAGTAACGCGGGGATATCGTGGAGATGCTTCGGGCGCATGCGGCGCGGAGATGGACATAGGAGCTCGCATCTCGTCGTCTACCTTGAGACCTCACATGAATTGTCTTGTCTCATTTGATACACCAACTCTGAACATACCGCAATGGCCTCAGTACAGGAAGAGGCGCCCGCCCAGGAGCCTGCTGTCGTCGCAATTGCGCCGGTCAGCTCGCACCGCCTCTCCCTTCCCTTCGTACTTCGCCTACCAATCTTAGTCGCAGTCGGCGGCACTGCAGGCGGTCTTCTAGGATTAATTCACGGCGCCAACGAGACTGGTCTACGGTTCCGTGCAGAAAACGCTCACCGTCTCCCTACCACTCAGACAGGATGGTACCTCTATCACAAGTCAAAGAACTACGTTGCCATGCTGGGAGGCATCAAGGAGGGCGTTCGCATGGCTGGCCGACAGGCATTCTGGATTGGCGTCTTCGTGGGCTCCGAGGAGGGTGTTGATCGGGCCCGAGGTGCCGTGAGTCGGATCTGGAGCGGTATGAGGGAGAACGACCACGGCGAGGTCGAGGGTGCGAGCAAGGACTTTGTGAGCACCGTGTTTGCTGGCTTGGGTACTGCTGGATTGTTCTCAGCCTGGCACAGGTTTCCTATTCCCACAGCTGCGAGGTTGGCCAAAACGGGCGCAAAGGTTGGACTGGCCTTTGGTGTGTTGCAGGACCTCACGAGCATGATGCGTGGCAGGAGGCTCGGATATGTCGATTTTGTCAAGAAGCATGTCTTTGGGACCTCTCACAAGGGTGAGAGCCGTGCTGCTGCATCGGTTACTTGAGACTGGGCCCATGGTCATACTGCATCACCCAAACGCAAGCGAGGCAAGGAACGTGGCATAACAAGGCCCGCAACCTGGATCAGCCTCGACAAATGCCACTCCTACTCCACCTATCAAGCATCGACACAACTCAGAGATGAGATCGATGCTGAAACAATACCGGAGGGCTAAAATTTCCACCATCACGCTACTCTACGCTCAAACTTGGATCGCAGGCATGCACACCTTCATCCACTCGGAAAGCCTTACTTTAAAGCTTCAAGGAGGGCAGAAATGGCGACTTTGAAGGACCGAAAAGATGTGCCTCCTGCTCCTCTCCATCACAGTGACGAACGGAGAACGTCAAAAAAGGCTCTAATCGAATGGGAAGGGTGCTGTTCCCCGCGCCTATGGCTAGAGTGTGAGGCGTCCTCTTCTCAGTGCCAAGCAAAGCTCCTTCCGGGATCAAGGCACATTATACAGGCAGATATGCTACCACGGAACAGAGTTCTTCTATGTAGTATCTTCAAGTAGGTACGGCAAATCCAATGAATGTACCTTGCCAGTGATTGCACGATTGCTGATCGCCAACACCCCGTCCACAGGCCACGTAGTCGGATCTGCCATTTTGGCCAGGCAGTTTGGTCTGTGAATCATCTCGCCTCCGCTGGGTCTCTTCCAAACAAGACTATCAGCACAAATTGTAAGCCTTCCGGCGGCACATTTTGCTTAGTCCCGCAAGTTTGTATCATAAGTTTGCTCCGCCACATTCGCTGGCTCTTGTGTTACCTGCGTCTGATCTACCCTCGGGCCGTTTGAAAGCAGTTCCTAGGGCATGAGAATGCAGCGTGCCGACTGATCCGCCTGCCGCCAGGCTTGGTCCTGGGCTGGCGAGATTATGCTGCCGCTCGCTTGCCCAAATCTTTGCGATCTTCTCGCGTTCGGTTTTGCCTGGGATCCTATGGTTGTCAACCCTTCGATGCGGTCTTGAAACTTTTCACGATTCTTTCCACGAGGCGCAATTCTTTCTGCTAATATATTCCGCCTTTGGAGAAGTGGCGCTGAACGCGTGTGCTTTGGCTTGCCGATGGTCTACTATTTTTTGACATGCTTTGTACAGAGGGATACCTAGGAAATTTACACCCAGATCTCTTTCTGAGATAAGTCGATGCGGCTTACTTGACAGTGCGATGCATCGGCACCAGCAGAAACATTCAGTATCCGGACGCGTAGATTTGTCCGATGAGGCCATGCCATAGATCATGCCGAATCGACCTGTTCCAACCATGCCCGAGCAAATGCTCGTTCGCAAACTCAATGTACAAACATGCAAACTGACCCTGTGTTGGGTCCTGTCAAGGAAGCTCTTCTACGGCTTGGTCTTTAACATGTACATCCAGCTGATATGCTTTGCTAACGCTGCTATTGAAAGAACGGCTTGCGCCTCAAAACTGCAAACAGTTCCATCGTATTAGGCCCGACTTCTCAGACTCCTGGCTATCTTTTATTAAGCTCCGTAAACTTCTCATTCAACGATATCCTTCCGTTGGATCAACGCCTGATCCAACAAGACCTCATCCGCTTATGCCACTTCACACCTACCTCTACGCCTGCGGCTGCCGCAGCCACATCCAAGGCCGCGAATGTCCCTGCTTTCTCAACGAGCTCCTCAGCATCAACAATCCGATCGCTTTCTCGGCTTCTCAAGCGGATCACCTGCCCTTCAACATGGAGAACGCGTGCCCTCGCTCCAACTCTTTGCGAGCCCACACATCTTCCAGCACATACACTCCAAACTCTTTTAGCTCTTGCCGCCGTCACGATCGAAAGCACCGTTCTCGCTACGATTGCCCGGACCATGTCTATCGTCGCCAAAAGTCGTTGTACGAGAACTATTGGGAGGTGCAAAGGTTGCGCGAATTCGAGCATCGGAGGAGGTTTGGGAGGGAGTGGAGCGGATTTGGAGTTGGGAGGAAGTGAGAGAGGACTAGGCGGAGGTCGTTGCATCCAGTGTCTTACGAGCGAAGAAGGGAGGCTTCTGGAGGCGAGATCGACGTTGTAGGACATTGGCGCAGTCGGGATCGGTACGCCTGGTGATGACGATGGCTGTTGCAGGTTACGCAAAGGCGTTTGTTTGCTCGGCCTGTTGCTCGACGATTGCAGTGAGAGTGGTCGGGGAGAAAGTTGCGGCGAATCCTTGGGTCTCAAAGGTCAGTAGAGATGTTCCTACATTAGCACAAGCAATGATCAGCATCGCAAGGAGGTATGGAAGCTGGTGGCGCTTCAAAAGCTTCACGATCCTCTCGCAGCAGGTTTTCAACCTCCAGCCTTTAGGCACGCGTGGCACTCAAACCAAATGATGTTCCAGCACGAAACAAACGTGTTGTTCGGTCGATACTTTGTTTCGCGCACAGATGGCCAATCCGAAGGGCTTATTGGTAGTATTCGCCACCGCCTGCCATAACTGTACGTTTATTCACGAGCTTTCAATGTACCAATCTCTTTCTTTGACGACATAACCCGTCCTCTGCAGCAGCTTGCGGACCATAGGTCTTCCACGCAGTCCAGCACTCGTTGCTAATCACATCCAGTGCATCCGACCTTACCATTCGCGTGTAGTAGTAGCAAAACTACAGTCCAGAGAGCGTTCGCCGTGGATACTCGTCGATGCTCAGCGTTTCGCAAGTCAATCCACTCAGCCTCGTCCACCATCTGCTGTCTCCTAAAGGCTATCCCGATGCTATACGCCATGTTACGGCGAACACTTTGCTGACACTGGTGTCGGTGGAGGCGTTGGTGCTGTAGGCCATTGTATTCGATCTTTGCGCATGCGGTGTAGCCACGAAGATGTTGGCATGTTGCTGCTGTTGGTGGCGGTGCCCTGTTGCAGAGGCGATTCATTCGCGGAAGGCGTACGTCGAGCGGAGGTTGCGTTTGGCCGTCGCACTCGCATCTGCAGTTTGCCAGCACCTGATGTAAGTGATGTTTGATTTTTACTTGATGATGGCCATATCGGTTGCTGGTTTGACTGAGTGGTGTTGATGCTGTGTGTAGCCGTAGATTGTTGCATGCGGAAGCTCACGCAACACATCGTTGGCCGCACTAAACAAGAGCTTGGAACAAGGTGACCATTGCCAGATCTCCTCACAGTGAGAACACGATAATGCAATAGAATGACCAATATCCAGGGTAACAGGTCATAGTAGATCCTACAATAGGAAGAACACTCTCCGGCCGCCATGGACCGTCCTCACGCACCAGAACCCCGCTGCCACCTCCCTGCCCGAATCTCACTAAGTCCCTCAATCCGGCGGACAAAATTCAACACATATAGAGTCTAGAACTCTGTGTCCGTTCGGTAGGGAATCTCTCGAGGGAAAGGAGGACATTGGAGAGAGATTCCCTACCTAGTCAGAACTCGCTAACGCCTAATAGCTCAGTGGTAACACAAACCGACCTCCCCAAACATGACTACACCGGATCGAACACCCCCCGGGTTCGAACCCGCTGTAAACACAACCGGGTGTTTCTTTTTTTGCACTTTGTTCGTCGGACAAGACAGTGAAGGATATCTGCTTTTTGGTAGAAAGTTGATGGAGGTGAGTACTTGGTTTGGTAGCAAGTGATCTACCCGTTCAGCAATTTGGTTTGTGTATTATGTTCATTTGTGGCAATTGGTGTCTTCTTTGTGATACCGCTCGTAGCACTTGTACTGCGCCGACTGTCGCCGCTCTTTCACGCCTTGCATCATCCATGCTTGACATATGGCCAATCTGCATGTCTACTCAAAGATTGCCTCTCTATTTCCTCCGTTCAACTCGCAGAAACACGAAGCGCTCAGCTAGTCATTCTGTCCGATAACCTCGCCTTGCTCCGACAATCGCCACTCGCACGCAAGCTGAAGCATCAAGCAGCTCCATGTCGCCTTTCAACGCGCCACAGTCCTCTCGAGCCCGACCGTGGACCAAATTCTCGTTGCTCTTCAACAAAACCCCTACGTAAACACGACTCGGAAGAGCAAAGCAAAAATGTTGAATTCGAGAGGCGAACATGCTCGGGCCGCATGGCGGGCTACGGAAGGATGGCGTCTTCGGGTCACAAGAAGAGCAAGGCCACAAGGCACGCATCTTGGATCGAAGGGCACAGGTCGTGAGCAAGAGTAATGAGAATTCCGTTGCCGGGCTTGGGTTAAGATAGCCATAGAGAATTGACATGAAATGGTCATGGAATGTATGCTGAAGCCTCTCGAGCCTGAAAGAAAGCCAGGTCCTCACCATTCTCCTCCGAGCCTTCAGAAACAAGCGCCTCGTTGTCTACGGAAAAACAAAGCAGGGAAACCATTTTTTTGGGAGGTGGAAATCTTTGGGGAGGCAAACACCTTTCGGAGGTAAACATTTTTAGGAAGCGTAATGGGCCATGGAAGCTTAGCATCCTAGCGCAAGAAGAGCAAAGGCACAAGATGCATGTACAAATCATACAGAAAGGAATTAAAGGTCTCGAGAAAACGGTCTTTACTTCAGGTAGCCGTAAGATACACAGTAACACTTCTACAAAACCAACCTGTGTTTTGTCTGCAGCGACCTTGAATGTCTTAGCGAGCAACGAGCTTTGAAGAGCTGCCGTGATATGCAAGAACAAAACGCGCTCGTGGATTAGATCGTCGTCGCGGCCAATCACGATCAAGTACATGTAGTGTGGGTTGATCGACAGCAAGAATGAGTGGCAAGGTAAGAACAAGGCAAAGAGACTGAAAAAGAAACATCATTGGAATGCTTAAGCGGTATTGCCGGCATGGTGAGTCACGAACTCGTGGAATCATGTCAGTTTTCTTTCCACGAAGAGCAAGGGCAGCGGACACAATGGATGCATCATGCAGCGAGATATCCGAGATAGCGAGGAGTCAGTGATCAAGAAGAACATGGAGCAGGTTTCAAGCTGAATAGACGTACAATAGCAATCTTACATGTCATCTTCACCCGAACGAGCCACACCCGCGAACACGAGCACACTGTGGTACATGGGTAATGAGGAGAGGTCAAAATTCTCGAAGGCGTGAGGCGTACGCGAAAAGGATCACTGAACGCAGTGGATTGTAACAATGTTTGTTGACAACATGTACGACGTGGCGTCAAACTTCAAAACATCACGTACTCAAAAAATGAAATGTAGGCACAATGCGTGCATCTCCAGTCATGTATAGGCGACATGCCGGTGATCTGCCAGGGCCCCATCAAGTGGGTTAACACTCTTATGTGATGTTTTTGATCTCGCAATGCTAACGTCTTTTGCTCCGTCTATGGTGTCGCGAGGACGATCCATGACTGAAATGCTGTTGTGTCCGCCAGGACTGCGCACCGAAGCGCGCCAGCTTTTGGGGAGCAACCATGCGGGGTGTAAACCATGTTAATCTTCTCTGTATCGAAAAGGTGGGCAGGGCTGATCAAAAATTAAGCAATCAGTTGCCACCTGCCCGGTTGCCGACGAGCTCTGAGGCTGCAGCACCACCTGATGGCTGTTGATGAAAGATGAGAAGATCAGGAAGCGGAGCTTGGGGAACTGAGAACAGGGTCAAATTTGCCAGGCTGCCAAGAGCAGGCTCGTGCATTAAGTTTACCTGACTGTTTGCACCCATGGAGCCTGAGGTGGCAGTATAGGTAGACTGGAGTATCACGTTTGTTTGGCCTAGGTCAATGGTACAGCAGTATTCGGAGATTGATCGATACGTGCATAACCTAGAGGTGTAGATGCGCTCATTGGACGCCTGTTGCATCAATTGCCTTCTCGCAAGTGGTTCAGAATCGGATGTCGCTTATGGACCTTAGAAGTGGCGATTCAGGAAGAGGGAGGCATGAAACCTAGTCGGTTCATTACCTGGCGACAAGCAAGGATGCGAGCGATCTTGAGAGCTCACCGCAAGACTCCACACGACATAAATTGATATCGCACAACAACAATGTATACAACTACCGCGACTTTGATCCTCGTCGAGCCTTGTACGCTGAAACCACCTCACCGTCGAGCAGCCCTTGCTAACCCGCCTGCAGGCCCTTACTGCCCTCTCAGCAACATCGGGTCTTTTCCCATCTTGCTCGAGGCTTCAAGAGTTGTTGGCAATGTTAGGACTATGATCTCCAGTATTTCTCTCTGATCATTCCATATGTCAATCCCCTTGTTGCTGACAAGTTGAACAGATGTGTACGACATCCCCGTCGACAAGATTCACCTGGAGTACCACGGCAAAACGCTCTACAACGCTGATACACTGGAAGACCACGATATCAAGTACAGCTCGGTCATAAACGTGTGCACCAGCGGATTGTCGCCACGCGACTACTGCTGAGCACCAGCAAGCCGAAGCCATAGACCAGAACATCTCGATACGCCGCAATTTTTTGAAACTACACACTGCCACGTGTCGGGCTCAGTATGCTCGGAGGAACTAGAATTTGCCACAAACGATGGCAATAGACATCCACTTTGCGATGAAGTGAAAAGAGCATGCAACGTATCCAAAAAGAATTGGACGAGAATAATCATCTGAGTTTATGGTTCGGGAGAAAACATACAGAGTTGTTGAAGTACTTCCAAGTGCTTTCTAGAAATCAAGAGGATAAAGCAAAAGCCATATCCGATGGTACTTGCCAACTAGCCGTGGATGTGAGTCTTGGATTGTTTCAGCCTCTCAACGGTAGGCGTTCGGTCTACTGCGCCTATTCCTGAAGCCATGCGCGTCTCACACAAGCATATTCCAAACCACTTTGTCGATGTGCCTCGTGCTCGTGTTCGAGTATATTTAATACTTTGAAGAAATAGATGTTTCAAGCCTGTGCTCACGGATGGATTATAATTCAATTGGCTGTACAATATCTCCATGGCAGGTCTGGCAGTCCAGAGGTCATTGCCAATCGAACTGCCTCCTCCAATACACGTGTTTTCTCACAAATTCATGAAGAAATACGCGAAAGACCGCAGAAAGTCATGCACCACGAAGGAATGTCGTTGGATTTGGGTATGGCTAGCGCGAGTCAGAGCCAGCAACGGTATTGCTGACAGCCAGCCCTATAGCCGGTGGTGGAGGATCACCATAGCTTGGCACGAGCGGGCGCAGAAGCCTGCGCGTCGTGATGGCCAGCTCCGGCAGCGCGTCATTCAAACAACGACGCACATCCTGACATATCGCCAGACAGGTGACAGGCTCACAGCTTGGGCATCATTCACGCGAGCGAAAACACCTCCAAGCCAGTGATATCGCAGTAAAACCACGACAAACGCCTTCTTCCAACCTCCACAGCCCTTCCAGCAGACCTTCTAGACGCGACGGCGAGACGGTGCCTGCACTCGCCGACTTTGCTACCCGACTGACCGACTCCACCAGCGCCCCAGTGTGCACAACACCACCACGGCACAGCACAATCCATCCATGGCTGCTCGACAAGAAGCCGTGCTAGACCCTGCTCTGGGCGGTGGCCCACCACCTCCTCCTCCGCCGCCGCCGGCGCCGGCAGGTCCTGGTATGCCGTATTACCAGTATGCTCACAGCCCTGTCGCACCCTCGCCTAGTGGCGAGCCAGTATACCAACAGCCCCCGCATGTAGCTGCCGGCAATGTACATTATGCACCTCCTCTGGCGGAGCACAGTGCTCCAGCGCAGGAGGACACCAAAAGACCAAGAGCCTGTGACTCTTGCCGTAATCTCAAAGTCAAATGTGAGCTTCCGGAAGACCGTCCGGATTTGCCTTGCAGACGTTGCGCGAAGACTGGTCGCGAGTGTCACATCACGCCGCCAACAAGAAAGCGCCAGAAGAAAGAAGCTAGCCGTGTTGCAGAGCTTGAGAAGCGCCTGGAAGAGCTCACGTCTACTGTGGCTGCACAAGCAGGTGCACGTCTATCTCACTTTGCACCTCCAGCTGAGCAGGCCCCGGACCGTCTGTCAGAGAGCACGTATGGTAGGCAGAGCATCAGCTACGTCAGCCAACCCAGTCCGTCGACGCCTTACTACACCTCCCATGAGAATGCACCAGCCAACAAGCGACGCCGGACGGACGACTCTCCCTTCCCACCTCGTTCGTCGCTGCCTCACAGCCGTGGCAGTCCTTCAACAGCAACAGCCCAGCATTCATCTGCAGAAGAGGCGAACAGTATTGAGATGTCATGGGCTATCGCAAGCGATGTCACCCGTTTTCTTCACCACACCACGCCCCAGCAGTTCGTTCAGCGGATCAATGCCCTAATACCTCCCGAAAGAGCCCCAGAGCTTTTCAACCGCTACAACACGGAGATGGCTCCTCACCTGCCAGCTGTCATCTTCCCACCAGGCATGACAGCGGAGCAACTGTTCAAAGAGAAGCCTCTTCTGTATCTCGCTGTGCTGGGCGCTGCATCTTACGGTCACACTGAGACAGAAACCTCGCGTTCGGCGGTTCGCGAAGCAATCGGAACCATCGCAGACTGTGCAGTCCGCAATGGTGCAAAATCTCTGGAGCTTATCCAGTCTATGCAAGTCATCACGCTTTGGTACAAGCCACCAGAGCAAGCAGAGCAGACAAACTTCTACCAGATCATCAACATCGCGGCTACCATGGTGTACGATCTCGGACTCAACCAGCGATTCAACATTGTCAAAGCACGCCGGGGACTCCTTGGTCCGGCTAAGGATGTTGCCTCTAACAGGGGTATTAGCATCGCGCCAGTAAACTCCGATGAACTCGAATCGAGACGAGCTCTGCTTGGCTGTTACTACTTGTGTGCAAGGTAAGCCGGTGTGCGCGAGGACCCAGATTATCAAAGATACTAACTGACATCACAGTGCCGCAATGGTTTTACGACGATCCATCCGCTTTGACTGGACCAAATACACCGAAGACTGCATCGAAGACCTCATGACAAACCCAGAAGCTGCACCGACCGATCGCTTGCTTTGCCAACACGTCAAGCTACAACGTATCTGCGAGGAAGTTGGCCAGCAGTTCCGCATGCATGATGCATCCGCCACCATCAGCCTTGACGACGCGCAAGTCGCGTATAACGTGCGCCACTTCGAGAACGAATTAAAGCGATGGAAGGATGATATTCCTGCCGACTGCCGCACACCGGGCCTTCTCTTCTTCGAGCACGTGTGCAGTCTCTATGCGCACGAGATTGTTCTCCACCACAATCACAATGTTGACGACTTCAAAATGCCCTTCAACGAGGAAAGCCTGAAGAACGTCAATGCTGGCTTTGGCAAGCTGACGCAGAACCAGATGAATTCGCTGCAAGCCTGTGTGAAAGCAGCACACGGGATTCTGGACGCGATGCTTGACTTCGATGGCAAAACTATCACTTCGCTCCCGATGCTTCTCTACTTCGTCCGCTGTGTGTACGCTGTCGTCATTCTTATCAAGATGCACGTAGCTGTGTGCATTCCCAATTCCGAGCTTGGCAAGCTTTTCCAAGCCGAAGATCTCAGAGTTGAGTACTATCTCAATGGATTGATTGATCACATCACCATCGTGGCCCGCGAGCGCTCGATTAGGCCTAACAAGCTCATTCGAATCCTCAAGGTGCTGAGAGACTGGTTTGAAGAGAAGCACAAAAAGGGTCTTGGCGGTAGTCAGTCGCCGCCTGACGGCGCGCATGAAACCAAACTTGAGCCAACGGATGGCCAGTCAGGCCTTCAAATGCTGTCGCAAGTTGCTACCGGCCACCAAGCCCAGAACGGTGAAGCTCCCACTAACTGGAATCTGGACCGCCCGCAAGGCATGCCATACAGCCACCGCTACAATCCAAACGTGCAAAGCAACCCTACCTACCACGCGTCAGATAATTCTACCTACAACATGTCCAACTATGCGCAAGGGTTCAACAGTAGCATGCAGGATCCGAGCATGTCGGAAGACTATGGCTGGGGAGGTTTGGGCGTTCAGCAAGCGATGGACATGGCTTTTGCCGACATGAACGGTTTGCAGGGCAACGGGCTGGACAACTGGCTGCTCGGTGGAGACAGCATGATGCCGTTCGTGTCATACGACACGAATGCTCTGCCGAACTCGGGTATGAGCGCAAATCGCTTCTAGGAAGGACATGGTATGATTAGGCAGCGTAAGGTGTAAACAAAAAGAGCGAAGGATGATTAATGATGCAACTCCATATACACCACCCGTTATCAGGATTTGATCCAGCAGCCTTTGTGAATTCAAAATGATTTCAAAACCACACGCACGGTCTTAGTCTATTGTTTCGATGTCTGTATCTTGAAGCGGCTAAAGCAGCAGGTCGTTCGGCACACCCAAGGGGAAGTCGTGACATTCCTGTCTTGAGCGATGTACATCAGGTCGGCTACCCTATACGATTGCTCGAGAGGGAACGATTACCGGTGATTTCCTTAAGGTCAGATCATGCTGGTGCTTTCGCATACCGCAAGAGCACAAACTTGTCAGCTTCGAGGCAGTCTCGGGAGCTATCTTACCCCTTCGTCACAGCCAACGCTCATGTCCAGAGCTGTCAAACAAGATAATCGTACTTTGACCATTGGGAAAGCAAGTCCGGCTGAAAGAATGAAATCACGCGCCAAAGGGTAGTATCTATGCTCCCATGCTCAAAACCATTGTATGCGCCCGCCTGTGAGAGACAAGCACCATGTCTTGATTTTCAACGTACCTTTTGCTGCCTTGGTCGGTAGAAGTACGAATAGTCGTACGAGTGCCACCGAGCATTCCTGCCCACCTCTGTGGCGCGGTTTCGCTCTTGAGGCACTTTGCTCCAATGTTACTCGAAATCACGGTTTCACGCCAACAAGATACAGTGAGATTGAGACAGGGTGAGGCAGTGAGGGGCTTTCGAAGGCGCAAGGCCGGTTTTCCATTCAATACTGCATATCGCAGCGCAAAACGAGCACTTTTTAGCTCTTAATCGTCCATTTCCGCTCCCGTGGCGACCATGATGTCCTCGCCAGCTTCGTCGAGATCAGCCGGGGCGCGCTTGATCATGACCTGCTCGTAGGCATCCGGGTAGCGGACTTTGAGCTGGTCGAGGATGTAGAGACCGACCCTGGCATTGCTCCTGAGCGGGTCGCGGGAGGCCTCGTCGAGGTACTTGTGCAGCTTTTCTTCAAGCTGCTTGTCGGCGACGACGAGAGAACGAGAACGTGACGCCTAGTCACGGCCCTGGTCCTCGCGTGTCGCGCTCATGTCTGCCCAGGCGGTTGCCGTGTCGTCGGCGTCGGGGGCAGTGGTGGCGGCTTTGCCGGAGGAGGTTTGATGTTGACTGGCGGTGGCCGAGTTGTTGCTGTGATCGTTGTCGTCGTCGGATTCGTCTTCGAAGGCCGCTGGATCCGCGATCTCGGATGCGTCGAAGTCGCTTTGGTTGTGGTGGTGATCCAGTGTGCTGTCTGCGCTTACGCTGATGCCGCGAGCTCCCCAATTTGAACCTCCGCGCTGCGCTGAAGGTCGGATCGTGCCGCTTTCTTGACCGGCGAGGGCCTCGTCCTCCTCCGTGATATCCTCGTTGTTGTCTTCACTCCTCCTGTTGTTTCCGAGGAATCTCCTAACCAAAAAGCTCTTGCTCAGATCATCCGAATCAACCACTCCTCCGCCACGAAGCTTCACGCGTTGCCTGCTGTAGTACACCCAGGCGAAGTCGAGGTACAGCAGAGTCTGGATCACACCGAAGATAAAGGCGACAGGCTCCCAGTAGCCTTCTTTGGCGCCGCGCCATATCCAGTTCAAGATGTAGAAGAAGCGGTAGCTACCCAGCGTGACCAGGTAATAGCTATCCAGGACCGTGGGAACAGACGTTTGTCGCAGTAACTGGAGCTGGGGCAATACACAAACACTTTCAAGCTCGATGCTGAATGTCCAGACCATCTTACAATATATCAGCATACGTGCTTGCCGAAGGGGCTAGGAGTTTGGCTACAAGACCTACCTCAGCAAAGAACCGCCAGAAAGACAACCTGTTGAACACGATGGTGACCAACGGCGCGCTGAGCACGCAAGCTCCCAATGTCCATGTCGTTATCTTCCAAGCGCCCTCCTTTTCTCTCGTGCGCGGATATACGCGCATCATCAAATAAACCACATAGATCGAGGATGAAATGTAGAACAGCTTGAAGAAGAAGTTCCACCAGTTGTACGCCGGCGACACCCAGAAAAGATCGAGATAGCGCGCACAGAATACAAGCGCATAGAGGAGCTGTGTCAGAAGCGAAACTCCTTCTGCTGAGCTGTTGCGATGGATCGCGACCACAAGCGTGACTTTGGAGGCCGCGTGCGACAAGTCGGCGAGGATGCGGAAGATGTTCATGGTCGTGACTGTAGAGGTTCGCCCCCTCTGCTGTGGATATAATACAAGAACGACAAGGAAACCAGCCTTATGCTGTGGCCTGGCACAGATGGAAGATAGATAGCATCAGGAGCAGGAGACACTGCAGCGTTAAGGTTGCCTGCGCCCACAGGCGAGGACATCGGCGTTACAGCTCTTACCAGCCACGTCATCCCTACAGGACGAGCACGAGCATGCCCCCGATCACGGACGATCCAATCAATAATAGCAATCTGGGGGGCCCTGACCCTGCATTTTCTCCATTTGCTGAGCATGGCTCGCTTGCTGGTGGCAGCGCGGCCTCGGCCCAGTATGCTCGGCGAACTTCTGAATTGTCAAGATCAGTAAGATATCACACCCATCCTACGCGACCCTACGAAATCTACGAAGCTTCACAGATACACAGAAATGCATACAGTGGCAGATGGCTTATGCTGGTCCAGTCTGGAACATCGTTGCAGCCAAAGAATTGACGAACCTACAAACAGTGCTGCACCAACACGCCTTCATAACAATGACCTTCCAGATCATGCCAGGCATCGGGAGGTTCAATGCTCACATACGGTGTATTATGCCCTTTGAAGTATTTGGTGCAGATGCTTGAAGTCCTGTCGGCTGGTCAAATCACTCCTTTGATGACCCTCAAGCAGACAAAGAAAGTTGAATTGATATGATGCTTTGTAGGCTTTTTGCTAGGTTGGCTCTCATTTAGAACTCTTTGTCTATCATGACAGAAATCTAGTACTCTGAAATCATGCTTGCTCAATATAACACGAAAATGGCGCTGCGCGGCCAGTACCGCGTAAGTCATCTTCGAAAGCGAGCAGCAGACCGAATCGTTCACCATGGCTGGCCAGAATCCGAACAGCAGAATCTTGACCCTGTGGAACCACGTGAGAGACCAAGCCATACCGACTTGCTTGTATCCATTCCTAACACCAAGAGATGCTCTTGATCTGAACAATCTGGCCCATGTCTCACGTCCTCAGGTGGATTACAATCATTGCGATACAACGTGCCAATCGTGGCAGCCACCTTTCCCTGCCCCCGTTCCACCACACAACGACTTCGAGACGATGTTCACTTATTTTATGCATCCACATCCCAACTTTCAGAACGTACACCATAACAATCCTGTCTATGCTGCCCAGCTGAACAATCGGTGCACAAATAGAGCCAGCTACACTCCGTTTCTCGGCCCGATGGAACCCAGCTACTGCTTACTACCGCACGATCATCCAATCAATCACATGCACGCGCATCCAAATCGGCCTAACATCAGCAATGAGCCTCTCGTGTGCCCAACATGTAAGGGATTTCGCCGGGTGATGTGGGACTGGAGGAAGGAAAAGCTATGGCACGGAGTATGCTCTGCTTGCAGAGATTGGGTGGTCGCGAACCATGACGCCGGGTACGACGGCTGCGTTTGCGAAAGGAACCACGTTCCACTTTGGTCAGGTGTTCTACCCATGGAACATCAACAACGGCACGGCTTTGATAGAAAATATGTGCCACGATCACGACTTCGCGTACTTCGTCAACATCTGCCTAGACGCAAACAGGGAACTCTGGTGGCGTAGGACACATGAGGGAGTTCCTCAGAGGAAACGCAACACCGGTGGCCATGGCTGGACCAGGCCCAAGGGTAAGAGAGTCGGTGCTCGTGGTGTGCTGAGACCGAGGATGGTCTCCTGCACTCAGACGCGCCAATGCCCACGTGGTGCACGATAGTTTTCATCCGGCGGCAGTGCCCACGTGCTACTGCGGTGAGAAAATCGATGCTTGTGGGCACGCCAGGCAAGGCAGGGCGCACCCACTGTCTCTGTTCGGTGAGCCGCTGACCATGCGTGTGAGGAACTGCGTAGGCTGCAATAATTTTAGACGTAGTTGGTGAAGGAGACTTGAAAACATTGTATTGTTTTGGAACAACGGGTCCAAGACG
This sequence comes from Cladosporium sp. BSL10, assembly GCA_001553865.1. Taxonomy (NCBI): domain Eukaryota; kingdom Fungi; phylum Ascomycota; class Dothideomycetes; order Cladosporiales; family Cladosporiaceae; genus Cladosporium; species Cladosporium sp. BSL10. Next base: position 46,115 of record LJJI01000325.1, read on the forward strand.
GGTTTTGTAGATGATCTCGGCGATCGATCAACTTCGTGCCAGGCATGCCAGTACAATTAGCCATCGAACATGAATGAACTCAGCTCGAGAGTCTAGGCTGTACGCGATCTCATTGCCTGAACTCATGTCTAGCGAAATCATGCTAGACGAGATGACAATTCCTTCTGCTATTGAGATGCTGCCTCCCTTGACACAAAGCATAGAGGCATACGAAGAAATGTGTTTGACTACACAGCCATGTTTTATTAGACTCTCAGGTTGGAAGCTTCTAGTTCGCTGGCTGCTTTGTGATGTTCTCTTCCGTAGATGGGACTTCTCGAAATTTCCGAGGCGCCTGAGTCCGTAAGATCGCTGCCACTGCCAAGCAGCGGGACATTGTGACGTACAGCAGCGAGTATAGCTCATTGTCCGTCGTGGCCACCTTCTGCATCTGCCATCTCCATCGACAATACCACATACCCTCGACAACATGGCGTTTATGCTCAGGCGGCCCTTCGCCGTCGTGAACGCGCTCAAGCAGGCCCCCAGCGCCTCGCAAACCGCCTTCCGCAGCTTCCAGACCCAGGCCCAGGCGCCTCTCAAGAACACCATCACCAAGCAGTCCTCGCCACTGCGCTCCTTCATCTCTGCCAACCAGCAGAATGTCCTCCGTAACGCCTTCCGCCAGTCTTCGCGCCGCACATACCAGACTCAGGCGCCCCAGAACCCTCTCGCGCAAGGCAACCTGACCCAGCGCCTCATCTACGGCGGCGCCATCTTCGGCGGTACCCTTCTGGCAATCAACCTGGTCTTCAACCGCGAGACCCGTGAAGATGGCGGCATGCCCTTGTACGAGCGCGAATACCTGAACGACACTTTCCTGCACACTGGTCTTGGCATCGGCATCATTGGTATTGCTGCACGCGCTCTGCACGCCAACGGCTGGTCCTACCGCCTCATGTCTGCCAACCCATGGCTCGTTCTTGGTATCGGCTTGGTCGGATCCATTGGCAGCATGATGATCTGCCGCAGCACTCACCCGGATAACTACATGCTCAAGTACGGCTCTTGGGGTCTGTTCAACCTGACCCAGGCTGCTCTTCTCGCTCCCATGTTCTTCTTCAGCCCTGCGATCCTCGCTCGCGCTGGTCTCTACACTGTTGGTATTATGGGCAGCATCGCAATTGTTGGCGCGACTGCCAAGCAAGACAAGTACCTATACCTTGGTGGCCCTCTGCTCGGAGCTGTGGCCCTCGTTGCTATCTCTGGCTTTGCCCCCTTGGTCTTGCCTGCGACTGCCGTCCGCGCCCTAGCGTGGAGCGAGAACATCTGGCTCTACGGTGGTCTTGCCGTCTCCATGGGCTTCACCCTCTACCACGTGCAGAGCATTCTTCACCACGCACGCTTGGCTCAGCGTGGTCTGATTCCCAAGGACACTGTGAACGAGAGCATCAGCCTTGAGCTCGACTTCATCAACATCTTTATACGCCTTGTTCAGATCATGACCATGCAGCAGAGGAGGAAGTAAAGGACAAGCTCGGTGTAGCTTCTTGTTCTAGATGTACGAGGAGAAGAACGTGTATTCTTATGACGACCCAGCAGTCTTGATCGGACTGCTTGCATTTTTCCTGCGGTCTTAGCTATTTAACTGTATATAATCTCGGCTCTTCAAATCAACGCTGTCGACAGCGCGATCACGAGACCTTGTCGTTCTCTCCATCTGTATTCCTGTGACACTTGATGTCTATAGTAGCAAACCCACCTCTTGACTGCATCTGTACAAAGACACTCATCAGGCACGAGAGACGGATGGACGTGTTCCTGAGCTATAGACGCCGATCGGCCGCAGCGCCGGCGCCTCCAGAGAGCTGATAAGGTGTCAGAAAGCTTGTATCTGCCGCTTGGAGATGGCCTAACCCAAAGTCGGCATCTCTCGACGTCACGCTGCACATCACCTCATCCAATCTTTCGCAGAAGGTTTCGATGCTTCCCGATCTCGCGTTATCCTGGCACGCCCAGTTTGCTTATCAGCTCGATTTGTAACAGGCGTCGTATCACATCACCCGCGGTAGGTACCCAAGGCCCGGTAAAAGAGCATAAGACAGCGCGCCCACACTGCTTCCTCGTGTGCAGCACTTCCTCAATCTGCGGAAGTGGTGAGCTTCGCTGAGCTTGACTGGAATCTGAAACATCATCCGTCAGACTGCTATCTTCTCTACGATACTCCACCATCCGACCTAATAGTACAATTTTTGTTACTCAGCTTTTCCCTAGCATTTCTCCCTTCTCATAGCAAACATTCGCCACCCACTCTAACCCATCATGTGCGGCATTTCTTGCGTCTTTGGCCTCGCTGCCAACCTTCCAGAGTCACATCAGTATCAATCCAATGGCTACTCGAACGGCGACACGCACCTACAGGAGCGTAAGAAGCTTCTTCACGATCTTGACCAGTCTCTCGACAAGATCAAGCACCGCGGCCCCGACGCTCGTGGTCACTGGCTCAGCGCGGATAACAGAGTTGGTACTCTGGTAGTGGCTTCATTTTATCATTGCTGTGTACGCCACTAATAATCCTGATTAGCTCTCGGTCACGTAAGACTCTCCATCAATGACCTTTCGCCCGACGGAGCCCAGCCCTTCCACTCTCCCAATGGCAAGATCCACGCCGTCGTCAACGGAGAATTCTACGACTACGACCGCATACGCAAGGAGATTGAAGACACCACGGGTTACGTTTTCCGCAGCCGCAGCGACAGCGAGATCGTAATTGCGCTCTACATGCACCACGGCCTGAACTTTGTGCACTATCTGCGCGGAGAGTTCGCGGTCGTGCTGTTTGACGAGGAAGCACAATATTTCGTTGCTGTGAGAGACCGGTACGGCATCAAACCGCTTTTCTGGACAATCCAGCAAGATCCGCACACGCTCGAGCGCAAGCTTTTGATAGCAGCAGAGATGAAGGCTTTCTTGCCGCTTGGGTGGGCACCTGAGTGGGACGTGAGGAGTCTGAAAGATGCTGGATGGAACCACGACGAGCGAACAATCTTCAAAGGCGTGCAAAAGGTTCGGCCTGGCCATTACATCTCGTGCACTGGCTTTGGTCACGTCGAGCAAAGGCAGTATTGGGACGCGGAATATGCGGACAAGAAGATCGTTGACCCGCGAACACCTGACGAGATGATTGAAGGCGTGAGAGAGCGTATGCTGGAGGCAATCAGGCTCCGCCTCCGAGCTGACGTGCCCATCGGTATCTACCTGTCCGGCGGCATTGACTCGTCAGTCATTGCCGGCATGGTGACCCACCTGGTCAAAGAGCAAGGAATCGCCATGGGAAGTGCGCCGCCTAACGAGCGAGTCTGCTGCTTCAGCATTGCGTTCGACGAGGAGTCAGGATTCGATGAGTCTTCAATAGCCAACCGCACGGCCGAATGGCTTGGTGTCAAATACCAGAAGAAGCACATGAGCGAGGCTGAGCTCGCCCGCCGGTTCGAAGATGCTACATGGCACACGGAACATCACAACCCGGACCTCAACTTTGTTGGCAAGTTCGCGCTCAGCGAAGTTCCATTGGAGGCTGGTTACAAGGTCGTTTTGACTGGCGAAGGCGCTGACGAGCATTTCGCTGGCTACCCACTCTTCTTGCCTGACTACTTGCGTGAGCCTGACGCGGCGTGGACAAAGTACAATGCATTGCCAGAGTCTGAACGCGAAACCCAGTTCAGCCTTGCTGAAGACGCAGCCAAAGCCTACTACGATTCCGTCGGCGCTGACACTAGCCTGAGAGGACCTAGCGTTTCTCGCCAGATGCTCAACAACATCACCACCGTCAGTAGCATGGTGGCGTTTCAGCCTGACGTCTTCGCCATCTGGACCGACAACGCCTTCGGCGCCACAGATGCTCAGCGCACCATAGCCAATAATATCGACGGCTGTGTTCGCCAGAAGATCCTCGAAAAATGGCATCCGCTCCACTCCGCCGAATATGTGTGGAGCAAGGGACACCTTGCGAATATCTTCTTGACCTGCCTAGGCGATCGAACAGAAATGGCGCACTCCATCGAGGCGCGTACGCCGCTGCTGGACCACCAACTCACCGACTACGTCAACCATCTCCCGCCTTCAAGCAAGCTTCGCTGGGTCCCAGCTTCCGAAGAGTCTCCTGAAGGTCGCTTCGTTGAGAAGTGGGTTCTTCGCGAAGCCGCGCAGCCGTTTATCACGCGTGAGCTCTACGAGCGGAAGAAGCACCCTTACTCTGCGCCCACAACCTGGCCTCGGGATGGTCCTCTTCACAAGCTCCTTGCGGGTCTGCTCACGAAGGAAAATGTGAACAAGCTTGGGTTCGTGGAATGGGACAAAGTAAAAGGATTGGTCGATCAAGGCTTTGGAGCAAATGGAGATCCTGGCGCGATGAGAAAGGCGCTGGTGGTTGCTGAGTGGGTCGTTCTGAGCAAGAGGTTTGGTGTTCGACGTGCTACTCCTAGTGTCTAGGTCTCTTCAGCATTTGCAATTACTTTTCTGCTCGGTCTTTCGTACGTGTTCTTCGGACAATTTGCTCGTCTTCTTATCCGCGGTTTTCCTGAATGAAGATATGGCTATGCACATGCTCTCATCTGTTTGAGCCCAAGGAGAAATCCAAGTTTCCACGATCTCTTAGGTTTGGGAGTCGCTCTACACACATCCTTCAAGCAACTCTACATACACGTCTTGCGTACGGAATGCTACTTCCAAACGTTCAATTTCCATGTCTTGCACGCTCTCGTCTCAAGCCTCAAGGCGCGGGAGGTCGATGTACTTGTATCGATCTTGCCAGATTCCCGCTTTATTATTTTCTCCAAGAGTAGCTGAAGCCGGAGCATTCAGCAAAGTCAAACCAGGAGGACTTTAGCAGTTCACCAAAATTATTCTGCCAACTTATTACAAGCCATACCGTTCCTTGATGCTGCCGTTGCTGGCGGTTCCGCACACAATATTCAAGTTCCCAGCTCCGCCCTGCCATTCTTTTGCTGCCGCAAAGCTTGGGCTGTTGTGACACTGCTCTATTGCTAGACCGTCGTTTCTTGGACATCTCTCTGAACCAGCCATCGCTGTCACGCTTCCACGCGTTCCTTTTGCCTCAATTTTCTCAACTCTTGCCTTGCCCAAGTAATTCTCAAAGCTGTCCAACTTGTTCTTCGACGTTCTGACTTCTTTGTCAGGCTTTTCAATCGCCACTGTCTTCCACAAGCGGAAGAGATATTGAGCAAACGATGATCGTCTCGTGAATATCTTGAGTGCCGAGCAGAGAGGGGTTTGTCTAGGTCGTTGCGGCGCAGGGTTTCGAAGGTGGGCTTGGGTTGCGTTCGTGGATTTGGCTCGATGTATTCTCCCGAACAGCTCACCTGTTTGCCTGCTCTTGGACAATCAGTGCTCTTTGTTGTGCAGCTGCGCTGCTGGACTCTTCAATCATTCAAACTACGATGCGGGAACAAGATCCTCATTTGCACCAATCATCCTCCTTTGACGCCACAGCTGTCAAGTTGTGAGGACTAAGCTTTCTTTCTTCTTCCCCTGCTCTTGTTTTTGCTACTTCCTTCTTGTCTTGATCCTCCTCGCGTTCCTGTTCCTTTTCTCTTCTTCTTCCGGCAACGCTCGCGTTCTCACACGGTTTTCGTCCATCCCCGACCCCAACTCCCCAAGGTTTACGTCGGGCATCAGCAAGGTTTGATCGGCTCGATCTTGGGGTAAGCTGCCACCTTTCTTGCTCTGCGGTGAGGTGCTGGCGGGTGATGAGCGTCGGCGGTTCGCTGTTGTGGGTTTAGAGTTGCCGTTGTCTACTCTCGGGTGCGAGTGAGATGCTGGGGTGAATTTCGACGCGTCGTTCCTTTTACGAAGGCCCTAAGTCATTTTTCTTTTTGTTTTTTCCAAATGTTGTGGCATAATCGTGTTGCTCACAAGTTCTTTGCCTCCTCGCTGAAGTTTTACCACTTGAGCAACCATGTTAGCTTGCGAGGGTCGATCAAGCTCTGGCTTTCGCCCACCGCCTGTGCACGGTACCTAGGCATTGTTCCTTGTTGTTTCGATGTTGTGTTCAACCTAAAGGCGCCAAACCGCTGGCGCTGGTCTGAGTCGAGCGACACCGGGCTTTCGTGGAAGACCTGGGCGGTACGTTAGTCGGTTGGGCCGGTGATCTTCGGTCGGCAATGGGCGATGTCTGGACTACAACATGGGGCTTTCCCTGCATCATCGCGTATTATCGAGGTGGAAAACTCCGTTGTCGTAGATATTGTTTTTGGGTGGCGAGTGGCTGGATCTTTGGCACAACAAGCGGGCGTCGGGGCGCGTCTGCTCATATCAAAGCAACTGTGTCGCGACTCGCATCGAGGTCTCGCGATCCTGCTGCGTCAATAGTCGATTTGGATCAAGTACATGGATGATCTATCCATCATCGTGATGAATCGCAATCTCATGAGTTCAGGCAGTGTAGTCCAAGGCTGTATGTGTCCGAAACGACGACTGCCCCAACAGCTGCAATGCTTTTCAATGACGCCACGCCTCATCATACCAACCAGAGGTGGGCACAATC
>LJJI01000328.1:0-14749 GCA_001553865.1 Cladosporium sp. BSL10
AGTGATGGCAGTGATGGCAGTGATGGAAGTGATTACAAGTCTTGATTTCGTTTGGGCGGCATATTGGTGGTGAAGTGAGTACTCGAAGAGTCGTATGTTTTCTAATGTTACCGATACACCCGACTATAAGTAGAGTATGCTTCTTTCATGCAATGGTTTGCCAGTCCCTGTAGCAGCATCAAATTGAACCTTTTTTCTTAAGCCTTTGGGTAGATATTCGTCTTGACGCTCGCAAGGGTCGCATTTTGCTCGCGATACGGCCATCTTCAACTGCTGAGATGCAGTTCTTCATATGCCATTCGATGTGTCGTCTATAATCTGAAATCTCCTCGTAACTCAAAGCCCTGCCAACCACCACACACGATATACACCTTCTTTCTCGTTGCATGTGATCGGTAAGAAGCTTGACGAAACGGCTGTGTCCGATTTTGTCGCGTTGAAGTGAGGGTACGTTGTAAGCGCTCTCGCTCCAGAAATTGTGCATCAACCGCAGGCTATCGTCGAACGGACGTTTGAGTGCGGCTTCTACCGTGTCAACCAGGCGTGTCACAGCATAGGACTCGGTGGTCCCAGCAGCAATGTCCGAAGAGATCAGTGGCACTCTCGCAAGTGACACACCAGGACAACTCGCAGTCAGGAGGTAGCATGACTGAAGGGTGAAAGTCGAATGTGCTAGATCCTTAGGAAGCACGACAGTCTCCCCATCTCTCTGCGCAAACCAAACGGCGCCCTCAGCATTATGCAGACTGTGCGTGGTGTCTCCGTATGATGTACGCGAGCCGCGAAGAGAGAACTTGTGCGTGTGACCAGGAGGCCATACTATCCAGATTTTGGCAATTGACCTCTTGCCAGCTGGCCGCGCGTGCGACGCTACGCCTCGCACAGTGGAAATGACAAGGTCCTCATCGTGGTGAACAGGCACTTCAGAGCTCGCAGGTGTTATGTTCACTTCCGTCATGATGTTTTCGGAAGGCGTGTTGACACCGAGCTCTTGGAGAAAGAGATCTCTCGCTTCGAAATAAAGGTCGGTCCTAGAGGGCGGCAATGCAGCCTGTGGACTCAAGTTCAAAATCTTTATTGTGTGTGCGTCATCATGGTTCTGGAAAATTCTGCTCAGCCATAGCAATACGTCTTCTGTGCGCGGTGACGGGTTGTGTTTCCCGCCGATCCAAAATTCACCCTACAGAGATCAGTTCCTTGTCGAATACGCCAGTGGTCGCGTTACGTCCTACCAGATCCTTGGAAACCCTTTCAGCTTGAGCACAACCGTAACCAACAGCGGCTGCCACTTGAACCACGACCTCCTCGAGGGAGGGCAGTGCTTGTCGCAGATCGTCATTGTCGAATATCTTTAGCTTGGGTTCTCCCGGCATGTCAAATGACGTTGTGCGATCTTCCAAAAGGCGATAATTCAGCAGACGGTTCAACACTTTGCGTTCCGCCGGCCATCGCTCCTGAGGTATATTGCAACTTTCCAGAACTTCACTGAGTGTGCTCCGAAATTCGAGGCTATTCTTGTGATGCCTCTCGTTATGCCGTTTATCATTACCATGCGTAATCACCTTATTACAGTCTTGACACTTTTTGTTCAAATTGCCGACCATGGTGATTGCAAGTGCTTGACCTCTCAACAGTCCGTTTACATTGCACGAAGGGACGACTTCGAGACGTGAGTGGCTTGGCGCGCCAAGAACACGGGACGCAGGATACTGACGCGCCAGCTCCACAGCATGCAACTATATACGCGTCACGAATGAGCACGCGTGCCGCAAATACCCACGACGACAACTTTACCAAAGGATATGGCGAGGATCAAGGAGACAGGCCAGCCGAGATATGAGGTGACAGGCAAGAAGCCAGGCAGGCCGAAAAGCAAACCAGGAGGTGCCCGCGTCAAACGTTCTACCTTTCCCAACATTTTACGCGAACCCGCAAGACCTGAGCCGGCGCCGACCGTCAAGGCGCGAGAACAAACGAAAATTGTATTCGAAATGGGCGCATCGCACAGCGGGGCCATGCGAAAAAGGCCTGGGCAAGACCATTGGGAGCATGTCAAACTTGGAAGAGGGGTGGGTGCCAGCAGTATTGGCGGTGTGGACGTCGTCCCGACGATGACTGCCGTGAGGTCACAAAAAGGATCACAAGAAGGATCGGAGAACGTGCGGCACGGTATTTCTGCTGTAAATGCGCGCATTAGCGACAGCCGGTCGTGGCACGTTTTCGAGTATCTCAAACATGCCTACATCGACAAAGCGCCTACCGACGAAGTTGAACAGAAACTTCAAGAACAGCGCCACATTGCGGAGGAGAACGGCTGGAAGATCGAAGAACTGGCAGATCAGTACTTCTACGACATACTGAGCAAAGCTGTGGGAGAGGATACCGAGCCGCCGATAATTTTGACCAACATAAACGATGCATGGCCGAACAAGGTCGCTCAGCGCCTCATTCGTGGCTTCCAGAAACTCATCCCTGGTGCCGAAGTACACGGCATTGACGAGTGCTTTAGTAGCCTCATGGGTGCTTTGTCACAGAAGCTGGCGTCAACCGCACATCCCATACATCTCGTGTATGCGGATTGTGGGCATTCGACAATGGTGAGTATGCGCGAATGTATTTGCGAGATATCCACGGGCTGACACTAGCAAATAGGAACGTTGCGCTGTCATGGTGAATTCCAAAGAGCCTCGCTTTGTCATACGCGAAGGGTCGTGGGACACCGTGGAATGGGGTGCCGCAGTCATTGATATGGCTGTCGAGGGCGAGCTGCGCGCCATAAACAAAGAAGCCGGCGAGAGTGACATTGACAAGGGTGTCTGGGAAACCTTGCAGTACATCAACGAACATGTCAAACCCGATATGAGTCTCGACTTTCCCCCCCGATTGGGCTTCACAGAAGCCAGCTGGGGGAGAGTGCTGCGCGTGACAAGAAGTGCTGAAAAGACACTCCACACAAAATGGGTCGATCTGATCATAGAGCTCATCAGGAAAAGCCACATTGCAGGCGCAGACAATTGCCTCTTACTCTCTGGGAGGGCTTCACTCAGCTGCACGTTCATTATGCAAATCAAAGATGCACTGCATGTCGAGTTTCCTGACGTGCGACTTCTTCGCGAAGTGGAGGAAAGGTGAGTGACTGAAGATTGTCGATGATCTTGCTAAATTGGCTTACTCTATATAGGACATATGTGCAGTTGGGCCTTGCCTGCATGGCCGATGACCCGAAACTTTTGTCCGTAGATACAGCGCCACTGTCCCTCTGGATGAGGAGTGACCCTGACGCGTCTGGAGACGATAACGCAGGCAACGAGCGAGAGGAGAGCCAAGAAGATGGTGAATCACAACACGAAGCGGTGCGTATCTGCAGACAAGGACAAGCGCTTGACCCAAAGACAGCAAGCGAGTCCGATCGCAATCCTTCACACCCCATCCACTTTGAGCTTTCTTGCAAGCATGGGCGGCCGGAAATCGATCTCACAGTGTTTGGAACGCCTCCTGCATTGACCGACGAGGATGTGATCGTGCGCAGAGGGAGTTCTGACGAAGCGGACGATTCAGACGAATGCCTTGTCTTTTCTCAACCTGACAAGCTCACACGTTTTGGTGACTTTTGCGAGGAGCTTCCGATGCAGAACGAGCGAGCTGACGGCATATATCACGTTTACGTGTTCTCGAGGATCACCAGGGTTGGCATAACACTGTTTGCAGTCTTCGCAGAGGACGGGCACAAGATACAGTTGCTTGAAACTCAAGACATAAATCTGGTCCTACAGGATGTCTCACTGTCAAGCACATGGCAGTCCCATAATGGCGTGAGAATGAACGTAGTCTGGCTTGGACAGGTGGCGAGACCAGAATTCCTGGTGGGCAATTCGAGTAGCGATTCGGTGCTACAATCGCATGACAAGAACACTGGCTCGCAAGAAGGGAATGCATCGAAGCCGAAAGAGGACAAGCGCCGTAACAAGCGAAAGCGCGTGGTTGACGAGCTGGTCCATTGAAATGCCATGCAGTAACTCTGCGATTGAAGCCGCTCCTATCTCCACAGAGCACCATGAACGAGACATTCGACGACAAATGGTACTCGTGGGTCAATATAGGGCGTGTCAAAATAGACCTGTCCTCCGAGACCGCATTACGAGCATGATTGAACCTACGACACGATATCACAGATTGCGGAGCCGTTGTAGTTCGAGAGACTGGTCCGCAGGTCTATGACTTCCAATCAGAGATAACAAATCAAACAGAACATAGAAGGCAAACAGCTGACTAATATTGCGGTCTGTCAGCACTTAGCTACAGAGTTGTGTATATAGCATCCACTCTCGAGACTTCTTACCTCCGTTAGATTTGCTCTATTGTGACGCGTGGTGGTTGACCGTAAAACCCACTGGTCAGCACCGTCTGCTCTGCTTTGTGCACACGTTCTCGTACCTCCCTTACAGAAACCTCAATCTTCTCAAGCAAAGCTTTCAGTGAATGATCCGGCTCTTTCTCCAGAATTGATGCGAGTTGTCTGAGCTTTTGGGCAAGCCCGGCACGGGACCTGCACTTGAGGTAGTGTACACCTGTGGGGCAAGGCTTCTCTTTCTTCGTTGGGTTGCCGATAGGTCGTCCTCGTCGTCCATCGACTACCGACGCAGTCCCAGCTTCGCTTACTTCGATTCGCACTTCCGCCGGAAATGATTTCGATGACCGTCGTCTGGTCTTATGAGTCGATCGCCCGGGTTTGGGTGCAAATCCGACAGAGCCTGGAGTTTTCTCGGTGGACAATAGTGACCTCATCGTGCCGGCCGAGCCAGCTCCTTTGGATCTTTGTTGAAGCTCAAGGCTAGTTTTTGCACATCAGTTTGGGGCAGCAGGTGGGCCCAGTAGACTCGAGAGATAAGGGGTGAGTTGCACAGGAGATGGTGGACAAGTCTCAAGCTACGTACGCCCACTGTACTTATATGTTCGCACGTCCCCATGCATTGTGATTGACTCATTCGTCGCACGGCTCGATCCGCTTCATCCGCAAAAGTTCGTGGTCAAGATTACTTGCTGCGAGGCTGTGCCCCTAGAGCGTGGATCTCTGGAAATCTGGCAGAGCTATAGCATGCCCTCGCTTGCTGAAGCAATTGTACGCCACCAGGTCATCAATGAAAGCCTCGCCCTTATTGTACGCTACTGCGAGAAGGCCGAACTAACCATTGTTGATCACGGTAGATCTCGAATCTACTGTCTTTCGCTCCCTCTCAATGGTCACCCAGAATCGGCGAGTGCCGCAACGCCAGTGAGTGATCACATGCTTCAAACTGATGTTCTTGGGCTGCAGTCTTCGGAGCATGGAGGAGATCGGCAAATCGTGACAAGGCTCAAGAGTTTATTCGGCGAAACCAATACCAATCCCCTCATCCCAGCTTGTTGTGACCACCTTTGACATTACCTGTCTAACAAGCTTAGGGTAAGGGTTGGGTCAGCCGCACCATCGCTTTGATAGCACTCGACCATCCCCATGTTTCAGGAAGAATCTATCTACTGCTAGATTTCTATGGTAGGGAGAGAGTGAGGTAAACGAGAGCCGTGCTTGTTGATAAGAAAGCAGCGTCAAACAAGAAAGGAAGTAAGTTAGGTGGTATCTTTCCATGTCGCGTGCTGCCACTCTGAAGCCGATTACGACTTATGCTAACGATGCACCGATCATTCCAAGGCGCCATACCTGACAAAGTTGTGAATCGTTCTCATAGTATAACGGTGCTATGTATAACGCAGACCCGATCGTAGGCGACCATTAATCTTGTGGTCATATTGCTGCCGGATGATACCCTCAATGCAAATCTGATGTACGTTGAACTTTCGTTACCGGTCCTTCGTACATAGATCTACCTTGAGTCATATACATGAGAGAAGCAAACAACATCAACCCCACGAACAGCACACACGCCCAGTTGAAATTGACTGGAGTTACGTGGTAGGAATTTGGGAAAAAGGACCACACGAAGCACCAGCATGCGTAAGTGAGAGCAACGAGATTGATCGGAAGACCAGCTTTGCCCAAGCTCCAGCGGCATCTCGGCAGGGCGTGACCGTATAATCTCCGATAGGTGACGCATCCTTGGAATCTTCCGTTAGCAAATCGAGCTGTGTAGTCAAGAAAGTTCGACGATTACCGATTGATAGAAGATACGTTCCCATCATTGCGGTCGACGCTAGAGAAAGTACGGCGTTGAAAGCAACAGTACTTCCAACGTTGATCAATGATACAACGCAGACGAATCCCGCCGTCGCGATGATGGCATGAGCTGGAACGCGAGTCCTGGGATCGACCTATTTGTCGTCAGTCATCATTCTGATGAAGATCTTGATTGCAGGGGGTGAGGTACTTACAGCTCCGAGCCATTTGGAAAAAGGTAGTCCATCGTCACGTGCGAAAGCGAAGAGCTGCCGGGAGCTAGAAGCTAGAGCGCTGATGGTGATCATGACCAATAACACCAACACCACGATGACAAAGCCAATAGTACCAACTACGCTTTTGGTGGCGTTCTGGAGGACGTAGATGAAAGGGAATCCAGTTCTGCTGCTCAAGGCGGCACTAATGTCACCGATGCAGAAAGCATAACTAGTAACAGTTAGCGAGTGCGATGTAATCGATGAAGCAGATACTTGCGTGATCAATAGTACGAAAGTGAATGGCAAATTCCCGAGGAACGAAATGACCATCGCCTTCGGTACCACAACTCCGGCATCTGCAACTTCCTCGGCCATGTGTGCGACGGGATCTTGACCGAGGACCACAAACATGCTGGATACTTGCCCAACTAATACGGTGGCGCCCATATTTGGCCAACCAGCGCCGTTGTCAGTGAATTGTGTGAAAACGCTTGAAGCGGTCTGCTTGACCGGCGTCATCACCCAAAGGACGGTTATGACAGGAATGAAAGCGAAGAAATGTACGCAGCAAAATAATCCTTCGGCCAACGGAAGGTGTTTTGCGAAGTAGATGTTGAACGTGGCGACCATTGCGGCCGCAGCCCACGTAAGTAACGTGCCTTGCCAACGTTGAGGAACATAAGCATCGTCGTTGATCACGATGATCGCTTGGATCAAGCCACCCACAAGGAACGAATCCACTGCGATTATAGAGAGCCAGGATATCGTGGACAACCATCCTAAACTTGTCAGCAGGAGTTTTGCGTATCTGGACGTGTTCACAAACCAGAAAAGTAACTCAGTAGGCGCTGTGCGGATTTTGGAGCAAATTTGCTGACCCAGTGGTACTGCCCACCCGCGGTCTGTGGTATGCGGGTTCAATATTTGATAGATATGTACCATATGATTTGATCGGACTCACCGGGGCCATCGAGGCCATCTCTGCAAGCGACAGCACGATGAATGTTTGACCAGCATAACACCATACAAGCGACCAAAACAAGCCAGCCAGACCTCCGGCCGTGAGCCCTTGGGTGTTCGCTCTGTCATGGCATTAGAAGGTGTCAGCTTATATGATGTCAATTGCTTACGTCAAATATATCTCCCATGTTCCGTAGACACAAGTGGCATATCCCACTGTCGAAGCAAAACGAAAATTCCGCCTGCTGAAAGTTAGCGGATGTCAGCCTGAATACGGATAGACATGCCTGAGTTCCTGCGTCTTTCCCATCCTCTGCATATCCCTACGATCCTCTTCGGTATAGCCACGTGCATGCTTGCTGCCAAGTTGTGCTACAGCAGTATCGGCCTGCGTGTCCTCAAGTCCAGGGCGATTTCTGTTCGACAACATCACGGGAAAGGGAGGGGGACTTTGCTTCTATGAGGAGAATGAGATGAGAGGTCTTGCTGTAAACCAATTCGTGGAAGTTGACGAACGGCTGTTAAAGAACTGGTCCCGGTGTGAGGCCAAGCCTTTTGGGCCGCAACAGTCTGGCCGTGAGGGGAATAAACCAGCAGATTGCACTTGCTTTTACCCCTGTAGCGGATGATATCCGAGATTGCCGGATGAAGTCTTGCATGGTGTCATATATAGATCGGAGCAATCAGCATGCCGATCTATGTTACATTGCATATCTAGTCAACGCCATCGGCTTTCTGAAGCATACACGGTGGCGCCTCATAACACACGATGCAAACCTTCCATCTAGCGCAGCGGTCCAAAGTTAGAGCCTCGTGATTGTTTTGCAAGTACTGTGCCACGTGAAATTCGCGTTACAACGGACCAAATGCATTAGAAGTACAGAAAGTTTGGTTTACAAACAGCTCGATCCTCGCAGTAACGCGAACATGTTTTGACGAGGACTATACCAGGCCCGCCGTGCCAATTTGCAGGCGTCGATCTACCACGACGATCGCGTGGCGGGACGTGACCAGGCGACATGTCTTGTCTCACTATGCTACAATCTTATGCCAGAAAGCACACTCCACCAAGCAGGGTACCAGAGTTGCTGAGGTCTCTGCATACTGATAAGACCATCTGCGTATGAGGTAGTTCTAGATATTTCCGCTCAGACGTCTCTTCCTTCTCACCTGTTTGCATTGTGCGTCGCTTTTTCAAGAAATCTTTTGGAATCTGGTGTTATATCAACATATATCAATAACACTGCATCTGGAACAATGAGCTACACACAAGCTGACTGGAAACTCATTGCTTCAGTGAACAATGCCCCCAAACTCCTGACTCTGTGCACCACATCGATTGTAGGTATCGTCTGGAGTTGGATGGTCTTGGGAATACGCATCTATGTTCGGAGCAAGCTCAACGGATCGATCGGGAAGGACGACTACGCAAGCATATTGGCAACTGTCGTAGCAACAGGACAATCAGTCTCAACGTTGTCAATAGTGTTCATTGGTTTGAGCAGAAGCAATGGTGACTGGAGTTTGCACTCGTACGACATGATGGTAAAGGTCAGTACCACTTGTGACATGAACGGGCATCTGGATGCATCACTAAAACTCTTCAAGGCTGGATATGCTTACACCTTGTTGTATATGTTGTGTAGGTATACGTCTCAGCTAGCGAGCTGTCTGTTCTACACACGCTTGGCGGCCAAAGCAGCACATTTGACCTCCGCGAGAGCTGGGATTGTCGTAACTCTCGCTGGGGGATTTGCGTCCACGTTTGTGATTGCCTTCCAGTGTCGATCGCCAATGTTCTGGAGTGTGGTAACACAGAAAAAATGCATAGATACGGTAATGAGGAACAATGTACTATGCTGCAAGCAATACATGCTAATGTTGTTCTCTCAGTGGAACCTGTGGCTGGGCCTCGAGCTGAGCGCCACCGCTCTTGAACTATTCATCTTCGGTATCTCTTTCGTGCTGGTCTGGTCCTTACAGATGAGTGTGAGGAAGAAGGTGTCTGTGGTTCTGGCGTTCTCTATCAGATTGTTGTAAGTCAGTCACAAAAGCGCAATCTAGATGAGTATATAAAGAAAAAGCAATCTCGAAGGGCTAACATTGTTGCTTTCGTAGGGTTATAGTTCCCGTGGCCTTCCGTTTGAGCCACATTCACGCTTGGGGAGGCTCGGCACAGGTGGTCTACGCCAGTGTATCTGTTGCCTTGACCACGACGATTGCTACGCATGTCGCGAACATGGCTACAACGCTACCATGTCTGAAGCAATTTCTCGCGATGTTCGAAAGTGGCATGATCCGCGAGTGTGGTGACGCGCCACTCACAGCTAATCCTCGAGGCATAGGAGCGGAGCGGTCGATAGCACTTACAACTTTAAGAGGCACCGGATCGCAGAACGAAGATCGATCACATCTGGCACAGGGAGCTAGCGAGACCATCGCGGTGGTCTCTGCTGATTCTAGGAGCATCGAAAGTGGATACAGCAGTGCTCCGATGATCAAAAGGACACAAGAATAGCATGTCGCTGGTAGTATGAGTTGAAGTCGACCGGAAATGTAGATAGAGATCAAAAGTTGGCCATTGCATACAGTGGTTTGCGACTGCAGTTTTCACTGCATGAGCATATTATCTTTGAACAACATATAATCTGTCCATGAGGACCACATATATATCGTCTCTACGGCACAAATTTGGAGAAAGCTGACGATAACGCTAAGCTTGTTTCTGGTGCGCCGGGTCGCGCCTGGAGACTTGATTGGCTCAGAACACCGTTACGCCAGCGGAGAACTCAGGCGCCCGCAACGCTTTCTGCGGGGTAACCCATTTCGCCCCTAATTTGAATGACGATATATAAGCTATACAATCGATAGATGTTCTACAAGTCAGGAAGTTGGAATCGGTCCGGCTGTACAGTATCGGAGACTCCACAAGATAGTGTGTACAAATGCGTGAAGCGGAAGCATGAACCGGTTCGTGTGTCGAATATCCACCTCGGTACGTAACCGAGCACATTTGTGTCAGGACTACTGTCCAGCAACGGCAACATCGCTGTGGGTGTGGAGCATAGCGTAGGTGGGATGCGGCTAAAGAGAAGGTCTCGCAGCCTGCTCTATCTTCACCCTTGCTGCGAAATAAATCGCGCCGACAGACCCGCTTTTGTCGGCTGCACGTCATGACTCGAGAATCACAGCGGCTGGGGAGCTAGATCCGAGCTTGTCGCAGATGAAGATCAGTGGGGCGGGGCGTCCGGAAGCAATCATGCCATGCATAGTCAGTCATTTCCAATCGAGCATCGGACGTGCAGGTCAAATTACCTCTGGTCCCCACTCCGTGCTGCGCCCGGTAAATGGACACCTCACTCAGCTTAGACCCTGCATCCGACACTAAAATTCATTCCGCCTAGTCAATGCACAAGGGTTGTACAGCACAGCACATAGCAGCACATGTGCGACGCTGCATGCGGATCTTGATCACATCTTTAGCTGCTTGTGAGCAATCAATGTGGACCTCGTTCCGCATTATCGCCAGACTTCTGTCCCGCAGTGGGTTGCTCCATGCTGTCTCTCTCAAGTATGGTTCTGGACGGACGACCTGATCGAACTTCACGCCGCACGCGCCGCCATAATCGGCTTTTGACATTACACACCAGGGACGCAAAGAGCGACACTCGATGCGATGTGAGACGATGTGGGGATGAATCGTCCCAGCGCTACGCGACAGGGATGCATAGAGATAGACGCCTGGTATTCTTGTCTATGCTCCTCCTGCATACCCTCAGACGCTAACAGCCTATTTCGCCACCATAAAGGTGAAGGGGCGGTGTGTGTGAGCCGAAACAAATATCAACTGCTTTCTTCAATGACCCGTTAACACGATCATATCCATTTACAAGGCTACGCAGGCGTATAGGCCATGCTCAGGAACAATGAGGTCGACGACTCCGCGCAAGCTCGCGATATGAATGACGAACAATGTCATGAACAGGACACGCGAATCGCATCTAACGATCGGCCTCACACCACGAACCTCATAAGTGACGCCAGCGAGAGCTCACGCGCAGTCAGGAACAGCAGTACTTCAAGTACGTCCGGCCAATCATCAAGGGTTCGATCATCATTAGCTTCAGACACCCAGTTTGTGGCACTTGCGTACGAGGGCCAAGGATCGATCTCTGAACATCAGAGCGCATATGAGGACGAGCATCAACATGATGTCCACCATGCTCCGCCAAACGAGATCGAAGTGGACAGTGTACGTGCCTATGACATGAATGAGTCTCCATCAGCCGAGCTGTACTAATATCTGGTATGATGTGCAGGATAATGATGACTCTGCCTTGGGAGACGACACGTACGTCAGAATAGAGAACTTCTCGATCTCGATGGAGCACTTGGGCTTACACTCAATGTAGGCAAAGTATCACAAAGTCGCTTGACAGCTCAATATACAATTATCGTGAAGAGCATGGGAGAACGTATCATGGTGGGCAGCAAACCCAAATTGGAACAATCTTTGCGGAGTCGATATGATGCTGACAATGAGAACCAGGCTACAAGGACGGGAAATACTACCTTCCAAACGATGAGGCATGTTGTACCCCTTTGTTAGTGGCGAGACCAATTTCGGACTGCTGACACGTGTGCAGCCTGAATTAGATCGACTGGATCTCATGCATACCGCTTTTCGAATGACATATGAAGGCAAACTATTCCTTGCGCCAGTTACAAACCTCAAGAACGCATTAGACGTCGGGACGGGCACGGGTATTTGGGCAATCGATCTTGGTCAGTCTCATCCAAATCCTGAAAGGCCTTATCAAGCTGAAAGAGATCTCTGCAGCCGATGAGTATCCCGAATGCCAGGTCATTGGCACCGATCTTAGTCCGGGACAACCCACCCGGTGAGTAACGTTCTGCCTTGTCGTATTGCAGTTGTAACTGAGTCTACCAGGATTCCTCCCAACTTGAAATTCATCATTGATGATGCCGAAGACATGTGGCTGTTCTCTAACCGATTCGATCTCATCCATGCTCGACTCATGGTAGGTAGTTTCAACGATTGGCCAAAGTTCTTTCGAGAAGCTTACAGGTATGTGGGCGACATCTACTAGCCGTAGACTTTATTCTGACCACGTTGTCACAGATGTTTGGAACCCGGAGGCTGGCTGGAGCTTCAAGAGTTCGTGGTGCCTGTGGAATCCCGCGATGGCACGCACAAGAGCACGAACATCTTGAAGTGGGGCGAACTCTTGTGTGAAGCTGCCCGGAGACTCGGAAGACCAATGGGTGCTGACGTTTGCGATCTGATCGTACAGCAGATGCAGGACGTGGGCTTTGTCGATATACAGCAGCGCAATTTCGCTTGGCCTACAAACACTTGGCCGAAGAACAAGCTTATGAAAGAGTTGGGTCACAGAACTAGAATAAGCTGCACTGATGGTATGGAAGGTTTATGCCTAGCTCTTCTAACGAGGGGATTGGGATGGAGCAAGGAAGAAGTGGATGTGCTTGTGGCACTGGTGAGAAAGGATTTCAACGACCGAAGCATCCACGCGTACATCCCCATGCCAGTCTTCTTTGGCAGGAAACCAGAACACGGTGCCGTGTGAGCTGGAAAGATCACCACCATTTCGTGGAACAGATCAATCTGTGGAATGCAATCGAGTCTCAGCAAGTAACACCACATCTTCAGTAGAGGGAGGCATTCCCAGGTTCGCCATTTCCGTATCAGACACTATTGTCATCAGACTTTCTTTGAAATGACCATCGAAAGCAGACTCCTGCTTTAGCGTACGATATTTAAGAGAATCTCATTTTGTTGATGGAACGATGGGCTAGAAGGGTCTTTCAGTTGCCATATACGTTGTTCCCGTACGATCTTCTCCATGGACGGCAACGATCCGCACGTAAGGGACCCCAACGGTATTCTACAAGCGCAGAGCAACACGCTCTGCGGACTGGAGCTTCGATGTCGAGCCACTTTCTATCATGCGCACGTGCGTCACTCTCAGCCAGGCGATCGACGTTGCTGGGAATCGGCTCCATGCAATTTCGCTTTCATTTCCATCGAGGCTACATCCATTCATATAGATTGACTTTCAAGGACATTTTTAACTTCCCTCCAGTCTCCCGGACCACCCGAGGATACTCCAGCCATATAGATGTGTCAAGACGGCTCAAATTTGCGAGCCTCGCCAACGTGACAGGTCGACCACAATGCGCGCGTACATACGTAAACCACGCCGAGCTTTGGCATCTTTTATCTTATTTTGCGTGGCCAGCACATCGTTGATCGCCCTTCACCGCTCGATATCGCGAAACCATTACCTATCACCGAGTCTCGTTCGTCAACTTCTCTCCTCGCCTGCTGCGGGTAGTCATGTATCGTTCGACGCCAGCCAGACGGCCTGCCGTGCTCATGGCTTTACTGCCAGAAAAGAACTCGAGCAGCCAGCTAAGATCTACGACTTAGTCCTGCTTTCCACCGAGCTCGACTGGCTTGAAATCCGGCTGCACACATTGGCAGATTACGTCGACTACTTCGTAATAGTCGAATCATCAACAACATTCACCAATAGACCCAAGCCACTGTACCTCAAGGATAATTGGGATTCATTCAAAGACTTCCATCACAAGATTATCTATCGTGTCGTTGAAGACATGATACACAGCCAGCGGATCTGGGATCATGAGGACTTCTTCAGAAACGCCTTATTCCCTACCTTTGTGGATACTGTGGCGCAAGCGAAACCTGGAGATGTGTTGATCGTGAGCGACATGGACGAGATTCTAAGACCGGAAACGCTGCTGCTCCTGCGACACTGCCATATCCCAGCTCGATTGATATTTCGCACACATTTCTACTACTATTCGTTCCAATGGCTTCACAAAGGCTCGCAGTGGTCCCATCCCGATGCAACAGTGTTTCGAGGACTGGCGACCATCAAACCGAATGATTTACGGCAGGGTCTGTTAGAAGGGAGATGGACTGTCAGTGCGGCGTTGCGTCGTTGGTGGTATCGCGGTACTCTGTGGAATGCGGGATGGCACTGCTCCAGTTGTTTTGCGACCGTCTCAGAGACTCTCACCAAGATGGATAGCTTCTCACACCAAGGTTGGAATACCGCAGAGAATCGTGATCCAAGCACACTAGTCTCCCGCGTCCAAGCTGGTCAAGACTTGTTTGGGAGAGCGGACCAGAGCTACTCCAAGGTCACAGCAAACGCTGACATACCGTCATACATCTCGCAGCAACATCAGATCAATGGCAGATTCGGATATCTTCTGGACCGTGACGGAGTGGGCGCAGGTTTCGAAGACTATCAAGCCCTTGCTACAGCTCCGTTTTCGAATCGACCGCACGCATAGGACTAGACGATAGTCTGGGCAGAGCACCTCTAACCTCTATCCGGCCGTTCCG
>LJJI01000329.1:0-14315 GCA_001553865.1 Cladosporium sp. BSL10
GTTGTGGTGGTGGTGGTGGTGGCGAATAGGTAGGCCGAGAGCCGGTGGAGGCTGAGGATGCTGTGCGACCTTCCACGGCGCTTCGAGAGATGTTGCAGTGCAGAGGAGACGGGGTGGTAGAATGTTCGACGAGCTGCAGGCGTGCATGATCGTCATTGTGGACGAGACACGGGCTGTGAGTGGACGCGTGGTGGGTTTCTTGCAGCGTTCTCGAAGGAGGCGATCGGTGCTACTACGCCATCCGCCGGCACACAAGATGTCAGCTAATGCGGCCTAGTCGAGCTAGGCCGCGCAGAGCGCCGGACTGTGCACGCCGTGAGAGATCTGGACGAGGCTGAAGGCGTAGGCCGTCTGCAGGCGTGCGAGAGCCTTTCTCACACTCCGTCTCAACGCTGCGGATGGTTGTGCTGCTCATTTGCGGCATGTAGATGGAAAACGTGATTCTGTCCAGAAGTGGCAATGTTGGCTGTGAGGTGTAACAATAGTCGTGTGCTAGCAAATGTTCTCGCCCGACTAGTAAGTATTGCCATCCCTGCCTGAGCCTGCGTCTCTAAACGCTTCATCTCGAGTGTCTCGGGCAGTGCTGCTGGCTCTGTCCAATCATTGCCCGCGCCGACGACACCCCGTCCGAGCGCAGGGATCCACTTCCTTGTCGCCCTACGCCGCAGCCTTTCCCACGTTTCTCCCCTCATATACTTATAGCCTGCTGCACCACCTGCGGCCCGCCGTCATATCGCGCCTATCATTTACACATCCCTCTACCACGACTCACTCTAAATCAACACTCAAATTCATGTTAATATAGCGCCTAATAACGACACTCTGCTTTCTCACCATCCAGAGCATCTTCTCTTCAACTCGGATCACCACCAGCAAAATGTTCGACGACAACTTCTCCTTCACATTCTCGCGCTCCCCGTCATGGGCTAGCAGCAACGAATCTTCTACCCGCGAACCTTCTCGTTCAGTCTCGCCTTGCTCACCTATATCCGCCTTCCCTCCACCCCTACCACGCTACTCGGTCACCGACCTGGCAGCCGACCTCGACCGCCAACGAATCCGTCCGGAAGCTCGCATACACTACCAGCCTTGCGACTCATATGCCAACACAACAGACGACGACTCTGCTTGGGAGGTTCCTCCTCTCTGCTCAGACTCCGAGGCCGACTCAACATACAGCGGCAGCGTTACAGCAACATCATACGCCACAGGCGTAAGCCGTGCCCGTGTCACCCCTACACGCTCATATTCGCCCACCCGCCGTGTCCAACGCCAAAGCGGCACCCGTCTATTATGCTCCTCGCAGAATCACGCCAAGGATATTGCTGCGCTGGTCTCACGCATGGTATCATCGTCAGAACAATGCTCCGTCGTGGCACCCCCAGATGTCCTTCCTTCAAACGAAGAAGCCGATGATGAGGGTTACAACTCTGGTAACGCAGGCGACGAATCACTGACCTCCTCCCGTCGCGGCACCCTCTCATCAAAACGATCCATGGACTTCCGACGCGCTCGCAAGAGTGTAGGCGCAGCCGCGATTGCAAAGGACATTCGCTTCCGCGGGACGAAGGACAAGGGTCACAGGAGGCAAAGGAGCTCCGGCGACAAGACTACCGTCGCATAGACAGGGCTTGATATGAACCCAGGCCTGTGTTTGCCACTCCTCTCAAACTCGAGAGGAGTGGCAACAAACAGAAGAACGTTTCGATTGCGAAACAATGATTTTTAAGGGAAGCGAAGGCGTTGGAAGGAGTTGCACGTGTATATCGTGCCGTATTTGCTTGATTTTGATTTTAAATACTTAGATTACCCTGATTTGCCTTTTTTTCGCCGGCTGTTGTCCTGAGAGGCCACAGTTGTGCTGCGTAGCCGATGCTCAGCGCTCGGCAGCCTATAGATGAGTCGTTAGAAAGTTTTACACACATACAACACAATATCACGAAACGTATTCGGGCTCCTTGTGCGGAGTCTGGATTTCGAGTCTTAACTCACAATAAGCTTCACTATCATTCATGTATTCCCAGCCAAAGAAAATATCGCAGTAAATCATGACTAGTATATCAATACATCGAGCATCCTCCAGGATACAATAATAGCCATTGCCAATGGTAATAAGCATTTGCTGATTCGAAAGGACCCCAAACTCTATAGACAGGTGTTCATCAAGCAGCAGACTTCTGACGTCCTTGCTCTTGCACTTCCCGGCTGGGTCGCTGCTACCTCTTGACTTGACAACAAAATTCTCAGTCAGATGCAACACCTTACCAAATGACCACCTTATCATTAGACCAAAGCAACAACACATCGCTGCAGGCTAATCTCCAACGCCTACGAAGCTACCATGCTCACCGGCCGAGATCTCTGCACCCCTCAATCTGCCAATCCCGGCTTCGCTTCCGTTGCAAAGTCCCATGACCACCTCCCAACTCCACCTTATCAGCGTACGGCTGCCATCCCGACGCACCAGACCGTGAAGCTCTCACCTTGCTCACCTTCCTTGTTCAGTAACTCCTTGTACGGCACCGTACCGCTTTGCTCGAAAGAGTTAACTTAAACTGTCTGACATAGAGTTCTCTTGAAGCTTACCTTGTCCGAGATGGCTCAGCTCGTATGGACTACGGCTACGCAAGCTACGCCAGCAGATCCGATATGGTTGTCGGTTCAATCGGACGGTGGAAGCTGTGCTGATAGATGGCCTTTGAGAGAGCTCTTGTACCACGTGAGTGGACGATAGCTGCGATTGATATACAGGTAATCGTGCTTCGAGATTGTCTTCCGCGAACGGTTTCTTCTCTAGAGTCTTGAAACATGTCTGTTGTTCACCGTGGCAAGATGCTCATACCTACTACTACTACCCTAAGATTGAAAACTCACAGTCATGTGTTATCTTGCTATGGATTAACACACACGACATCTTTCCACACATACGCAGCCCTCAAGCGGCCTTTGGCAGAAACAACCATCGTTCACCGCAAGAGCCTCGAAACCCAGATCCAAGCACCACCACGCCCACAATGCCTCTCGCGTCTACCTACCATGAACCTCCTGCGGAATCTCATCCTCGGAGCCTGGTTCTCATCTCCTCTACTCTTCAAACCTGGCCTCTCGATCATGCGCACAATCGCAAACTCCCATTCGCCGATTCTGAACCCGGATAAGAACCCTCTGGTCGGAGCGGTCGTGAAACTGCTTATCTACAACCACTTTTGCGCGGGCACTAATAAGAAGGAGATTGATCGCACGAAGGTGGAGGCTAAGCAGATTGGCTTCTCGGGGATTATTCTTTGCTATGGCAGGGAGACCGGTGTGGGTGATATTGATGCCTCGCAAGCTGGAGGCGAGAGGTTGGCGGCCGAGGTTGCGCAGTGGAGGGATGGAAATCTGAAGACTATAGATATGATTGGGAAGGGAGATTGGCTGGGCATGAAGTGAGTGGCAACTTCTATATGGAAACCACGTGTAGCATCTTGCTGACCTTGTCAAGATTCACCGGTGCCGGCCCACAAGTCACCCAGGCTCTAATCCGCAACGAAGAGCCCCCTGCCGCCTTCACAGAAGCCATGGACCAGATCTGCCAGAAGGCCCAAGCCCAAGGCTGCCGCATCTGGGTCGACTCCGAGCAGGACGCCGTGCAAACCAGCATCGACCGCTGGGCGATCCCATTCATGCGTAAATACAACAAGAACGCCAACGGCTCCGCCCTCGTCTACAACACCCTGCAAGCCTACCTCAAACACTCCCGCTCAAAACTTCAATCTCAGCTCGCGCTGGCCCAGCAAGAAGGCTGGACCCTCGCCATAAAGCTCGTCCGCGGCGCCTACATCGACTCAGACCCCCGCGAGCGCATCCACAACACAAAAGAAGACACCGATGACTCCTACAACGGCATCGTGCACGATCTCCTCTCGGGCACAAACCTCGGCTTCACCCCCGAGACGATGCCCAAAGTCCAGCTGTTCCTCGCAGGCCACAATCCGGCCTCCGTGAACGCCGCCATTGACCTCATGCAATCCCTCTCCGCGGCCGGCAAACTGCAGACCAAGCCTGAATTCGGGCAGTTGCAGGGAATGGCCGACGAGCTAGGTTGCACCATTCTGCAGCGCGCCGACGGCCTGCGGGAGCAGGGCGCTGGCGCGGTGCCACTGGTTTACAAGTGCTTGACGTGGGGCTCGGTGCAGGAGTGCATGCAGTATTTGCTCAGACGCGCGGTGGAGAATTCGGGCGGGCCGGCGAGGATGAAGGACGGGTATAGGGCGTACATGGGGGAGTTGAGGAGGAGGATGGGGGAGGCGATCAGGCTGAGGGCGTAGAGAAATTTGACGTCTTTTTGATGTGTAGGTGGATTTGGATCTTGGTTGAGATGAGATGGGAAATGACTTGACGATCTATGTTCAATGATTTGATTTAAAGCTTTGGGGGTTTCTTTCTTTGCGCGCGCTAGCGGTGGAATTGGCTTGTTATCAAAGCGAGTCGTTTTTGGTACTTCAATTGGGAATGCTCAGGAATGAGGAGTCATTCTTGATCAATTGATTGATTCATGTTCTTTCCAAGTCATGCCGCGTGTCTTTGATCTGCAAGGAAGCGCAGACGCAAGAACTCGCCATAACACAACAAACACCCAACCCTACAAAAGCGAAGCATCCAACCCCTCAAACGCATCCCCATCATCAGTATACCACTGAAACGCGCCAACATCCAGCGACTCCGCCGCTCTCATCAACTGCTCCCCATCGATAACCCCATCGTCGAAATACCACTCCTGCAGCCCCGGCTGGCCAGTAGAAAACCCCGTCGAATCGAAATTCCCCGCCGCAGAAGTCGACTCGCTATTGCTGTTGCTCGCCGGGCCCGCGCCCGCAGCACCGCCGTAATCGTAGCCGAGATTGGCGGCGCCGGAGGCGAGTTCGCGGAGGTGGTGCTCGAGCAGCTCGAGCTCTTCTTTGTAGAAAGCGGCGACGCGGTTGCCGCGGGCGACCATTTCGGAGAGGATCGCGAAGGCGATTTGGCGGAGTTCGTCGACGTTGCGCAAGAGGAAGGGGTCGACGGCGTGGGCGACGAGGATGACTACCGACGCGGACCAGGTCGATTCGAGGTCGAAGGGGACGAGGCTTTCTGTGTTGGGGGATTATTGGGTTAGTGGTGGAGTTCCCGTGGTGTGATTGATTGGGGACTGAGAAGATTACTTACCGAGCAGGGATTGGGATTGGAGGACTTCAAGGGTGCGCATTATTTGCTGGGCTGCGCCGATGCATATCCGTACGAGAGACCGCGCGCCTCCGGAAGAGGGAATGTGGATTGGACGTGGTGATGCTAGCCTGCGCTGCCAGAAGTGGAAGAGTAGAGGTCGTGTGGCGAGGATGATACACTGATGGAGTGACTGTTAGTCAAGAGCAGCCAATTCTTCTCCCATAAGGACTACTCACCTGATGTTGAAAGAGCAAAAGGTAAGCAGACAGCCGTGAGATGCTGCTGTTATTGCCTAGGTGAATACGGAAACTGGCGACTCTGTCATCATGTATGCTCGCTAGGTTGCTCAGAGCGTCTTTGATGCTGTGCAGGAATTTGCTTGGTTCGCGGCCATCTCTGCCATAGATTGCTGAGATTCTACGTTAGCAAGAGTACATAGATTGGGAGTCTCGCAGATGCCAGTTCCATCAGGTATCGAAGTCATGAAACTTTGCGCCACTGCGGAACACTCCAGCACGTCTGAACATCGCGATTATTCGAAAGTCACTCACTTTGAAGGATTGAGGACGTCGCCCTTGCAAGCTTCACATGTATCCCAAGAGCCAATGACTTGGACGTATGCGCAGCAAACTCAGGGAGTTGTGCGGTCACATCGTGTTCCGATAGTGATTGCGGTACTCCCATCAGAGCGGCCATATGAGAATCCAATATGTAGATAGTCCACCAGATCTCGCGGCATCGCTCTCTCATTGGATCCGCTATGTTCCTGTTGCTCATGTTGGTGTGCACTGTGGAAAAGAAGAGGGCGAGTTAGCGGAGCGTTCTATGGTGTGTATCGTGTCGCTCATACTTACTGCCTTCTACTAGTGCGGTGCGCAATGCCCTGCCAATCTTGTCTTTGAGTCAGTATATCTCGGAAAGGCGCGTGCGGCACTTTGTAAACTCACCTGATTATATGCTGCTTTACGTTTGTCAAGACACTGCAGGTACAAAGCTGCACAACATAAAATCTCCATACTTTGAATCGGCTCCGTAGTCGTCAAGCCGACGTCCGGCAGTATCCTCATGGCCTCCACAAATAGATCCGATCCAGCAGGCTTGGTCCCACTGGTGAAGATCACAACTAAGGCTTTGCCGAGTGCAAGTATCATGAGGTAATGAGCATACCACAAAGCTCCGACAGGCTCCTTTGGATGCTCGCTGCTGTGGAACTTGCTGAAAGATTGCATAAAGGTCTCTTCGTCGAACAGGTGAAAGAGCTGCCCGCATCTGAACTTGACCGTGTTAATCAGGAACAAAGCAAAGTCCGACGTGGGAAGGACGACTGTCTCGTCGCGGACGCCCATGTTAGCGGTACCAGCTCCTTGCCAGTCAATATCATACGCTTGCCCTTCGAACAAGAGGCGGCCGGGAGGCGGAGCGAGGCCAAACAGCTTTTCGTGTACCATTACCAACACACGCCTTCCAAACGACCAGTTCGACGAGGTGCCCAGGTAAGCTACGAAATGTGAGTCAGCGCATATCGATAAATAGACAACCCTTCTGCTGCATACATTGTTGGCCGAACTCATCTGCAGTAAAAGCTGGCGGCCCGTTCACCAAGGGATTCGTGAAGTGATGATCGCCTGTTGCGCTCCGATTGCAGCTGTCATGTTCAGTCTCTGCTGCAATCTCTAACCCCAAGCGTGCTGGGTCGTCTGGTGTCGTATCGGCGCCGGCGGGATCCAGATATGGTCCAGACATCCTGTTGGTATTGTTTGCCATCGTATCGACATTCTCAAACGATGGTAGCACATGACTAGCTAGATTCTCAATGGCACCAGACAATGAAGAGCGTACATGGCTGTGGTCTACATCATTAGACTGGCCTGTGTCAGGCGGAGTTCGCAGTTCCGGATTGGAGGCATGTCGGGCTCCTCTCTCGAGTTGAGCCAAATGTCTATCAAGTGTTTAGCGCAAGCGGGTCCATTGACCGATCCAATTGAAAGCACTCACTCTCGAGTAACGAGGATCTTCTGGTTCTGTTCGTCGAAATTGCAAACAAGGCGTCTCTTTTGACAAGCAGTGCACGGCTCTTTACCAGAACATTTGATTTTCTGACGCCGACAGCGTTCGCAACTGTCGAGCAACCACAATTAGCCAATACCATTCCGAAGGTGGCCAAGACGACTTACGCGTTAGACACTCTTGCGCTCGCTCGTTTGCGCACTCCGCTGCCAGTCCGAGCGTGGCCGACAGCCGGCGAATTCGACTCTGGCGACATTGTTACTGACCCGGCGACGGAACCGATGGCTTCTGTGCTCGAGGCAGTCGAATGCTAGAGTGTCGAGCGCTGAAATCTGGTCGGGTGGTCTTCCGATGTTGAAGATCAACCCCGCTTCGCAATCAAAGCCGAAGCCGGCCCAGCAGCTTGAGCAATCTTGAGAGCACATGCAATTGTCAGACAGCGATAAGCACTTCCCTCTAATCGTCCTGACAAGACACAGTGAGTGAACACACGTCAGGATTAGCAGTTTGGCTCGCACTCGAGCTGTATCGATTGACGGTCTAGTAGAAGCTTCTAATAAGATCTGGGAAGTTACAGCAGTATCGTACACTCAACCAAAAACTATGTCTGATAAGATTAGCACACAATGTAGGCGACGCGATCTCCAACACTTCATTGATATGCGCATACCTGCACGTGAGGGCCGCGTTACCATCGCCCTGGTCCACATACTGCAGAACCATCAGCACTGCTACCCGGCACATACACAGGCCCATAACCATCCTGAGCAACCTGCTGCGCCCATCTCCTTTCCCTTTCAAAGTCTCTTTCTCTTCCTCTCCCTCCTGATCCATTGACACGCGCATTCTCTGACCTCCTAGATCCTTGCCTGCTGATATGGTGATCAGCTCCCGCTCTGCTGCCTGTCCGGGTGCTCAGTCGCCTCTGCACCATATCTCCTACGCTGCGTCCGCGACTCCGGCTTCTGCTCCTACTCCTGCTCTTGCTCCTGCCACTTACTTTTCTATCCAACTTCTTCTCATGTCTGTACAGTCTTGCGACTTCTGAATCGGTGAGACCTCCGTTGATCACGTCTTTCGAGGTGATGAGACTCTTTGGACCGCCTGGGTATCGTCCTTTTCGAACCTGGCCAGCAACGTTAGCTTCAATGTCGCAAAGCGATTAGACGCTGACGTGGGTATTGGAACCAGCTCACCTTCCTTCTACGCCAGAAGTATACCCAGCTGCTGTAGCGTTAGCTGCGATGCGTCTCAAGCTGTCGTCAGAGTCAGGACAAACCTAATGTAGAAGCCGTGGATGTGCGACGGTATCACCGCGCACAGGAATAGCAAGCTGTTGAGCAGTGTGTCCGCGCCCAAACCAGTTATCATCATCACTGCCAATGGCGGGAAGAAGATGTTGACCATCATGAGCAGTATGCGATAAGGCAAGTCGCGCATTGTTGCGAACATTTTGCCGACCAAGTTGTGCTGCGAAATGCGCGCAGGTAACAGGTGTAGATAATTTTTCCTTCGGGGCTGTCAATCCTGCTGTCCTATTCGAGGTAGATATTGGTCTTTGTAGACTGTGTAGATTGCTCGTATGTCGTCTTGCGCTAGGTATAAGATAATCGTGAAGGACCCCCTTGTCATTCAGTGTCGCTGTCGATTGAGATATCCAGTTGTGTTCCTCTTCGCGACCGAAGAACCGCTAAACAGATCGCTAACAATACAGAACGCTGCAGGTCGAAAGATGGCAAAGTATCAAGCTGACATGCGCAAAGTAATATGTGCTAGAAAATGGAGAGCCGACACCGCCTCTTCTAGACCTTCACCGAAGATTGGGAGGGTGGGTGGTGTGTATGTGCATTAAATTAATAGCAGATCATCGTCCTGCCTGCCAGGCTGGGAGCAGTGCTTGATATATCGCAGGGCAAAAAATCTTGTTTGTATGCCCAGGACGTAGCTTTCGCTCGCGCGATGGCGTCGGTGTGCTTCTGCGCGTGGAAATCGCAGGGTTCTCTTTGGACTTAGGCCAGTGAGATGATGTCAGAAGGCAGCTGCAATCCACTCCAGCCACTGCCCTCGCCGGACCTCTTCGAGCGTTATACCATGTGGGGATCATCTGCCGAGATGTCGGCTAAACGTGCGTTGTCATGACCGGCGTGCTTCGAGCAGGACGCGATGGCTTGCACTATCATCCTTCCGATACTTATCTGGCTTGAAGACCGAGGGATTTTGTCGAAGAGACAGAGGAACCCTAACGGCTGGGACTTTCCGGGCGTTTGCTCTAGTACTACAAAGTCGCACGACACGAGCTGATGATGACCTCGTCTTATAAGAGGCACAGAGGGTCTTGAAGAGCTCTCGTGCCACGTGCTGGCGGAACGGTAGTTGGACATGAGTTCAGAACAAGTTCGCAGTGAAGGCTTTCTTGCGGATACAAATCGACAGCCTCTGAAGCATCAGGGTGTTTCTTCTAAATACATGCGGTGGGCCCTATCCACCGCCAGTTAAACAAGTATCGAAGCGGCACAAAGTCTTTGGTGGTATCTCACTGAGTTGCACATGTAGCTACTCTGTCTCGTCTGGAGACGGTATATCTTTACGGCAATACGAACATCACTAGAACCGGCAATGTGCTCTTCGGGTACACGCAGGCTCCGTTGCCGAGCGGGCAAGTTCAGTACATGTCTGACATAATAATTGTATTGTTATACATACATGGATCGGCTGATGTGGCATCTTGAAGGAGCAATTGAGTTGCTGGAGTGAGAGCAATCGCTCCCAAATTACACGCCGAAGTGCACTGCCGGTCGAGCAGATTACGGTACGGGGCAAGGAAGGTTGTGCAAGCTTTCATACATTTGGTGGATGGTAGTGCAGATCATTGAAAGTACAATGCGCGAGAGAAGTTTACAGCAAAGTGCGATGACCCAAAGCAGTGGACAACACTGGACACCTCACGAGAGACTCGGCTTCATGCCGCGCAGACGATACACGCAAGGCGAAAGGATTTGCCCATGAGTGGCTCACTAAATGCAAGCTGCAGTCGTGAGGCTGACTGGGTTGCTTCTCCTGGGAGGAGGCCTTACAGCACAGTAAAAGTTAATTTCACCTCATCCCTAGAGCCACGAGGTCAGGCCATGAGCTCTGAAAACAATGTGGAGTAGCATTTGGCCACCTCATGGTGGCAACATGTATCATTCCAAATAATGATTGATAATGCTTCTGCATATCTGCGGCGATTGCCAAGAATTCAATCTGGGCATGTGCATAAGCGTAAATTGTGAAGAACCGACCAGCTTCTTTCTTTTATACAATTGAGGTTTTATCCCCGAGATTTTGGGCAACCGAAGCGGCGCATGTTACAATCTTGGCGATATGAAAGTTGATCTCCTCGCCTCAGTAATTGCGCGACGTCGCACAAGAAGCCTTGCGAAGATTCATGTCAGCACACGTAGTCTCAGGGCACGGTGCTATCATTGAGGTCTAATGCTCTGCCACGTGTATACCTTATGCATTAAGGTATGCTACAGTACACATACGGATGATTGGTAGCTTTCGAGCATCTCCACAACTCCACAAAATCAGCTCCCACCTCACGTACTGAACGTCTTCTAAGCGGTGCCGATGTCAAATTGTGGTCATAACATCCTCCAAGCCAGCTGTCTAGTGGGTGCACAACATCTTGAGCATGGATATGCGCAATGATAAGCGATCGTCCGACTGACCCTTGCACGTCGTGGTCCGTCCATTCGTGTTTATTATGGGCGTCGGCTCAGCTAGTAGATGATCCCGGAGTGGGCGCTCGTTGGGCTTTCTGTATCAAGACAACCGAGCAACAAATAGGTGCAGCATGCTCGGAGCGAGATAGAGCAGTTCGCAGAATATTCGGCGGTATTTTGCCCTGCATGCTGGTTGCTCCCCTGGCGATGGGGCTCTTGACGCACTCGGACAACTAGTTTGAATCCTTCTGCACCGTGTACTGGATCCAGGCTTGAAGTCGCGCGCCCACAACTGACCACAGCAGACCGCCATTGCGCTTCTTGTGTTGTTTCACCAGGCGAACAGTGGCGCGAGCACCAGCAGGCTTATCTGGAGGTTTCTCGGTACATAGCTGTGAGAGGCGTTGCGAGACTGCGGCAGTGAAGCAAGTGTGAGAGCCGTTGTGCACAAACGGCAGATGCCTCCGTTCCCCTCTCCTATTTCCAGGGCCCGCCTGCCCTGAGCGAGGAAGGTGGGATGGTGGCCCGAGGCTGAGTCGAGCAAAATCAGCCCCACGTGGAGTTTGTTTGGGTGCCCCGCTGTGCAATGGTCATGCAGACTGCTGCAATCTTGCCGACGCCAAAGGAACACCAGCTGGATCACGGTGCCACTACCAAGCATACTAGGACACTAGCATTGCTGCGCCGTCAATTGTAGGGACCCTTTGATCCCTGGTCGCCTGGTAGGAATTATAAAGCTGTCTTCGCGCCACTCCCTCTTCCCTTCCACCACATCCCCCTCCATACCCCTCACTAAACCCAACATGTCTATCAAGTGGGACTCTTTCACCAACACCGTCGCCGGCAAGCAGGTCGACTCCGAGAACAAGCACTACGGCGTTGACCCTACCACTGGCGAGAAGCTCTGGGCCGTCCCCATTGCCTCCCAGCAGGATGTCGACGCTGCTGTCGAGAGCGCCACCAAGGCCTTCGAGACCTTCAGAGACGTGCCCATTGAGAAGCGCAAGGAGCTGCTCCAGAAGTACTGCGATGTGTGGACCGAGAACGCCGAGCAGATGATCAACCTCCTGTGCAAGGAGACTGGCAAGCCCGTAAGTCAACGCCGTGGACAAGTGATATCTGAGCCTCTGCTAACCAGAAACAGCGCCAATTCGCCTCCATGGAAGTCAACATGGTCCCCTTCTTCTTCAAGCACTTCCTTGCTCTCGACCTTCCTGAGGAGCGTGTCGAGGATGAGGAGAAGATCATGACCACCCGCTACACTCCCCTCGGTGTCGTTGGTGCCATCTGCCCCTGGTAAGCATACCCTACACATCTTCTGCAACAACAAACAAATACTGACTTGAATGACAGGAACTTCCCCTTGGTCCTTTCCCTCGGCAAGGTCGTCCCCGCCCTGCTGACCGGTAACACCATCATCGTCAAGCCCTCACCCTACACTCCCTACACCACCCTCAAGGCTGTCGAACTTGCACAGTCTGTCTTCGAGCCCGGTGTCGTCCAGGCTGTCGGTGGTGATGACAAGCTCGGTCCCATGCTTACCGCTCACCCCGGTATCGCCAAGATCTCCTTCACTGGCTCCATCGCTACTGGCAAGAAGATCATGGCTGCTTGCGCCAACACCCTCAAGCGCTGCACCCTTGAGCTCGGCGGCAACGACGCCTCCATCATTCTCCCCGACGTCGACGTCAAGAAGGTCGCTCCCCAGGTCGCCATGGGCGCCTTCCAGAATTCTGGTCAGGTCTGCGTCGCCACCAAGCGTATCTACATCCACGAGAGCATCTACACCGAGTTCGTTCAGGAGATGGTCAACTTCACCAAGACCATTCAGGTCGGCGACTCCGAGTCCGGCTCTCTCCTCGGCCCCGTCCAGAACAAGATGCAGTACGAGAAGGTCAAGGAGTTCTTCGCGGACACCAAGAAGCACGGCTACAAGTTCGCTGTCGGCGAGGACACCCCCTCGGCCGAGAAGGGCTTCTTCATCAAGCCGACCATCATCGACAACCCTCCCAACGACAGCCGCATCATCGCCGAGGAGCCCTTCGGCCCCATCGTCCCCACCCAGCCCTGGTCCGACGAGGAGGAGGTCATCAAGCGCGCCAACAACACCAACACCGGCCTCGGTGCCTGTGTGTGGGGCAAGGACGTCGAGCACGCCGAGCGCGTCGCCCGTCGCCTCGAAGCCGGCTCCGTCTTCGTCAACTCCTTCGAGAAGCCCACTCCCCAGGCCATCTTTGGTGGCCACAAGGAGTCTGGTATCGGTGGCGAGTGGGGTGCTGATGGCTTCAAGGCCTACTGCAACCCTCACGTCATCCACCTTTACAAGTAAGTGTGCTTGGCTAGTGGGATGTGAAAGAGCTTTGTCTTTGGTCCTCCTACTATGAGTTGGGCAGTTGTGTGTATTCCCAGAGGCCGCAGTCGGCGATTCACGAACGTTATGATACTCTAGCAAAAGAACGAGAAAGCAGATTGAGACGATCTGTATTGAGAACCCTTTTACCCGTTCATCGTTATCCTTATCATTGTTTGGTGGTTGTCGGTAGGATTTTGCGCGGTACCTGACGACTCTGCTCGAGCAGGAACACCGTTGCGTCTGCTAGACTGTAGATGGTTACCTTGGATCTGCTGTCGTGTTCGTTCGTGCGATCGGCGAGTTGAACTGAGACTGGGGGTTGCCTCGAGTGGTAATTTTGTGCTGGCGTCGTTGATCACAGAAACTGAGCAGCCTTGCTTGCCATCATCATTCAGAGTCCATACGCAAACTTGAGCGTAACAGCTATACCTCCCGAAGTGCTCGTCTGCAATAGGCAACTTGTTATTTCCGGTCGGGATGAAAGGACAGCTTGTGTCATGACCGCAGTGCACACTGGCAACACAGGTGAGGTGCATAGCAGTACTAGCAGACAGACTCGGATGGCATGCATGCACGTAAGCACTCAATCGGATGCGCGCTTGGCGTGGGTTGCACTCCCGGGAACAGAAAGCTGCGATATGATGAAGTGGCTTTCCCGTGCGCGTGCAGCACTACGTCCGTATCGAGATTTAGCTCAGCCATAATCTCGTCGCCTAGCAAGGTGGCACGGAGTTGGCGCCGGACAGCAAGGGTGGTGAGGCAATGAGAATAAGGGCATATCGTCCTGAATGTTCAGGGACATTGTAACTTGTGCATGCTGTAAAACATGCTGTATAGAGGTGGCCGTAGTATACCACTGTCTTTGGAGGTGCACCTCGTCATTATCGATATCGGAGGCGGAAACAGGACGTGCGCGGGCGGTCTAGAACTACTCGTTACTCGTAACTACTGGCCGTGCGCGCGAGATCGTCGCTACCCCGACCACTGATGTCGCTCCCACAGCTCTCGCACATGCTCGCTCTCCAAAAGGCAGGCGTGCGTGTGTGTCTGTGTGTGTGTGT
>LJJI01000033.1:0-26412 GCA_001553865.1 Cladosporium sp. BSL10
TCTCTCTCTCTCTCTCTCACACACACACACACACACACACACACACACACACACACACACAAAACTAACTCCCATTCCCTCCCAGTCAATGGCGCAGTCTCCGCTTTCGGCCCCCTAATCGTCAGCACCTTCGGCTATGACCCCTTCACCGCGCTCCTCTGGCAAATGCCGCTCGGCGCCGTCTGCCTCGTCACGACCCTGGCCTGCGGCTACGCCAGCCTGCTCTTCAAGAACATCCGCCTGATCATGCTCGTGCTCGCCTGCCTGCCCGTCATGGCCGGCTGCGCCATGATCTGGAAGGGCGAGTGGAGCGAAGGCGGCGCGACTCCCCTCGCGGGCTACACACTGATCGGGTTCTTCGCGCCGGTGACGAGTCTGATCGTGAGCATGGGGATGGCGAATGTGGCGGGGAATTCGAAGAAGAGTTTCATGGCGAGTGGGACATTTGTTATGTATTGTGTCGGTGAGTGTCTTGCGTTGATTTATTCATGAAGGTGATGCTGTCGGTATGCACTGGAAACCACGAAGCTGACGTTCTCTTTTTCTTCACCAGGCAACATCGTCGGCCCATTCTGGATCCGCTCTCAACAGGTCGGCGACCACTACCCGCGCGTCTGGCAGGGCATCATCGGCAGTTACGCCGTCTTGGTCTGCGTTGCGGTGATCCTGTACGTGATGTTGAGGCGGGAGAATGCCCGGAGGGATGCGTTGGCGATGGACGAGAAGGAGGGCGAGAAGCATGCGTTTGAGGATTTGACGGATGTCCAAAATCTGTGGTTCAGGTATGCTTACTGAGGTGGTATGTTGATGGAGACGCTCCAAGTCCTGTGTCACATGGCGGTCATTGTCTCTATGGGCAACCGCATGAAAAGAGCAATGTCCTCCTTTGCAAGACCGTTTTGATTGTCTGGCTGCATTTGTTGCATTATCACTGAATTAATGCGCGGCTTGTCTCAGGGACGTGGCTACGATGGTGTCAGCAACTCCACTTGACCCGTCCTTGTCGAGTAATCCTACCCGGGGAAATCTGTCGCTTTCAATTTCATGCTGAGGTCGAGGTGTTTGTTCGTTACACAGGTCCCAGCGCGATCATAGCAATTTGGCCGTCCTCACAAAGTGTTCCGAGCCTCGTCTCAGATTGGCGCGAGGTCGTGCTACTCAAATTGTCCGAGCGGAGGCGATCGATCTACCGCCATTCAAGGCATTGTTGCAACTGTCGGAGTCGGAGTCACTCGCCCAGTCGCAGTATGATACCAGTGCTCCTTGGTCCGACCATCACACGTAAGATGGGCTCTATTCCATTTGCTTTTGGGAAATTGGGCATCCCACAAGAGCCGAGCAATCTCGATGTGCCGGTGCAGCAAAGCATAATCCAAAGCTGTTCCAAGCTCGCCCCGATATTGAAGATCTGGGCCATAGGATAACAGCAACGATACGATGTTATGGTTGGCTTTGGTCACTGCGGTGATCAAAGCGCTCTCATTTGACCGCACCGCGTTGACGTCTGCACCGTTTTGCAGCAACAATTCCGCCATGCCTATAAATTCCGATTCAGCCGCAATGACCAAAGGGTTGCGCACATCTCTCTGAGATGGGACAACCTCTGCACCGAGACGCAGGAGCTGCTGAACAAGCCCAGTCTTACCGGACGCCGTCGCTGCTCCCAAGGCACTGCCAAATTCTTTATTGCAATGCATGTTGATGTCAAAGGCCATGACTGGCTGTTCTGCCGTTTCGAATGTGACGATCCCGGGCACCTCGGTCTTTGCACAGCACGCAAGTAGAGCTTCTGCAAGGTCGTATGAATGATTTTCCAATAGCCAGAAGAGGATAGTCGCAGATTCTTCAACGGAATCCCAAGGCGGGCGCATGAGATTTTGATAGCGTATGATGGGTTTCAAAGGAAGCTCTGATAAGAACGTCAAAGAGAGCGAACCAGCTTTGTGGGCAAGATTTGCGTGGTAATGAAGTCCGCTTATTGCATAGTAAAGAAGCGGGAACCTTTGCGGCAATATTTTCAACAACATCCATGATAGGTGTTGATATGAATCGAAGTAATACGAATATTCCGGAGAGCTGAGCTGAATGTACGACAAGCAATATCGAGCAATGTCGGCGTGAGCGGAACCTTCAATGAGTTGTGGATCGCCCGCGGTCAAGCTTGCTAACCCACCTTCGAGCAGATACTCTCTCACCGACTCGTGGATATATTGGGCAGTAGGGCGCCGGTAATGCTTTCCATGCTCGTGCTTATCCTCAAATACTTCGACAAGGCCCCGAGTCGAGCGTGCGATGAATCGGCCAATGGTTTCCGTATCGACATCATCGCTATCCAACTCCCCCGTAGTCAATTGATTGGTGCTTGTCTTTATAGCGAAGTATAGTTCTGTCGGCGACAGCGAACTCCGCGCATAGAGAATCCATTGAAACGCTGTTACAGTACCCTTGTCACAGCGCGCAAGAATGCTAGCGAACAGACTCCCGAGTCTGCCTGGCACTGCGGCCAGTGAGCTCATCAGTTCTGACAGCGGAGCACCATCGTCACGCTTTTCTTTGATTATCTTGATGACGAGTACCGCCCAGAGAAAGATACCCAAAGAGCGGCGCTTGATTTCTGCCTCTATCTGGGCCTTCGTGGAAAGCGGGACATCAAGCCGGCTTACATTGCTGTGCACGTATTTGGAAATGTCGTCGAGATGTCCAGCTCGGACGTCCAATCTGAGCTCTTCAAACTTGTGCATCGAGATGTGTGGATAATGTCGACTCGAGAAGCATACCGAAAGCCGTAGTCCTCGAGAAACGGCGAGGCCGACAAGTTCCTCAAAATGTCCGACCATATCTCGAACCTCGTCTTGAACACACTCGTCAAGTGCATCAATGTAGAGAACAAGATGCTCGTCAGACTTGAGGGCCGTTACGGTTGTCTGGAGTATATTCTGAAGCATTTCGAGAGACCAGCTCTGATGTTTTACATGGATTCGATCGGAGTAGAGATGTGGTAGCTTGCTCAGAACTTGACGCAGAAGAGATCGATACATGCCCTCAGCAGACTTCTCGAGAGGCTGACCCCTTGCATTGAAGAAAAATGACGCGGTGATGTCGCCACTATCCCGCTCCCGTGCATCATTGAGGACGTACTTCATGAGAGTGGATTTGCCAGAACCAGGTTTGCTTTTGATCCAGAGTACGCCATGGTGTATGGAACGGCAGCTCTCATCTCGCCATCTCACATATTCTGGCGCTTCAACGATCCAAGTGCAGGTATCTGTATGAACTAGACCGATGGTTGCCTGCCGAGAATCCATGGCATCGAATCGCAATGCCTGTAAGAACTGTAGCCACTGGTGTTCGCTTGCAAGCATTCTCTCTTCTTCAAGTCTTCCTTCGTCCTCTATTCGCTTCTCTGTGCTTTTCAAGGGCAGAAATGGGGCTCCATAGTTGTAGGTAATATGTCGATTGTACAGATCGCCGAGATGGTTCCTGGACTCTCCTCCTATATATACACTCTCATACTGGTGACCACTGCGATCCAACGCACGATGCGCTGCTTGGCCGGCAGGCTGTCGCTCTTCAAATGAAGGAAGTCCCGCCAATTTTTCGTGTGTCGCAATATCACTAGAAGCGGCCAGGTCGGTGGTGCTTTCCTGTGAGCTTGGTCCTGGCACAGACGGCGGAGCTTCGTGTCGAGCCAGCTTGCGAAAAAAATTCATAGTGTTCCTGGCGGATCAAGCTGCTCATGATTGATGCTCGAGGTCAGGCTGAGACAGCATGTCCTTGAATGATGAGGCCCAGCATCGTGGCGCCACCTGACCATGCATATGGTCCCGTTATAGTGTAGCGTGCTTGATGCATGCTGTAAGGCTGCTGTCTGCGTACTGTTACTATTACTAAATGGGACTGTAGACTAGCTTGAATACCTGAGATCAAAATATTGAGACTTGGAACACCATTCCTAGGTGACCCTGACCCATCACGTCGCTTGGTCTTCACCTCAAAAGATCGGATCTCCAGCTTCCAGCTCCATAACACCCGGACGATCACTGCGTCATGGTCCCGACACGACTTCCACCATTGACCATTGGCATCATCTCTTGTGGCACATCGATTTGCATTACGACAATGTGCCGTTCTACTGCAAGCTCTGGATATAGCGGCACGGCATGCATGTTTCTCCATCGATCATGACGATGACTTGCCGAGACGATAGTCAAAGTATATAGGAGCTTACCAGGTCGACCTCTTGTTTGATTCTATGTAGACAAATAGCACGATGTTATTCTCTACAATTGTACCGGTTGTGTTTGGCGTTGGTGCTGCGGCACAAGTGACCGCTCAAAACAGCTCTGGCACACGCCTCAGAGTTGATAATGGCACTTACGGACCTGAGATCGAAGAAGTCCATTATTGTGAGTCTCCATCAAGATGCTTGGGTATGCGAGGCCTGCGATCACTGACAACTATCAAGATTACGACCAATGGCCAATTGGCATCGCAGCAGCGTCTGATGGCCGTCTCTTCGCCTCCTACACTCGCGGCGACTACCGCTACACACTCGGTGTCATCGTGAACGAAACAGCCGAAGAACCTTACCCATCCCTCGACCTGAACCTCCCAGTCTCCCAACTGAACACCAGCTGGAACGGCATCGACTTCGGCTCCGGCAACTCCAGCGCCTTCATCTCCGTGCAAGCCCTCTACATCACTCCCCAATCCAACGCCACGGGACGTCCAGAAACCCTTTGGGCTCTCGACACCGGCCGCCCAACAATCCACAACTCCCAAGGCGACCCCTCGATGCCCTACGCCCAGCCCGGCGGCCCAAAACTCGTCGCCATCTCCCTGGCAAACGACACAATCTACCAGACCTTCACCTTCCCACCTACAGTCCACTACCCAGACTCCTACCTGAACGATCTCCGCTTCGACCTCCGCCCTAATGTGACCGGCACTTCTGGCCAAGGAATCGCATACTTGGTCGACAGCTCCGACGAAGGCCGCCCGGGCTTCATTATGCTCGACCTAGGCACGGGCGAAAGCTGGCGCCGCCTGACACAGGACCGCTCCGTGCTGCGTGGCTTCAACGACGTGCCATCATACGTCGGCCGGCCATTCTACTTCGAGCAACTCGGGCAGCCAATCCGTTGGCAGCAAGAAGGTCTAGATGGCATCCAAATCACGCCGGACGGCGAGCAGATTTTCTACTCGCCTCTTTCGACCACACGTCTCTACTCTATCCCTACGGCTAACCTCCGCGAGCGCGACAGCAACCCGACCGCGGAGCTTTCAGCTCATAGCAATGTCAGTGATCATGGCCAGAGAGGCGGCAATGCCAATGGTTTTGAAGGTGATAGCAACGGGCTCGTGTACCAGTTGATGCCGGAGTACAATGCTGTGTACTTCTACGACTCGACGCCTAATGGCAACGGCAAGACGAATGCTTTTGTGCGCGACCCGCGGATTCTGTGGCCGGACGGCGCGAGCATTGGCGCTGATGGGTACATCTACCTCAATATTAACCAGCTGTTTGATCAGGTAAGTTTTATCTTTGTCGCGGACCGGTTCGATCCAATATTGATACATTTCCGCAGGCCGATTGGAACCTTGGCGTGGACACAAGGACACACCCTGGCGCGATCTTGAGGTGTAAACTGCCTAATGGTGGAACGAAGATCTCGAGCTTGTATCCGTGAGGGAGTCCTCATAGATAGGGGACGGTGGTAGAGGATGATTTGAAGGATATTGCAAATCTTCAATCCTGTGTATCAATACTGTGACCTGGCCGATCTTTTATCATTGCGAATATACTTTTCCATCTTCCACAACAGTCGTGTTGTCGTGCTTCGTACCATTTGAACTTGTTCGTCACACGTTCGAAGCAAGTTGCTTCGAATTCGACAATATCAACGTAGTACACTAACGGCGTACTGAATGACCTCACGTAGCCCATGGAGAGACGAGATATCGTGACATGCCTGATGATTTCGTACCGTCGCCTACAGAAAAGGATATCGTAAACCTGGGAAACTCCCAAACAAACCCGTGCAAAGAAGGCCAGGCGCAGCGCAACTCTCCCGTTCCTTGCAAAAGAAGCAGCTGCACTGCCACCTACAATAAACAAAACGAAACCCTTTCTACTGGTCTCTAGCCTTGCGCCAGTTGGTCTCCTGCTCCATCTGGATATCGCCAATGTTCTTGCTCACTTCCTCGAGGATCTCCGCGGCGCGCGCGTGGAACTCGGCCTGCGCCCTCACGAGCTCAGACAGATTGCGCAGCGGCTCGGGGGTGTCGAGGACGTTGCGCATAACGCTCGTGGCTTCGTCGACCTTCTCAACAAAGGTGTCCTCGGCCTGCTCGATCGCCGCGCGCTGCGCATCAGTGTAGCTCTCCTCATGCTTGCCGCCAGCACCAGCGCGCGATTTGGCGGCGTCGAGGGCCAGACGGGCGTTCTGAACGGCGCTGCGGGCCTTGTCTGCGCTCTTGAGGCCCTGGTTGAGGGTTGTGCTCCAGCCGGCAAGGAAGCGGGACTGGATCTTCTCGTCCTGGTCGAGGCGCGCTTCGCCGACCTTCTCCTGAGCAATGGCGAACTTCTCGAGGCCCTGCGAGAGAGGGTCGGGCTCGGTGGAGCCTTGCGGTGTGGCGGTCGCGATGTCCTGGGAACCGGCGAGGGCAGCGCGGGCGATGGCGTGGGGGAAGGTTTTGGGTTGGGGTTTGGCGGAAGGGGGTGCTGTGAGGGCTGCTTGGGCTTCGGCGGCGTTGGAGGCCTTGGAGAGGAGGTTGACCTGGAGGATGTGTTAGAATGGACTGAGCTGCAGCGAGATTGTCCGCAGCAAAGTATATACCTTTTCGCTGATGCTCTTGCCCAAGTCCTGGAAGCTTTCCTTCACATTGGGCGGGTAGTCGTAGGCCTCGTTGGTGTACTGCGAAGTGGCCGCGAGCAGCTTCTGGTGGGTGGCCTTGAGGGCATCGACGCGCACCTCGAGCTCGAGATAGTCGTGCGGCAGCTCAGTCTTCTCCGAGACACTGCCCGTCTGCTCTTTGATCCATTGTTGGCTGCGGGCTGCGAAGGGTGTGACCTGCGAGGTGACCTGGTTGGTGAATGCGCGGAACTTGGTGAAGTCCATGTTGAGGCTCGGGAGAGATGGTGTGCCGGTGTTGGATGAGTAGGCGGCGGCTTCGGCGGCGGACATACAGCGTGAGGGTGGTATGCACGAGTGTCTGGTATATTGAAGAGGGAGGGAGGGAGGTTCTGTTGTAGGCAGATGCATCTATACCTCGCAAGGACCCTGGTCTCGAGCTCACTCACACAGCCCTCTCCCCGCGTGGATCGTTTCAACCATCGAACGTGACGTTTCAACGCTCTCGAGCCTCAACTCGTTACTTCACACTAGCCATTATTCACTTGGAGGCCGCGCGGAGTGAGGCACACGTTCGTCAGGCTATCCATGTATTGCACTGCACATTTCATACATCATAATCGTCATCATGAAGCCTACGCTTTTGCTCGAGTCCCTGTATCACCTCTTCAAGAACCGTTCGCCTGCGGCTTGACCGGCTCAATGTTCCAGATCATCTCGGCGTACTCGTCAATGCAACGGTCGCTCGAGAAGAAGCCCATACGCGACACACTCGTGATGGTCTTGGTCAGCCACTCGTCCTGCTTCTTGTAGGCGTCGTCGATGAGACGCTGGGTGTCGATGTACGACTTGAAGTCGTCCGAGACGAGGTAGTAATCGCCGTGGTCGACGATCGAGTCCACCAGGTTGGAGAACTGCCCAGCATCGCCAAAGACACCCTCACGGATCGCCTTGAACACATTCTTCAACATCGGGTCGAGGTTGAAATCTTGGTAGTAGTGAGCGTGACGGAGGTCTTCGACGTCCTCGCTGAGATTGCCGAAGAGGAAGATGTTTTCTTCGCCGATCTCTCTGGTGATCTGTGGGATACTTGTTAGTCAACAGCTACAACGCAGCCATGGCGGGTCTGCTCACCTCGATGTTTGCGCCGTCACAGGTACCGATGATCAGACCTCCGTTCAGTACGAACTTCATGTTCCTAGTCAACCGTTAGCAAGTATTCTTCACACTACCGCAGCATCGTCAACTTACGATGTACCCGAAGCCTCAGTGCCAGCAGTCGAGATGTGCTCCGAAATATCCGAAGCAGGGCAAATGATCTCGGCCTTGGACACGTTGTAATCTTCGAGGAAGATAACTTTGAGCAGATCGCCAACGTCCTTGTCGGCGTTGACCACCTTGCCAACCTGGTTGATCAGGTGAATTACGGTCTTGGCCATCCAGTAGCCAGGCGCGGCCTTGCCACCGAAAATGCTGACACGAGGTTGCACCTTCTTCCGCTCCTCAGGAGACATATCCTTGATCTCGAGGTAGCGGTGGATGACACCAAAGATGTTGAGCTGCTGACGCTTGTACTCGTGCATACGCT
This sequence comes from Cladosporium sp. BSL10, assembly GCA_001553865.1. Classification (NCBI taxonomy): domain Eukaryota; kingdom Fungi; phylum Ascomycota; class Dothideomycetes; order Cladosporiales; family Cladosporiaceae; genus Cladosporium; species Cladosporium sp. BSL10. The sequence continues at coordinate 8,443 of LJJI01000033.1, forward strand.
TGACCTGAATGTCGAAGAGTGACGCCGGGTTGACAGACACGCCGTTGTTCTCTTTAATGTACTTGGCAAGGCGGACCTTGTTGGCGTACTTGATCTCCTGGAATTCCTTCCTGAACTCCTTGTCGTCGACAAATGCCTCAATCTTGTGCAGCATTGTGAGGTCGTTGAGGTAGTCAAAGCCACCGAGCTTGCTGGCAATGAGCTCAGACAAACGAGGGTTGGCTTGATGCAGCCATCTCCTGGGTGTGATACCGTTGGTGACGTTGGTGAACTTGTCAGGACCGTAGATCTTGACAAAGTCCTTGAAGATGGTGGTCTTGATGAGATCGGAGTGTAGCTCTGCCACACCGTTGACCTTGTGGCTGCCAATCAAGGCGAGGTATGCCATGCGAACCATCTTGGGCTGCGACTCTTCAATAATGGAGACACGACCGAGCATCTCGCGGTCCTTGGGGAAGTTTCGCTCAACAAACTGCAAGAAGTGCAGGTTGATGTCGTAGATGATCTGGAGGTGGCGGGGAAGGAGGTGCTGCATGAGAGGAACAGACCACTTCTCAAGAGCCTCTGGGAGGACAGTGTGGTTGGTGTAGCCGAAAGTGGCCTGCACGATGTTCCAGGCCTCGTCCCATTCCAGACCCTCTTGATCGATCAGAATGCGCTGAAGCTCGGGAATGGCAAGCGTAGGGTGGGTATCGTTGAGCTGCAACTTGTTAGTTTTCGACGTCTGTATATCTTCAGAACAAAAGTAGAGCACTCACCTGGATGGCCACTTGGTTGGGGAATTCCTTCCAAGCCTTCTTGGACTTCTTGAACCTTCTCACAATATCGAAGAGAGAGGCAGCACACCAGAAGTACTGCTGCTTCAAGCGCAGTTCCTTACCGCGCTCCAGGCTATCATTGGGGTAGAGGACCGCTGAGATGGTCTCGGCACGCTGTTGGTCCGCCACAGACTGCTCATACTCTCCAGAGTTGAACTTGGTGAAGTCGAACTCACCGTGAGACGCCTTGCTAGACCACAGTCTCAAGTTGTTGGTTGTTGTTGTACCATAGCCGGGCACTGGAGCGTCGTACGCAACGGCGGTCACGACCTCGCCGTCCTCCCAAACACTGATCTGTTTGCCGCTATCATCCTGATATTTCCTGACGTTGCCGTAGAATTGAATGTCGACCGTGACGTCGTGGCGAGGGAATTCCCTACCAGGGAGTGGAGTCAGAACATGTAGGCATAACCACCAAGCATCAGTAACATACCAAGGGTTGAAGTCGAGCCAGTAGTCAGGAACCTCCATCTGGTATCCATCCACAATCTCTTGACGGAAGATACCATAGCGGTACCTGAGAGCGTAGCCCCACGCAGGGTAGTTCAATGTGGCGAGAGAATCGAGGAAGCAAGCGGCAAGGCGACCGAGACCACCGTTACCCAATGCAGCGTCACGTTCCTGCTCGATGATATCTTCCATGCGGAATCCGAGATCGGCCAGACCATCTTTCCAAGAGTTAGTAGGTGATCTAGAAAATGCAGCGCTAGAAAGAATCGTACCTTTGGCAACGTCCTTCATGCCAACGTTGAGCATGGCATTGTCGAGAGCACGACCCATGAGAAACTCGAGGGAAAGGTCTACGGGTTGTTAGCAATGATGTGCTCTACTTTCCGAAGAGCAAGCTTACAGTAAACACGCTTTTGGTCGGCAAAGGTCTGCCTCTGCTGAGTCTTGTTCCATTCAATGACGAGACGGTCACGGAAGGCAAGTGCTGTTCCGGCATACGCGGCACTGCCAACAAGTCAGTATCATCCCTACTGCTGTGATACGGCCCAACTCACAACTCGTCGCAGTTGAACAGAGATCTCGCCAAGGTTGTCTCAATGTGCTTCACAGCTTCCGCCTCGAATTCATCCTTGGTCTTGAACTCTTTCGCAGACTGATAGCGCGAGAATAATTAGCATTCTTACACCGCAAGACCATTGTAATGACCTGGAGCCAGCAAATGACTTACAAACTTCTTCCACCTGCATTCCCAATAATGTCAGCAACTCCTCCACGACAACTAGTCTAGCAGCAACAAAGCACTCACGCAGCTCTCTGTCCCTCAGGCACACTCGCCTCGACAGCCTTAATCTCAGCAGGCCCGAAACCGGTTGCAGTTCTCTTGTGTTTCGGCCTGGTTATGCCAGGCGGGCCCACAGCCGTCTGGAAGTCATTGATGGGCGACGAGATGCTAGGTCTGCGTTCCCTCGGTGCGGAAGCTGTGCTGGATGAATCCGCCATGACTGTATCTGGGGCTGAAAGAGCAAGAATGTGTGGGTGAAGGTGATGATGTCTTTCAAGAAGAGAAAGAGAGAAAGAAAGAAGAAGGGAAGGAGCGAGAGAGATCGGCGGTTGGAGCTTAACAAGTAAACAGTCAGTCGGTTGGGTTGAGAGGGCCCCTCCTCCTCCTGCTCATGCTCAGGTCCCAATGCGACAACACCTCATCAGGCTGGCACTGGTACTGCTGCTGTACCAAGCAAGCTACGCAGCTCTAGCAGTCCGCATCGTCCGTGTCATGCATCTGGGCTCAGTGATACACCTCAAAATCGCGGGGTAGGTTGGGGAAGTGGAGCGCAAGAGGCAACGGCAACGGCGCGCTTGCATTGATTCTACCTTGATATTAATATCGCAGAGCCGATCAACACAAACCTTGCTATTGGACTTGCAGACCGCTTTGCATGTGACAGCAAGCAACAACAGCACGCGTCTTACGCACCTTCAATCGCCTTCCCAACCCATCAATACCAGCCTAGTCAGATGGAATATGGAAATTATCGCTCATCGCCGGCCTCCGTCCCAATTTGCCCTATACTATACCATGACATCCTTTCCCCCTCCTCCACTTCCCACTTTCTGAGACACCCTCCTCAACCATATCTGCAGAGCCGCCGAGCGGAAGCCGCTGACGGCGCGTGCGCCATTCTGCAAGCCCCGCGCGTGCATTTTGTGCTCTCCCCGGAACGCCACGGCTACTCTAGGACTGGGTACATGATGCACGAGCATGAGGTGAGCGCGTCGCGTACAAATCGACGGGCCGAATGGCATGGCGTGGCATGGCTGATGTGCTGGTCGTCGGCGTTTGGCTGGCTGTGTAGAACCCCACCAGAGCCTCACTATAGCATGACACAGCCAGGCACTCGATGGTATCATTTGAGGCTATACCATTGGGTTTACAAGTCAACTGAACACTTTCCTGAAGTTTTGTTTTCCTTCTTTCGAGTAGTACAGTACCTAGGTACACTATTATCTTTCGCTATTCAAATTGAAAAGATCTCCAATTCCCCCATTACCGCGTGACATATTTTCTGGTATTCTGCAACGTGTCTTGTCTTTCCTTTTCGTACACATTGAATCAGTAAGCACCTCATCTCTTGAGCGCAGCGAACTGCGTTCCAAGGTACTCCAAGGCGGGAGAGGCCAGTTGCCCTTGGTTAACAAGATGTCTTGCGAGGAGCTTGACGAGCTCGACCTGTTCGTCGGGTGTTAGGCCGGTAATGGCAGTCTCAAGCAGATCGCCAGGCGATGCCTTGTACACGGCGATGAAGCTCTGGTAGTACATGAACGCAAAGAAGCCCATGATGAACTGGCAGTCCATGCGGTCGGTCATGCCGCCGTGACCCGGAATGGAGTCGCCGAAGTCCTTGATGTTGAAGGTACGCTTGAGACCAGAGGCGAAGAAGCCGCCGAAAGGCGCAATCAGCGAAGCGAAGGTCGCCATGACAAGGATGTGGAATTGCATAGGCGAGACGCTCACGGTGGTCGGCAGGTGGGTCCAGTTCGGCGGGATGAACGGAAGCTGGTAGGTGTGCGGGACGAAGACAGGGTTAGGGTCGCATTCGAGGCCAGTGAAAATGTTGGCTCCGAGGTCGTTGACAGGGCAGATGAAGTACTTCGAACGCATGAGGACGTTAGTCATGCCGAAACCGAACAGAACAGTGAAGACCCAAGCACCGACGAAACCTGTGCTTGTTAGCATTTGCGTTGCAGGTTTTTAGGGAAAGAATGATACAAACCTTCAACGGTCTTCTTGGGGCTGATCTTGATCAGCTGTGTGCGACCAAAAGTGATACCGCAAATGTAGGCGAAGATGTCGTTGGTGATGACCAGGCTGACAGGCAAGAAGAACCAGATCATGCCCTCGAAGATGTTGTTCATGATGAAGTGCGCCTGCACGACAATGAGGTAGAGAGCCATGTGAGTCCAAGCAAATTGAGTGAATTGGAACTTGTAGTGACCCTTCTGGAGCGAACCAACGAAGAATACGAAGCCTGAGACATGTTAGTTGTCGTTCTGAAAGGGTGATTTTGTGCTATGCAGCAGGAAACTCACCCATGACGTAAAGCATAAAAGATATGAATCTGTGGTGTGTCGCGAACGGCAAAAGGACCTTGTCCACCAAGACGATGTGCTTGAAGTAGTAAATCACACTCTCGCCGTACAAGAAGTACATGGTGGATCCGAGGAAGTACCAGTTGAGAGTCTTGGTAAAGCGCAGACTGCGCGCTCTCGACGGCACGTTTGCAATCGCAATGACCTCCTTGTAGCTGATGATTTGCACGGCGGTCACGATGATGAGCATATAGATGTGGCCCGCGAACATGGCTCCGAAGAAGAAGGCGATCATGACAAGAGTCCAGATCGCGCGTGTAATGAAAGTCTGCTTCTTTTTCTCGTGTTCAGACAGCTCCTTGACAGGAACCTTCTCATCGTCGGTCGCCCAGCCAGCCGCGGCGTCTGCGCTGTTCTGCTTGGTCGCGCTGTCATTTCTTGTAGGGCTCTTGGAGTTGTTGCCGTTTGGGCTCGCGAGGCTGCGCTCTTCTGTGGGCGAGTCGGACATGCTGCCTCGACTCATGCGACGATCGCGGTGCTGAAACTTGATGTCCTTTTTAGGCTTCGTCATGGTTGCGGTATGGAGGGTGGTACTGTTGACACAGCGCCCGCGTGAATATTTTTCGAGGACGTCTGGTGTCCTTTAGACTTCGAACAAGCTGCAGTGCTTGCCTGGGTATGGGGTACGCGGAAGCTGTTGGCTAAGCGCGTTGATCCGAAAGCGAGGCGCCCCTGAGACTTGGTGGTGGATGGTGGCAGGCTACGTGCTGGACGAGCGCATGTCGGTGGCTTAAAAAGAGCCTTCGACAGAGAGTTGTATGAAGGAGAGAAATGTAGGTGTGCGACTGATGTGGCTGTGCCAGGCGAGCAAGTGTGATATGGTGTTTTCCAGTCTGCCTCTCTCCTCTGCTGTACGATGACGTGCCACGGGCAAGCACCATCAGGGCACTTGGCAGGCGCCTGTGAAGCTCCAAGGCTTACAGGGCTTGCTCTCACTAGTCCAACTCTGCTGGATACGCCGCCGATCGACATAGTCAGCACCAATGCACGCCATAATCATCATTATTGTTGATTGACACGTGAAGGGAGACGCGACGCGCACTACTCTGCACCAACAAGCATGGTGATGTGCACGGCACCAGCGCACCGCAACGATGGAGGACGACATGTTCCTGGATGATGATCTGGACGACATCCCGGATAACACCCTTCTCGAGCTCGAACAAATTGCCATCTCCTCTACACAGCGGCAGAAGGCCAGTCAGGCTCCTCCGCCTGCCGTCAACCTGCGGAAACAAGCACACAATGCATCCAGTCTGTACCGCTCGCAGAATTCCACCAAGAATCTGGCATGGCGGCCTCCAAGACGCCAGCAGCCAGGCATGCCTGCTGCGTCGCAGGCCAGACTCTCAGCTCCTGATGCACACGCTCCGCCTTCCTCAGACGAGTACGGTTTCGACGAAGAGAATGTGATCGACCTCGATGAGCCAAGTATGGTCATTCACCCTGCCTCCGGCCCATCTGCACGGCCCCGCTCTCGCCCAACTTCACGGATGGCTTCACGCTCTATCGATCCAGAAACCGCTGCTGCGTTCGCTGCGGCCGATGCCGAGATGGGTGCGGGTGCGCAGCAATGGGAACACGCACCTCACCTTCAGCACAAACCTCGCAACGACCCTGAGACCGCAAAGCTTATGGCTCGCATTGCGCAACTGGAGGCTGAGCAGACGCGTTTACAACGTTTGGAACAAGAAGCCCGGAGGGCCGCTGCGACCAAGCAAGGAGAGATCTCCATTGTGCGAGCGAAAGAAGAGAAGGCTGCGAAGGAGTATGAGCGGCGGCTGAGTGTTATGCAAAAATTGCATGCCGACGAGGCGGCCAAGCAGAAAGCTGAGCTGGAGGCTATGCGCAAGCAGCGAGAAAAGATGGAGACGGATAACCGATTCCTGCAACATGATTTGGCGCAGGAAGCGGATAGAGTGAAGAGGACGGCTGGATCGAGCAAGTTGAAGCAAATAAAAGAGAAGGATACACCTCGAAAAAGGAAGCAAGGACATGGGGACGGCTTCGACGACAGTGAGGTCCACATGGTCAGCCCTAGCCGTAGTAGAGAGAGATCGAAAGATCAGACTCCAACGGCTGGAGCGAAGCGAAAGCGATCTGCACAAGACAGTCCATTGCCTGCACTGTCTTTCATGCCGCCTCCAAAGCCGTCACGAGAAGTCAGTGGGGAGCAACTGATCTCGCCAGATATCCTTTTACATGTCGATCACAGCTCGACAGACGCACGAGAGCAACACGATTTCTTACAACACATGCTCAACCACAAGAAAGCGGGAAGCGAAGATCGTACCATCGAATTGTTCACCAAACACAACTTTCCTTCGCATCCAGCACGATCCTTGGCTTCTATCTTCTTTGATGGAGTTTCTCCACCCTTACGACGTCCAGGATCAGACTACATGCCTCTCAAGGTTTCATACACGTTGCTTGGTTTGTGGTCGTCTTGTCTACATGAGAAGACATACGAACCCTTGGCACTTATCGTAGATATGCTCCGTGCTGTTCTCTACTTCGAACTCTCCTCGCATGTATCCAAGTTGGTGGAGGATGCAGTGCCGATCTGCCTCCAATCCATTGATTTGGTGGTGACACCAGCAATTCAATCGCAACACGCGTCATTCTCTGCCACTTTCGACCATAAGGCTCAAGATGACATGGCTGCCAAAGTGGACGTGGATGAAGTCGTTGAATTTCTGCACTTCATCAACCAATCTGCGGCTCTGAGCTCTGAACGGCTTGAGACGTTTTGGCAGCACATACACTTCAAAGGCTCTCTTCTCATGCTAAATAAAGTGCAGCCACTCCCTCGTATCATCCAAGCCTTGCAGATTCTGTCAACTTCAATCCTGGATGCCACATTTGGAGCAATCAGCAGCGATTCTTCTCAACAAGGACAACAGGAGCAGACAACTGTGGACAGGCTGGCCACTTGGCTTTTTGAAACACCTAGGGCTCCCAAAGGCGAACACTCGTACACTGATGAGGAGCTTGCAGAGCTACGAATGGAAACTTTGAATGTCTTCAAGAAGATGTGTCTCACAGACCACGGTGGACAGCTGCTCGCAAGACATCGGTTTGCGATCGCCAAATTGGTCAAATTCTTACACGGCCAAGTCGGGAAACTGTATATAATCCGTCCTCATACCTGCCGGCACCGGCGAGGTAGTAGCAGTGAGGACGATGATCAGCAGCCGACGTTGCATGATTTGACCATCGCTACTATCAACACAACCGTCCGTGTTCTGCATCACATCCTACGAACATTCGATGAGTCAATCGATCTTACCAGCAAGCTTGAAGTGGAACGTGGCGGATACCATGCTTTCCTCATCAGCATGTCACGTGTTGCTTTCAGTGAACAGCTTGTTTTCGAAGCTGGCATCGAGACAGAAGTTGTCGAGGCTGCGCACGACATTCTGGACAACGTACTGAGTCCTGAGGAAGGCGAGGCGATTGTCAAGGCGGTCGAGACGCCTCGCGGAACGCGTAGCACTACCACAAGGAGGGATCCGAGCGGGGAGAGTCAGGACGACCCGATGCAAGTAGACGACGATGACGAAGGTGATGAATAAATAATGGGAACAAATAATATACATATCCGTCTAGGGTCTGTAAGCAAACGAATGTACGTCACATCGTGAAGGTATATCCGACCCGAAACCGCCTGCCCCGCCGGATGTGCAATACCCCGCAATGACCAGTGGTGAATGTACGTGCATATGTTCACTATTATTGCCCGTTAAGTGTCCAAGGTATTACGTTAAATTCCATTGCACGCACGCATCTTCAAAGTCCAAAAGGTCATCACCATTTTAATCAATCAGAGACAGAATGGTCGACTTGCCTGGGAATGTTGGCTGGATTGGCCTTGGGATTATGGGCATGCCCATGGTCCGCAACTTACTGGCGAAAATGAAAGACCAGACACAGTTTTACGTATACGACGTCGTCCGAGAATCGATCGATAACCTCGTCCAAGATGGACAGGGACGGGTGCATGCTTGTAGTAGCTCGAAAGACGTGGCTGACCATTCGGTATGGCAACTTTGCATGCGATTATTTGATCTGAGCCGCTGACTGATACCACGCAAAGGACATCATCATCTCAATGGTCCCCGAAGGCAGCCATGTCAGAGCTGTCTACTTGACCGAGACCAAAGGCGTCCTCGCAAGCAACCTAGGCAATAAAATCCTCATCGACTGCAGCACAATCGACACCGAAACCTCGCTCTCCGTCCGCAACGCAGTCGCCACCCACCACCCAAAAGCCTCCTTCTACGACGCTCCTGTCTCCGGCGGCGCTCTCGGCGCCCAAAAAGGCTCCCTAACACTAATGCTCGGCTGCGCGCCCTCAGACCCTAACATCGCCCTCCTCACATCCCTCCTTAGCCTGGTGGGCGGCAACATCTTCCCCTGCGGCGGGGCCTCGCTGGGCCTCACTGCGAAACTGTGCAACAACTACTGCAGCGGCCTAATCGCCATCGCCGTCAGCGAGGCGATGAACATCGGCATCGCGTCCGGCATGGACCCGCGCGTCCTGGCGAATGTCTTCCACACCTCCACCGCGCAGTCCGCGATCTGCGACGATTGGTGTCCGGTGCCGGGCCTGAGCCCAGATGTACCGGCGAGTAAAGGGTATCAGGGAGGGTTCAGGGTGCAGTTGATGAAGAAGGATTTCGGGCTGGCGGTCGAAGCGGCGGGGAGTGTTGGGGTGAAGCTGGCGCTTGGGGGCGAGGGGTTGAGGGTTTATGAGGAGACGAGTGAAGATCCGGCATGTAAGGATTTGGACTCGAGGGTTGTGTTCAGGTATTTAGGGGGGCGAGAGGATTGGAGGGAGAGTTTTCCGGATGAGGTGGAGATGAAGAAGTATGAGACGAGACGGTTGCTGCAGAAGGGTAAGGAGGTGGACAATGAAGTGCCATGAGGGTTGTCGTCAGGTAATCCTATTAGATAGGACGAGACGCAGTCTATCTCATTCTCGATATCAGCCTCGTCGAATTCCCTGGAAAAAGTATCCGGCATAGTGAAGTCCCTGTTCCTGTTACGACCACGTGCACGCATGTCTGGCACCGAGGACGATGGAAAGCTTAGAACACAGTGCAGGATCTGGTTCGCTTAATCAAGAAGAAAAGGGCAAGACGCTGGATATACGAGCGGGGAATGCATGATTGAGTTTTGCGGCTGTCTCTCACGTCACGTCATGCCATGGCTTTGCTGGGCTCTACCAGACGGTCATGTATATATAGACAAGAGGTAGTTGGCGAAGCACGTGGGTCTTCCCACATATTCGGCGATCTAAACATGTGGTTGATCGCTCTCGGATTGCTGCTCGTTCGAGCAGCTGCTGCTCAAAACGTCTCATCGGCAGACAGTCTGCCGTTCGACATCAATTCGGATACAGTCGAAGGCGATCCCGATTATATCCCACCTTACTTCCCAATATTGCCTTTTAACCAATATGCCAGTAACCCGATCCTCTCTCCCAACCCGGCGAACAACTTTGAGAGCGCATTTCTCTATAATCCTACCGCCATCGTGTTGAACGAGACAATTTTCCTGCTCTACAGAGCGCAGAATGATTCCCTCGTTAGCAGCGTAGGCCTCGCCTGGAGCACAGATGGCATCAACTTCGAACGCCTAAACAGGCCCATCCTTTATGCCACAGAACCATGGGAGGCCGGCGGCGGCACCGAAGACCCTCGAATCATCCGCGTCAACGGCACATTCTATCTCACATACACTGCATATAACCTTACGTCGCCGCAGCTGTGTATCGCTACGTCGACAGATCTGCTGAATTGGACGAAGTACCCGCCGCTGTTCCCGTATTGGCAGGACGTGGCGTTCAGCGATATAGACGTTCCAGGACCAAGGCTGAATCATTCCAAATCTGGGGCGATCACCAACGAGAAGATCGATGGGTTGTATCATATGTACTGGTGAGTAGATCATGTGTCACGGTTGCGACCTGGAACTGAAGATTGTAGGGGCGATTCATCTCTCTACCACGCTACCTCGCCCGATCTCCTCAGCTGGACTACTTTGCCCGCTACACAGCCGTTCGCCGCACCAGTGCATCCTTGGGAGAACCGACTCCTCGAACCCGGCCCAGCGCCAATCAAGACTCGCTACGGCACTTGGCTGCTCGTTTACAATGCAATGACAACGGGTCGAGTCGGCTATCCGCAAGGTCAATACTCGGTGGGCCAGATGCTCATTGATCCTACGGGATCCTTCCGCCCGACTGTCAATACCAGCATCGAAAATCCGGTTGTTGGAGGAACATATCAGCCTGAGCTTGCAGACGGGCCAGTCGCTAGGCTGGAAAGACCGTTCCTCTGGCCCAGTACACCAGAGCAGACCGAGGGTCAAGTCAATCGGGTTGTGTTTGCTGAGGGTTTGGTGCAGTTTAAGGGCAAATGGTGGCTGTACTTTGGACAGGCTGACAGTTCGCTTGGGGTTGCGACAGCTGATGTACAGCCATGGTGATTGGGCGAAGCAGGGGGTTCGCCGGATAGTAGATTATTCCCATCACTGAGATCGCTGTACCACTGATGTGCCACGGAGACTTTGCGGGTTGCAGAAAGAACTCGCTCAAGAATTAATTCATGTTCATACATAAGATATATTACAGTACTGTAGAGGTCATAAGAGGCCCAGTGCTGTCGCTCCTGGTGGGAACCGGTCCTGTTACGATGAGGAATATCCGAGCGACATCTAGTAGCCCATCCCAGCGGGCCTGCCGTCGCGCGAAGCACTCAGCCTTGGGACATGCGGGCCAGGCGCAACATCTGAGGGCGGGAAAGGCCCGGCATTGGGCCAGGGGCCACTAGCATCGAGTTCTGCATCCGGTGCAGGTTGGTTCTGGAGGATGCCGTCCTCGCTCGTCGCACTTCCCTCTGAATGCTTTTTGCCATGGTTGGTGTCGCTACCACCTGGGCTGCTGTCATCATTGCGTAGAGTCGTAGTCTCGCCTTCGCTGGTCTTGACCTCGTCGCTGAAGCGAAGATGCTTCTTGTGCCACTCAGTTTCTTCGTAGTTGAATGCCTCGCCGGAGCTGTTGCCCTTGTTGTACCACAACGGCTCGTTGGCCGCGATCTTGCGGACGTTGAACCAGGGCTTAGGCTGTTGGTTGGCGTTGTAGAAGATAACGTCGACTTCCTCCAGGCTGCGGAAGCCGGTTTCTGGATAGAAGAAGTAGATGACGGGGACGATGAAGCAATTGAAGACGGCGAAGATAATGTAAGTGCGGTACCCGATGTTGTGGAAGGCCACAGGCGTGATCTGAACGACGGCGTAGTTGACGAGCCAGTTGGCTGCCGTCGACATTGCATTTGCCGGTCCTCGAATTCTCAGCGGCACGATTTCGACCTGGTATAGCCAAGCCATTCCCTGCCAGCCGATGGAGAAGAAAGTGCAATACACAAAGATGAAGACAGTGCTGACGATGTTGCCCGCAGTGCTTTGTAGCCAAAGCATAGCTGACAATATCACCATGCTAACGCACATTCCGGTTGCGCCGAACATCATCAGACTTCGTCGACCCCAAAAGCGATCAATACCGACGACTGGAATCGCCGAAGCCATCAGGAATTCGGTGCCTACCGCGGCAGCGAGGAGTCGTGCTGCCCAACCTGAGTAGTCGTACTGCTGAACGAAGATAAGAGCCAGGAATTGTGTGACAAGATTGATGCCTGTCATTTGCTGGAATACTTGCAACAACACAGCCAGGCAAGTTCTGTGAACATGTCGGTAGTCGCCCATCGTGAAAGCAGACCCGAAGCTGCCTTTTGACATCTCGATGACAGCGTCCTTGATCTGTAAAAACTCCTGTCGAACATCGTGGCTGTCCTTGGGTAGATCGTTGAGGGCGGAGAGCACCTTCAGGGCCTCATCCTCTCGTCCAGTTAGGATCAACCAGCGTGGTGACTCTGGCATCACTGTCAGGAGCGCGGCAGCTGCCAGAAGGAATATCAACTGGATCGCAATCGGGACGCGCCACGCCGCCGAAGAGGGATCCAGCCAGGAAAACGCGAAGTCCATCCAGTAGCTAAAGGCGAGGCCGGCAGCGATGAACGTGCCAGCTGTGACCATAAGCAAAGTACCGCGGCGATGGGCCTTTGTGCACTCGGCCTGCCATGCAGGTACCGTGGCCGTGTTGAAGCCATTTCCCCAGCCAGCAATTGCGCGTCCTACCAAGAACTGTGGCCAGCTGAAAGAGGCTGCTTGAATGATCTCTCCAATCGCAAGGAAAGTCAGTCCCATCAACATCGTCTTCTTGCGGCCAAGCTTGTCGCCGATCATGATTGTAAGGATTGCTGAGAAGAAACATCCCTATCAAATAAGTAAGTAGTCGAATATAACGAATCTATACTCTTCTTCGTACCAGATTCCAGATGCCCACAGTAATGCCTTGTAGGTTTGCGACATTGTAATCATCAGGGCGGCCAATCGTGTCGGTCTGTGGGAACTGTCGGCGGAAGGACGGTATCGTAAGGATGCCAGCGAGATCTCCTTGGTCGTAGCCAAATAAGAAGAACGCGAGTCCAGCGGTTGTGCCAATGACACTGGCCAGCGCTGGGCCTCGAAGGCCCATGTATGAATGAATGTCCGACATGTTGGGAATTATATCAAAGAGCCTGCCTTTGATGTCTGCGGTAGTGCTGTCGAACACAGAACCGGAGCCGTATAGTCCCCAGAGTGGCGATGGTATGAGAACCGCAGGTGGTAGTGAAGAAAAAGGACCTCGCACCCCGAGTGACAGGCCTAACGGCTACTATAGAATTAAGAGTGATTCGGCAAGAGATCCGTATGCGGCGGCGCACCGCATTTGCGAAGGTGCAGAACCCACTGCTCTATCACACATTCGTGACGTATCGAAGTCGTCCCAGCATGATGGACACGGGAAGTCTGCGCACAAATTGACCAGGGTGAGTACTAGCGGCGATAGCATCTCTCTGAGCCAGAGATGTTCAATTGCAACAATAATTTGTGTTGATACTTTACTCCATTGCCGCCCGAACTTGTGAAGGATGAAATTAGTCTTGTTTGGCGCTGCTTGCAGAGAGATCGCCGGTCTGATCCATGGGCGCATGCGAAGTCCCCGTGGCCGTTCACATGGCGAAAGCGTTGCACTTGTTCCGCCCTGTCGACTGGTGTCGATGATGCTTTGGCCACCGGAGCTGGGAGGGGTTTTGCGAGATTTCTGCAGGCTGTTCCTTGCATAAGACACGGCACGGCCTCAACCCCGATCATCACGATCGATCTTGATCTCGTCTCCAAATTTGTACGCAAGTTTCATCTCGGTAGCGGGGCGGCACTATATAGCAGCGGCTTACCATCCTGATACAGTGATGCGTGCAGCAGTTATCTTTGCAGCTTCAGACTTGACGACATCGGTGTCGCTTGACAATCGTGGATGTTGTTGATAGGTGAATAGACGCTGTGACTTGCGTGCAAGACGAAAGTCGGGTGGCCTGAGTTCCTCTAGCGCGTAGGCACCTGGCCAGTAGGCATCCGAGAAAAGAAGGGCTTTCATGACAGAATTGGTACAGTGCATAGCCGCTGAGGTCATCGAGGAGGAGACATGTACTATCTACAACATGATGCACGAGCAGCTCCTTCGATATGCACATTCCTCGACCAGTGACCAATGTCCAAAGTAACACATCACAGTCGAAGGTAAAGCGTAATATTGAAATCCCAAAAAGATACATCTCGCAACGAAATACTTTCTAGGGTTCGGGTTTGGGCTCGGCCATGAGGCGCAAAAACAATACTACAACGCATTCGACATAGTTGAAGTCTGATAGTTGGTATAGAAGGGCATATTGGGCTGTGATCGACATAGCAGATGCTCGTGCAGTGGTGTTCTTCGCTTGGCTTGCATCTACATCGAAAATTGAACGATGTGAAATCTGTGACCATTACTTGATTGTCAAGTCTTATGGGAGTAACTACCTTGCACTGATATCATCTGCACAAGTGACATCACAGACTACTCTAGGTCGTTGGAAACCTCACTTCGATGTACTAAACGGTAGGAAAATCTCATATTTCATGTCTACGTGCATTCATAACGATTCTCCAGCCACTGCGCGAGCACATATAGAAGCTGTATGCGGACTTATGCTCCAATTACGTGACTGCGATCGTCAACATTCTATACCTGTGACTTGGCTGTGTTGGAAACACCACTAATAGTGTGTCGGCTTTGGTGCGCTGGTGCGAGTCGTGGTGGGTTTAGGCATCTTGGTGGATTTGGTCGTCTTTGTCGACTTAGTAGTCTTCGTGGTCTTGGTAGTCTTGGTGGTCTTGGTGGTCTTGTTGGACGTGGTGCGGGTTGTGCTGTGCGAAGTGCTTCGAGAGGTGCTGCGAGAGGTGCTAGTCGTAGTCTTCAGAGTCGTGCTACTGCTGATGCCACCCTGAACGGGGGCTGGGTTCTGGAGGGTCAAGAGACCAGGGCGGTAGGGGATGTCATTGTAGGGCCCGGTCCAGTTCGCATGACCCTGGTAGAGTAGCTGCAGGTTGCAAGGATCAATCTAAGAAGAGAATAGAGTCAATTTGTACCCCAGGTAGTCGCGGAGTGGTACGTTCGATCACTTACTTCGAACGTCTGGTCGTTGGTGCTACGGATGAGGTCGCCATGACTAATATCGTCGGACCAGGAGACCTTGGTGTTAGACTTGCCCGCGAAGTCATTGCTTTCCAGTCCTGACAACTCTGTGAACTTGCCGCTGAGATCGGTCGCTGTGAAAGATCGGAAGTAACGACCGACTTTTCCCTGGCACTCGACTACGAGATATTAGTATGTTCTCAACAAGTGGAAGACACTAATCTACTCCAGACTTACCAATCATCAGCCACTTGCTCTGTCCCTTGAGCTTGTAGACCTGGACGGCTTCGAAGAGGTTCTCCATGGTGTCTGTAAGAATCGTTTCCGAGACATTTCCAAAGCTGCCAGGGAAGTCTTCGAGTGGCATAATCGAGCGATAGATGTCGCCATTGTCACCAGCGAAGAAGAGATACATGTTCTTGTCGTCTGCAATGACAGTCTGATCGATCGGCCCATATGGCGCATCCGTCGCACCTCCAGTGTAGAGGGGCTGCGCTGCACCCCAGCTGGATGTCGATGTTAGCCTTGTAATGTTCAGACTCCGTGTGAATGACTTACCCATTGGGATCGGTCGGGTCGTTGGAAGTCCTGTAGCTGAACGCAGTGGGACCCCATTGGTAACAAAGTACCCAGATCTTCTTTGGGGCGAAGTAGAAAAGGGTCGGTGCAACAGTCGAGCTCTCCATCTCATTCTGGCTAGCTGTGGAGATGTCGGACCAATCCTTGAAAAGGCCGAAGTTCATAGAGCCATAAGTGCTGTTGTTGACTCTGCTGCCGTACACAAGGTGCTGTCCTTCATATGGCACATGAGTGAAGTCCTTGAGAGAGGTCCAGTTGTGCATAGGAAGCGCAAGCGGTGCATCAGGTGTTGAAGCCCACTGAGGAGATGCTGGCAGATCGCAGTACTGTGCTGTGATGCCCACCGCAGCGGTGGACACCAGCAAGTTGAAGGAAGCTCGGATTGACATGTTGGCGAGTGACAAAGGTTGTTGACAGACTGTCAGAAGCAACTCTGGTAAGGAACAAGACCAATGGCCTAGTAGTGGAACGCGTTCATTATATACGTGGCCGCAATCACAGTGGCACTGTACTAATGGACTCAAACAGTAGATTAGCCGTGCTGCCGTGGTTGCAGCAGACGCTGCGGGTTATATTGATGAGGTACGGCGCCAGCCTCTCGGAAACAGATGCAACAAATATTCGTTGCCACATCACGAGAGGAACATCACCTTGGGACCGGCCAAAAGAAGCGTCTTGTAGTGTGGATCACTTATCCTGTTTCCCCGTATGCTAGTATATTACAGGAAGGCGGACACTGGCAGAAGAGGAATGGTACTGCTGATCTGTCGTGGTAAGCTTGTCGGCAAGGTTGTGCCTGTAGTCCAGACCGTTCAAGGGTAACAGGCATAGATGGAACACTGCCTCCGTGTTGAAACCAGACTCTTTAGCCGCGAATAAGCTTCGTCCGAAAGCTTCGCTTAATGTTCAGCGTCGTGAAGAATTGAGGCAGCAACCTTGCTCATGCCACATGCAATGATCTATTAAGCGTTATATCCACCGGGACAAATGACTTCCATTACGGACTGGAATGGGGGTTTTGACCGAGGTCAGGGAGAAAAGACGGGGTGTGGTCTACTGTATAGGCTAAAAGAATTGACTCTCCTCTCCGCTGTTCTCTCAGCTGTGCTGTTTGCTGGTACTGAAAATCTGGGGCGAGAGTACAGTAGAGTGGAGAGGAGGTTATATGCCGATAGCCGCATGTATTCCACTATTGACCCATTGAGCGATGATTTCAGCAACTTCACCTGCAATATTTCGACTATGATTACCCCATCAAACCAGTGCTGTTGCCAATCCAACGATGCCACCAAGTCCAATCAGGACTCCTCTCAGCGCATTCAGTCTTCCAAATTTCTCCAATAGTCCTCTGACCTCTGCGTCCTCTTGCGCCGAGCTCTCTCTTCCAGTCTTCTCCGAAGGTCCGCTAACATCAGTGAACTGACTTAAATCACTGAATTGCCCCGTCTGGTTCTTCCCATAAACCGACTCCTCTGCGGTTCGTCCACCCTTGTCACCCAGCTCGGCCGAGCGAGAACTCTTTGCACCTCCCAACCTCTCGTTCAACTCAATCAATCGGAAGTTTGTTGGGATCATGAGATATGTAGTTACAGGACCAATGCTCAAGCTCAATAGACTGGCGGCCGCATATCCTAGGAATTTGGTTCTTCCAACGCTGTTTGCACTCAGTAATTCGGCGAGTCGAATGCTCGCCGGAATGGCGGAATAGGCTAGCCATGCAAAGCCAGAGGTTGACAGCACAGCGGCTGTTGGGAAGGTGTGAGATCCTCTCGAAAAGAGCCAGCGGACACTGGGTAGGGAACGTGAAGCTGGTTGTGAGGCGAGGATTGGTATATCGAAGAATGTGAGCGACAAGATGCCACCTGAGGCCACTAAGCTGGTGCCGACGGAGAGGATGAGCGTGGTCTTTGATGCTAGAGAAACCATGGTGACGTGGAAACGATTTCAGTGTCTTTGGAGACTGCTTGAGTAGTGTGTTTAGATGCAAGTGGGTCTAGAGAGAACTGGGTGTTTCTTTAGGGGTTCTATCA
This sequence comes from Cladosporium sp. BSL10, assembly GCA_001553865.1. Classification (NCBI taxonomy): domain Eukaryota; kingdom Fungi; phylum Ascomycota; class Dothideomycetes; order Cladosporiales; family Cladosporiaceae; genus Cladosporium; species Cladosporium sp. BSL10. The sequence goes on from LJJI01000033.1 coordinate 26,085, forward strand.
TATGTACGTTGACGACATACATATGTTGTCTGGTGAATCCTTCGGACCCCTTAGAAAACATTAAGCTCTTTGTGCTCAGCCTCTCGGGTTTGGCGGCCTTCACCATCTCATGATTTAGCTTCAAAGTCCGTACTGCTTGCCTTGGAATTGAGTAGGCAGTGCAGACTTTGAGACTAGCCCGTGATGCTCTGAAAGTGTCGGCTTTTGCGGGCCTTCATACTACCGGTGACACGGTGGCTTGACGCATCATGTCCATGTACGAAGGGTTGATTTTTGAAGAGCTATATATGCGTTCTGCTCTCATCATAATACATACGACCATAGGTCA
>LJJI01000331.1:0-43282 GCA_001553865.1 Cladosporium sp. BSL10
CCATTGGGGATGTGGTGTACTGAAATGTACACCAATGGATGAAATTGGGGCTGATACAAAATAATATATTCCCTCACTATTTGCGACTGGTCCTCGGGACTTTGTGTCGCCCAGTGGAAAGAAGCACGAAGACCTCGGGATCAGACGTCGACGACACCAGAGCAGGAAAAGAAAAATGCCATTATTAACAAACGCCTCGCTATGCCTATGTGCCAAAGGGGAGAGGATTCTCTCTCCACCCGTCCGTCGCTGCTTCTCTTGCAGTTTGTTCATGTCCCGAAACCCCCCTCCAAATGCATCGCCATTGCCCTACTCCAGCGATTCCTAGTCTTCAACTGGAATCATCGCTCTGTTCCTCAGGTATGTGCAGAGAAGCGCCATCTACAAGTCCCCGTTTCTGCATGTACGCGCGCACCTCATCCTATGAAGCGCTGGTGACATTCAGAGCGGGGACGTTGGGAGTCTCCTTGGCCTGGCCGTCGATCGACGGGCTGCCGATTTGCGAAGCGTCGGGCGTGGCGGAGTGCTCCGCTTTGCTGCCTTTCTCGCGCCAGGTGCTCACAGCGGGGACGTCGGCATAGATGCGCTCCTCCTCGGTGTTGTACGCGCGCGGCGTCAACTTGATGAGGCAGTGCAGCGGGACGTTCATCCAGGGGCTCTTGTCTTGCGCGGAGCCCATGAAGTAGGCGTAGATGCAGCGCAGGACGGCTTGGTGGGTGACGATCAGGATGTTCTCACTGCGCTCGAGTTCCATGATGATGGGCTCGAGACGGATGACGACGTCACGGTAGGACTCGCCTCCAGTGTAGCGGTAGTTGTATTTGTCTTCGTCGCGGGCTTTGAAGTCGTGCGGGTATTGTTGCTCGATCTCGGCATAGGTGAGGCCATCGCAAACGCCGGAGTCCAGCTCGTCGAGCGCTTTCCAGGATAGCTTTTCGTAGGGAAGGTGGTGGGCTGTCTGTGCCGTACGCTTGAGGGTGGAGGTCCAGACTGTGAGAGGGCGGTCGCCAGCTGATTGTTTGACGAGATCTGGGAGTACTTGGGCGTATTTTTGACCGCGGGCTGAGAGATTTGCGTCTCCACCGATCTGGCCAGAAACGTTATACATCGATTCACCGTGCTGCGAGGAAGAACGTCAGTTGAGTTTAATAACCAAGAGACTGCAAGACAACATACTCGGCTTATCCAAATGCTCCTGGGCTTGATGTGCAAGTTCATGAGGTAATATACCACTCGCGACTGCAGATAGTCGTGAATCCTGTTGATGATCACCTGACTGCCAACATCAATAATTTTGCAGTATGTCATGTCGGACTCGTCTTCATCCAAAGTTTCGTAGACGCGCTCGTACATGGTTATCCGCTGTCTGAAGTCGATCGCCGCTTGCTCGGGGTCCTGGCCTTCGTAGTCGGGGCTGGTCGTCTTCACTTCGCGAATGTTGGACATGATCACTTCCTCATCGTCGCACTTGCTCTCGACAAACAGCGTCTCAACACCCTCGGCGTCGCATACGTCCTTGATCCAACGACGGCGGCTCTTGGTGCTGTTTGTGGCGTCGAGAATAGCAATAAGGTTGTTTTGTCCCTTGAACCACTTCAGCATGTCGGCAACGGCTGCTTCTGCGGCGGCCTTGCGGAGGCGCTCGCCCTCTTTGTTGTTTGTGTCGAAGAAGTCTGCTGTGGGCTGTGGGGTGTCGTGGCGGCGATATGAGCCGACGTTGAAGCATTTTGCTGTGATTGAGAGCCAACCAAGGTAACGAACGACTGTGAGATTGGTATTAGCGTTTGATCTGTTACCCGGCTTGTTTGTTCAGGGTGTAGATGTACCTTTCTGTGCGATCAAGCTCTTGCCTCTGGCGGGCAAGCCGACCATGACGACACATATCCGGGTGTCCTCCACTTGCACACCGACTCCATTGACCTTGGAGTTGGGTCTGGTCCTCGAGGCCGGGAACATGAATTCGCCTTGAGGAGACCATGCTGTGCTGGTGCGGCGGGTGTCGGCGATGGCAGTGTTTGCGAGGGATTTAGGAGGAGGCATAGCTGAGGGCATTGTGTGATTATGTGGGTGTGGGTGTTTGTGAGGGCGGGAGCGGGTGTCGTAGGGATAACGTATTGCAGCGTCGTGTCAGGAGATTATTGTCCCGTGAAATGAGGGGAAGGCGTGAGGAGAGTCGGTGTTGGTGTGGTGTAGTCGTGCCTTCCTAGCGAGTGCATGTGAAGGCCAAGAGCCGGCCGGGTGCGAGTTGAAGTCGAAGTAGCAGATTGTACCTACTGTCCCGACAGTCGAGGCGGTGGACTATGCGATGGGATGGAATGGGATGGGATGGGATGGGATAGCTTGGTCAATGCCGATGGCGGGGTGTGTTGAAAGTGAGTACTGCGAGCACCGCGGTTGGCAGGCAAGAGCAAGAGTGGTGTGGTGTATACCTTGGGTAGAAGGAAAGAGCTCGGCAGTGATGTCGCTAGAGGCCGCGGTCTTTTGCATCTCTCTCTTCCTCTCACACCACACCTCTCTCACCTCTCACCTCTCACCTCTCTTCCACTACTTCAACGCTACTCCGGGACGGTGTGATTGCGGGGACTGGGACGAGCGGTTGTCGTCGGCCGCCAGCCATGACGCTCTAAAGACATCAACCCTCTCGGCCAATCGCGCTGCCCCCGAATGCCCTCACGATACAGCTTCAAAGTACGAAATTCGTGTCTTCGTGCTGCGCAATCAGTGTGGATTTTGAACCTGATTGTTCCGACTGTGGCTAATACTCGCCGAAAGTCGGAAGCAAGCCGCGTATGAGCGCCTGCGGCCTCCTCTCCGAACACCTTTCAGCTGCAGGAAGGGAGAAACCTGTTCTTTTCCCATGGCAAAATATCACACGAGACCAGAGTACTGGGGTACACTTCCATGAGCACGGTATGCACATGCAGTAATCTTCCCCTTGTCCGACAGAACCACCTCTCACCATTACAACCAACGACGTGATTTATGTATTTATCCGGAAGCTGTATTTAGAAAGCCGACGAGTGGATCCGGGGCCGCCTGCAAGAGCGATCGTGAAAGTGGTCCCCTTTCCTTTTGTCGGTCAACAAGCGTAATGATGATGGTAGCATCTGAGCAATTCATCATTCTCGAACGTGTGCATGCATGGAAGAAATTTTTCACATTTGTCTAGACCACTGCCCTGCTCTCAATGGCATGCATGCGACTGCACTCGTGGGTAACACCATATATCATCTCATCTCATCTCGCAGAATGGATATCTGAAACTCCGTACATGCCTTTGTGGAGCCTCACGCCCGGGCCTTATACGGAGACTTTAGGCTGCTGGGACAGATGCACTGGATGCGCTGGATGTGCGGTCGCGGTCCTCGCGGACATCCTTCACGAGTTCCTTCGGCACCCGCCCGCGAGTCGATCTTTTGATCCGCGACATCCAGCGCTGTTTGTTTGTCGGTCTACCATACTATCCAATATGTTCCATGCGAAGAGCCGTACCGACACAGTCATCTCATAGTGGTGTGTGTAGAGTCGATTCTCGAGTCTCAGTCTGACGGTATTTGCATACACGAACGTGAGATATACACCAGCTCTTCATTATTCCTCAATGGAATATGTTCGCCTGGATGATGGCGACTTCTCTCGATACTGACACAATAGCCATTGAGAAAGCTGTAAGTATTCGTTTGTAAATTTACATACAGGCCGATACTCGATCGATCATGTGGCAGTATCTCGATGGAAAGCATTCTCGCCGCTGGGAATAAATCTTGTGATATCTGTGCACAAGATGCCACGATACGAACCAAGCTCGATGGGTACCTCGATGGTGTTGCATAGCCTGGTCAGATGCTAAGCCTCCACTAATCTCGCAATTTCATCAAGACCGCTGTACGCAAACTCGTGCGCAGCACCCGACAGGTATCCGTTTCCCTCTCAAACATCCTCCGACGGAGAAGCCCCATCGACCGCGCCCTCCTCTGTGCGCTCCCCGTACACCCGGAATCCTGCACCCGGCTCCTCGTCCTCCAAGAGCTCCTTCCTCTTCGCAACCAGCATCTCGATCTCCACTTCGAGAAGATTGTCGTCTTCCAGCCCCGTTCCTCTCCCCGCGAGCCGAGCCTGCACCGCTCTCTCCGCATCGCACGTCTTGTCGAAGTCCACGCTTACTCCCCCAGCGTCGAGGTGCGCGACGATCATGTCGCCGGCGTCTTCGAGGGAGGCTTCTGTGGAGGAGTTCTCGACCTCGTAGTCGACTCGAATGATGATCAGCGCAGCGAGGAGATCCAGGCCGTGCACGGTGGCGATGTTGCTACCTTCTTCGCGCGCGATCGCGGGACTGGTGTGGGTGGAGAGAAAAGCATCCACAACGCGCAGCTTGTTCTGCACTGCTCGCGTGAGTGGCGCAAGAGGCTGCTTGAGCTTGGCCTTGGCCTCTTTCTCGCTGTCGAGGTCCTCGACGACGATCTTCGGTGTCTTGGGCGATTTTCTCTTCACCGCGGGTTTCTTCGTAGCAGCAGCAGCAGCAGCAGCAGCAGCTCTCTTGCGCTTTGCGGTAGGTTCTGCGCCGGTGTCGTCGCCAGAGGAAGTAGTAGTCGCAGCTCTGCGCTTGCGCCCGGCAGTTTGCTTCGCGGCGGGCTCGATCATCCCTTGCGCCTCGATGGGTGCGCTGCTACCCGTTGTGTCGGGAGGCGATGGGAGCTCCTTGCTGGGCGAGGGAGGCGAGCTTTCCGTCATCTTTACTACGCCGGTCTCGAGTAACGATTCGCGCTGCTGCGCGAGCTGGGCGTTTGATGGAGTGTTTTGGGAGCCAGGGAGGGGAGAGAGGTTCTTCGGAGGCATTGGAGTGGTTTGTTGTGTTTGGCGGATATGGGAGTAGCTCTTGCTTGCGAAATGTGTGAGATGGTGGTTGAATGCGGTGTTTCGATGGGTGGACAAAGGCTTTGTTTGGGCTGGAATGTGAGGGGAGGTGTGTAGGGGGGGAAGGGCTGGTGAGGGGAGGCATTGCGGAGACGAGTATCGTGATTTTATTATTGTCAATTCTGTATTCACTTTTGTTGTTCTATTGTGCTTTTTGGGCGTTGTATTGTCTATGGGTATGAATTGGAATTGGTGCGCGGCTTCTGATTGGCTGGTGGGGTTGCGGTATGTGAAGTGTGAGCTGGGGTTTGACTGGACATCGGATGTCGCATGCATAGGGATGTTATTGAAATGAGAGCGATGATGATATCTTCAAACTTGATATTGGTATTTCCTCGTGCGCGCATGTTTGTGTCCCTGCCGCGGTTCTCAATGGGTCGACCAGCCCGACATGCCGACTGCATCAAAGGTCTCATCATAGCGTATGATAGTAAGCAGGAGAGTACTCTATACATAGCGTCATGAGATGACACGAGGGTAGGCAGTCCTCAAGTCCTCAGTATAGATCCAATCGTGTTTCTACAACGTGATGCTGAGGACCTGTCCTCATGTCCTCACCCTACAACCTTAGCATTATTGCTGGCCGCCCAAATATTTTGAATACAGCGACCCCGTCGCAGGTCGAAACGATCATCTCATCATACTCATAGCATCAATATATGCATCACAAGGCAATACATCCAATACAACACCTCAAGCTCAGACAAAACCAACGAAACGCGCCACCAGACAGCATGTCTATGCCAGCAACTCAAGCCATCGCCATGTAAGCACTCCCGCTCTAAGCAGACAGCAGCATAGTGAATAGCTAATCCTCCCTCCAGTATGGAAGAATGGCAGAAATTCGACGCCATCGACGTCCTCCTCAGCCGCATCAGTAGGACCTACAAGCACAAGTCCGCCGCCGTCAAACAATGGACCGCCGACCTGATCGAAAACCGCATCTGGCGGGGTTCAAACACTACTCGCACACGCGTGCGCGTGGCCAGCAGTAAGAAGCAGAGCCCTCGGCGCAAGGCAAAGCGTTCGTCTGCTACGCCTCCGCCTCCTGTCAAGGTGTGGACGAAAGAGCAGCGGGAGGAGGCCGCTCGCAAGAAAACTGATGAGGCCGATGCGGCTGCTGCCAATGGCGTCCGCAGGTCCAGGAGGGCGAGGGTGCCAACTGAGAGTGTGTTGAATGGGGAGTGATGGTGAGTTTGGTGTTCACTTTTCGAGGGGTGGTATTTGTTGTTGACGTTGATGGTAGCAGATCACGTAAGCTTGCTGATGATTTCTGTCGACAAATGGCAGACCATCCGAACTGTCTGCTTTGCGTTATCTGCACGCAGAGCTCCGTGTTGTTCTTTTTCAGATTGATGCATCGTCGCATCGCTGGCATTTGTATAAATGCTATTGGAGTTGGGAGTCTTGATAACATAGCTGCAGTCTTTTATCATGACAAATCAAGACGTCTCTTGGACTGTTTCCAATTTCTTTCGCGTTCTGCTTAGCATATCTCTTCGTACCGCGCTCCCTCTAGACTGTGGGTTCACACGAGACTCACAGAGACTTCAATTTCGTGTGTTGAGGTTGGGAAAAGGCAACGTGAGAGCAAGTGCAAGAATGTCAAGGTGGATGCACGTGAGACCGTTGATTTTACTGTCTGTTGCAACGGTGAGCCGTGAAGGCTGACTTTCAAGTCAAGATGTTAGCAGGGTTAGGGTGCATGTGCGACGACCAAGGACTCTGACGCTCGTTCCTTCCCGTCCCGCGGCTGAAAACGTCATGGTTAGTAGTGATGGTGACCAGTGATGATCGGGTGGCAGCATCCGAGCTTCTTGGAAGTTTGAAGCGAAAGCCGAAGCAAGCGGTGCACGAGCTCGATGGATGCTCAAGGAAAGCAAACTCATAACCCACATCGCGACACCAACACCAACACCAAACATACCATCAACCACTCGCGTAATACCCCTGCCGCCTAGTCATCACCGCAAGGCAGCAGACGCATCTCTCAACACCACAACCCCCGTCATCTCACCGGAAGAGCTCGACTCGCAGCGCCTGCACCGCTGTGCTTGAGATCATCTTCCTTCACTTCCGCGCGCCGACTTCGAAACACCTTTGGTGGACACCGCTGCTCGCAACTCGGCGTCACCGCACTCGCCACTCCCTACAATTGGGCAACACACATGTTAAATCACTCTGGTTGAACACCTGCACATATAGGCCGCGGTAGCCTTCATACACATCTCTCACAGCGCGCTCGCGCATTCCCACGGCCGCCGCCACCATGGGAAGGATCAAGAAGACTCCCTCTGAGCGCCACACGGCCACCATCTCGCCCGCAATCACAGACTTCGTCCAGGAGGCAACAAGATCGCCTCTTCATCAACTACCCGCAAAGCTCGCCGCTTTCCCACGCCTTTGGCCATTGCCCCGCGGTGACCTATATCACTGGATCGCGCTACTGGACCGCTTCGATCACATCCTCGAGCTTTTCAACAAGGAGTATGCTTTGAGCGAAGGTCCTCAGACGCAACCGTTCGAGCGCAGGCTGCTAGAGAAGGGCGATGAAGAGGAGGGCATGCCATACCCATCTGCGGGCGCTCAGAAGCAAGAGCTGGATGCAAATGGATTTTCAGAAGAAGGCGACAGGGAGCTTGTGGAGTCCATCGTGAATTTCACACGAATCCTGCTCGAGCACTGCGGAAACCGTAGCCTGTACGCGAGCAGCGGGCACATCAACGATCTCCTGCACACTACATCGTTGAGCCTGCTAAAGGCTGCTCTGAAACTCGGCCTCCGTCTTGCACAACGATACCAGGTCGCTCGGTACAAGAACAACTCAACATCCATGCAGCCGACATTGCTGGCCAATCACTATAATTTCAATCTTGACAACGTGCACAAGCTCGCACTGCCGTTTCCCAAGCCACCAAGCGCTCTATCGAACGCGGCGGCCATAACGCCAGGTAAGGGCAAGGACAAGGTCGCCCCTGCATCATCCTTCAACCCCTCCGATCTCGCTACTCTCGTAAAGGAACCGCTCTCTGGAACCTTGAAGCGCGAGCTGTCAAGTGTCAACGTCACATTTTACGATCAGCCGGCGGCCGCTGCGAAGTCTCATGTCACGCAGGCCCTCGCTGCCGAAGACGTGCAAACGTCTCCAACGCCAGTGCGTAGAACATCCGCTCTCGGCCCATCACGAGACCGCCCGTCTGTCGGTGATCGCAGCCAAAGCTCGAACGATGTTAGTGACACTCCTGTGAAGTCGCTTGAAGTCGACCCTTCAAATGCTCCCAAGACCTACCAGCTGCCGGCTTCTGAGGTGGCGGAATCGCCTGCCTGGAAGCTCGTACTCGATGCATTGCCTCATGTCCCTAAGGAGTCGCAATTTGATCTTCTCAACAGGATCCGCATTGCTCATGTGTTTGCGTCACAACAATCGCCCATTCATCTGCTTTTGGAGATACGCTTGCTAGCTATTGCCAATCTTGCATACGCTGTTGGTGAGACGAAGTTCCAAGAAAAGATTGGCCAAGCAGACGGGGAAGAGCCACGCAGATTCCATCTGGCACAGCAGCTTTGCGATCTTCTCCAACCTGTGGCAAACGGCGAGAGCGTTCTGACTCTCGATCTGGAGACCACCGTGCTGCAGACACTCGAGGCCCTCGTCCGCCTCAAGCATAAGTGGTCTGAGGTCGTTGAGGCTCTTGCCATCACTGTGAACCATGGCATTCTTTACTACGAGCTTCGCAAAGCTGTTGCCACCCTTCACGCTGAAGACCATGCAGACACCGAACTAGAGCTCAAAGAGACCGATTGGCGGACAGCCATTCTTACCCTTGTCGACACTGTCTCACAGGCGAATCCTCAAGCCAAATATGCTGAGAGGATGCTCGCCGCGGGTGTGATGGACATCGAGATCGAGGTGCTTACTCTCCGCACGGGCCGTGCAGAGCGTCACCAAGAAAAGGTCATCGGATTCCTTGACGCATACATCCACAATATCAGCTCTTCATTCCAGACTCTAACCACCCTAAAGGGTCTCGATATCCTCAGCGACCTTGCCAAGTACGAAGTCGACACTTCGCTGGCGAGTCTGGAGCGTGGGCAAGGAATGCCGGCCAGCTACAAGTCGAAGGTCATTGACTATGACATTCCGTACTACCAGCAGGCCACACTTCGCGTTCTGTTCAAGTTCATCGTGCATCTATTCGACCACGGCTCGGGTATCCATGACCGCGAACTCCGCAATCTTTTGGATTCTCCTCAAATGCTTGGAGCTTTGCGTACAGTCATTGCTCGCGCCAGTGTGTTTGGTTCCAATGTCTGGTCTGGTGCTGTTAACACTGTCAGCAACTTCATTCACAACGAACCTACTAGCTACCAGGTTGTCGCGGAGGCTGGCCTTGCCAAGGGCATTCTGGAGACTATCACCAAATCCGCTTTGCCCGACGAAGTGCCTGCAGACTTTGAGCCGAAGGTCAGCTTTGATCCAGAGCCAGTCGAGGTCGTGAATGGACAGGTGACGCTGCCCATCGTTGGAGGCATCCTTCCTGTCGGCGAGACCATCTGTGACATTCCCACCGCTTTCGGCGCTATCTGTCTTAACGAGAATGGCATGAAGATCTTCCAGTTCTCGAACGCTCTGGACAAGTTCTTCGACATCTTTGTCTCTCCAGCTCACGTCCGTGCGCTTGAGGATGAAGGCATGGCTGCTGCTACCGTCGGCAACGCCTTTGATGAGCTATCTCGCCACCACCCACAGCTGAAGGACCAGATCTTGGCTGCAGTCATCAAGATGGTCAAGAAAGTCAGGGCCGTCACCCAAACTTTCGCTGAACAAACAGCAGTCGGCGGTAAACTCTGGAAGATTCCCTCGGGTGCTGACGATGCTGAGATCGCTGGTGGTATGCGCGCCGTTGCTGGACATGGCGTTGTGGAAGCCAGTGCTAGAATCACTGCCGCCGACATCAACGAGGATGCTTATGAGCGTGCGCACGCAACACCATACATCAGTGCTTGTGCAAAGTTCCTGGAGGGCTTTTTCCACAATGTGAGTATGTGTCAAAACTTCTGCGTCAACGGAGGTGCCGAAGTTGTCATAGACTTGGCGACATCTGCCAGCCATCCTTCGGACTTGGTTGCATACTCCGTCTTTGGTAAGATGGCGACAGTCGTCAAGCGTATGTGCGAAGAGAAACCTCACTTGGTAATTCCAAGCTTGCTGGCAAGGACTCAGTCGGCGTTGAAGAACCTCAAGCCTCTGATCGAGTCATCCGAACCCGGCAGCTACTTCAGACTGTTTACCGACCCCAAGGCTGCAGCTGCAGCAGATGCTGGCTCGCTCGCAGCTGGAACGACAGTCATCAAGTCTCTCCTGTCTGCCCATGTGCTGTCTCACATGCTTGGCCGCGCTCTGGTGCCGAGTAACACAAGTCCACGCCACGCGAGCGTCAACCAAGTCTTCACTCTACTCAATTTCACGGACGTTTATGTCGAGCTTGTTGATGCCTTCAGCAAGCTCCACTCTGCTTGCCTTTGGGAGAATCTTGCACTGAAGGACCAATTCGCCGAGAACGAGAAGTGGAAGACTGGCACTGACCCTAAGCCATTCTCACCACGCCGCATCAACGCGCAGGGCTACGTCGAGGTGCCTGAACGTAGCAGCAGCAACAGCAGCAGCAGCAGCAGCAGCAGCAGTGAAAGCAAGACTGACAACGATCCCAAGGGCTTCTCTGAATCGGAGATTGGTGAGACGAAAGCAGAGCTTTTCGCTTTTAAGAATACGCGAGCTATCCGCTACCTCGTCAGCCAAACACCTACCGGCATTGAGTCTTTCTTTCAAAACTTGGGTCAGGTCCTGATTCCAAAGCGCACATCCGATGTGAATACGAAGCAACATGCTGGACTTGTTGCTGATCATCTAGCGAAATCAGCGCTCAGTGAGCTTGAACTTCGTAAGCTGGGCAAGGTGGACGAAGCTGCCGAGCTGAAGTATGTGGGCCATGTACTGCACTGCACGACTCGCATGCTTCTCCGGAATTCCCACAACATTGATGCCATGGGTGGAAAAGAGGCTGTCACTCTCGTGCTCCTCAAATTCTACAACGCTGGTGGCTTTGAAAAGTTGCAAGGGAACCTCACAAGATTCAGCGACATCCTGTCGCGCACTGAAGAGAAGAACGAAACGATAGAGACTGCGGCCCGTGAGAGTCTGTCCACCATTCTCAGCTTCTACTGCCAAATCGTTCGTTCAAAATGCATCAACGACGCTGCACAATCCTCTCTGCTTTCAGTCCGCGGATCAGAAAATGCCGATTACTTCTCCCCTGGTCAATTCCTTGTCGAGCTTCGTAAGATCGTCCTTGACACCGTCACTACTCTATGGCACTCTGACGCCATTGTTAAGATGGGCGATCAGAACGTTAAAGCTATCATTGAGACCTTGAAAGTTATTCTCAAGGCTGAAGGAGAAGAGCGCGCCATCCCTAGGAGCGAAGGCGCGACACGTCGCATCGCCACCTCACAGCCCGAGTTTGTTCTCAAGAACTTCGCCTACGTTGACAAGGTGAAGAACGCTGGTGTCGATGGCGTTCTCGCGCGCGAAGCCCTTTACCGATGCAACAACCACGAGGCTCATGCTACAGAGTACGCGCTGCTTCGCAAGAACCACGGTGCTCCGAGGTTCAGCATTCCTGGAGGTGACAAAGAGCCAGAGCCTGCACCGCAGACTGCTGAAATGCCTGATGCTGGTGCCGCTTCATCTGGCGAGGCTCAACCTGCCAGCAGTTCACAGGAGATTCCATCCTCTGATCAAGACATGTCGGATGATGAAAACTTCGGCTCGCTCGGTGCTCTGCCTCAAGATATGCTCAGCGCTGATATGCGTGCCATGTCTGGGACTCAAGCTTTGCGCGACATCCTGCGTGTAGGTGGTCCTAGTGAGGGTGTCTCTGCTGGACCCCCCGCCGAGGATACCAAGAGGCCGTTCATCACCATCGAGGACCTCAGTGAGGCCAGGGACCAGGTGCGCGCCGACATCATCGACCGATGCTTAGAGGTTCTCAGCGCACAGTCCAATATCACCTTCGATCTTGCAGATCTCATCCAAGCTGCCGTTGCCAAATCTGGTGAAGGCGCAAACCCCAAGGCAGAGATCGGCAACACATTGGTGTCTTCACTTTTGTCGCTTCAAGGCGAAGAAGGCCCCGACTCTGGCCTTAAGATCGCATCATATGCTCACCTCGTTGCGTTGATCATGCAAGAGCGCGACTTCTTCGACTCAACTCTTGACGAACTCAAGGACAACTTTGACTCGTTCATCAACTGGATTCAGCTTCGCCCTGACCAAAAGGCAGAGGATGCGCCTTGGATTGAGATGCTGCTTCTGATTATGGAGCGTGTTCTTGCCGAAGACGAACAACCGATCGAGGTTGAATGGAGTGCACCATCTATTGAGGAGCCGAACAAGCCACTTCCAGAGCCCAAGGCAGTGGAGCCTGTGGTACCCGCTGAGACCCGCGCACAGCTGTTCAGCACCATCGTAGACCTTCTGCCCAAGGTTGGGAAGAATTCCTCACTTGCGCTCTCGATCACCCGCGTCCTTGTGATCTTGACTCGTCGCCGCGATTTGGCTTCGAAGTTGAGCGAGAAGATGTGCATGTCTCGTCTCTTCTTGATGATCAGACAGCTTGCTGGCGCTGTTGGCGAGAAGCTGCAGAGCTCATTCCTACTCGTGCTTCGACACATGATCGAAGACGAACAGACCATCCGACAAATCATGACGACCGAGATCAAGAACGCCTTCGATGGTCAGCGGGTCCCACGTGCTGTTGACACAACTTCTTATGTGCGCAACATGTACCACCTGGTTCTTCGCGATCCCAAGATGTTCGTTGAAGTCACCCAGGAATTGCTTGAGATCCCCCGTTTCGATGGACGCCCAGATAGGGCACAGCATCTTGCTCTGAAGCCTTCGCCCAAGCCTGAGGAGAAACCTGCCGAGAATTCAGGAGATTCCACTGCAGCCGAAAACAAGTCCGAGCAGCAGGCGAAGCCAACTGAGACGAAGCCGCCTACAACAGATTCGACCGATGGAATCGTGTCTTTCCTGCTCCGCGAGCTTTCAAGCTACAGGGAAGTCGAAGACAAGCCAGTTGCGAAGAAGCAAGAGAGCAACGTTGCGCCTTCTGGCGACAATTCCACCCCTGGAGATGTCGACATGCCAGATGTAGCTACGGCCGACAAAGCTGGCGAGGACAAGAAGGAAGAGAAGCCTGTTTTTAAGGCCGAGGAGCACACCATCTACATTTACAAGTGTTTCCTCCTCCAGTGCCTATCAGAGCTGCTCGCCTGTTACTCTCGCACCAAGCTTGAGTTCATCAACTTCTCCAGGAAGTCGGATTCGCAACCTGCTACACCCTCCAGGCCACGTTCCGGCACCCTCATGTATCTGCTCAACGCGCTTCTGCCGACTGGCTCTCTGGAGCACAAGGACGATATCGCGCATCGCAAGAGGCAGGTCACATCCAATTGGGCCACTACTGTGCTGGTAGCACTCTGCTCTCAGACTCAAGAGAAGCCACGCGCGCGGTCGGCTACTCCAGAGTCTGAGGAAGATGCGGACCTTCTCTTCGTCCGTCGCTTCGTCTTGGACCACGCAATCAAGGCCTACAAAGATGCCACCGCCTCTCCTGAGCCTCTGGATCAGCGCTACTCGAAGCTGCTCGCAATTGCTGACTTGTTCGATCGCATGCTGAACGCGAAGGCTGACCGACAGAGCCCTATCAATGCTGCTGGCTATGAGAAATCTCGCCAGCAACTGGGTCGCCTAATGTACGAGAAGAACTTGATCGCTGCCCTGACATCCTCTGTGGCCGAGCTTGATCTCAACTTCCCCAACGCGAAGCGTGCCGTCAAGCATATTCTTGTCCCACTCAAGACGCTCACTGATCTTGCGGTGGAATTGAGCCAGCGCGCTGAACTGTCCTCGGCGCCTGGAGCCAGCACCGACGAGGATGACATCGCGTCTGTTACATCTGCCTCTGAGGAAGATTCCGAAGAGGAGCGTGAGCAGACTCCTGATCTCTACCGTAACTCGGCCCTCGGAATTTACAACGCTGAGGAGGACGATGACGACGATGAGGAAGATGACGAGGATGACGAAGAAATGGAAGATTACGAGGGCTACGAGGAAGAAATGGAGTTTGATGAAGACGATGCCGCTGCTCCCGGCGAAGTCGTTAGTGATGACGACGATGACGAAGACATGGAGGGATTGGAGGACGAGATGGGTCCCATTGAAGGCTTGCATGGCGATCGCATGGAAGTCGAAGTCATTGATGAGTCTGATGATGAGGATGATGATGAGTCTGGCTCTGATGAAGAGGACGAAGATGAAGAAGGGTTCGATGATCACGACCTTGAAGAGGTTACTGGTGATGAAGAGAATGCCAGCATTGGCGATGACATGGAAGAGGCTGACTGGGAAGACGAAGCTGACGACTACGATGATGAGGAAGAGGCTGCCCACCATGGTGGACCTCTTGATCACATCGCGCAAGTGCTCGGTGAGCCACTGGATGGCGAGCATGATGGCCACTTGGAGGTCGTTGGTGACGAGGGAGACGAATTCTTCGAAGATGAGATGCCTCCAGGCGACGAAGAAGACGATGACGAGGAAGACGAGATCGACTTCGACGGCGATGTTGTCTACGAGCCGGAGCATGAAGATGAGGAGATGGATGAGATGGGCTGGGAATGGGACGTTCCACCACCTGCCATTGGCCGCGGCCATCATCACCACCACCGTCACGGCGGACAGGGCGGTTTGAACGAATTCCTCGATTTCATGAACGCTGACCCGCTCCGCCCCGCGCCTTCGCGCTACCACCGTGGCCTCGGCAACTCTCGTGGTGAAGAAGAAGGCACCAACCCTCTGCTTCAGCGCCACTCGGGTAGTGCTGATCGCATGGGAGGCGCAACGCCGCCTTTCCTGCCTCGCACTATGCGTGGAACCCAGCAGAACATCATCGGTGATCTTGTCGCTGCCATGAATCGCCCCGGCGGACATGACCTCGAACGTTTCCAGCTCAACGTAGACCCTCGCCAGATCATTGCTGCTCGTGGTGGCATGCCACCAGTCTTTGCGATCAGCTCCCGTGGCGGCGCGCAGTTCGTGGACATTGATCCTCGCCGCCCTTGGCGTGATCAAATTCCTGGCTTTGGCACTAGCAGTTCTCGCTCTGGGGCCACGACCGAGGAGGGCCAAGCTGTCGACTTCCGTCCTATGATAACATCGGCGCGCTGGCAAGAAGAGGCACGTATGCTCTTCAGCGGCAAGCACCACGAGAAGGCCACTCGCATCATCCACAGCCTGCTCAGGCTCCTTCTACCTGCTGCCATGGAGGCGAAGAAGCTTCGCGACAAGGAGGAAGCTGAACGCAGGGTAGCAGAAGAGAAGGCCAGGGAAGAGGAGCGCAAGAAGGTTGAGGCTGAGCGCAAGGAGCGTGAGGAGCGCGAGAAGAAGGAACGCGAAGAGAAGGAGGCCAAGGAGGCTGAGGAAGCTGCCGCCAGAGCTCGCGAAGCTGCAGAAAGCGCACCAGAGGGCACCCAAGCATCAACAATGGAGGGTGTCGAACAACCAGCTACCGCTGAGACAGCTGCCGCCGAACAGGCACCGCCTCGTGAGCGTGTCACAATTACTATCCGCGGCCGTGAGCTCGATATCACTGAGCTCGGTATCGACAGGGAGTACATTGAGGCACTACCTGAAGAGTTCAGAGAGGATGTGATCATGGGTCAATTCGCTGAACGCCGCGCCGCTGAACGTGCCGAGGCCCGTCAGACTGGCGAGGCTCCTAGTGAGATCAGCAGAGAGTTCCTTGATGCACTTCCACCAGAGATCCAAGCGGAGCTACTCGCTTCCGAGGCGAGAGACCGTCGCCAGCGTGAACAACAAGAGGCTCGCCGCCAGTCGCGTGCTCAGGGCGCTCCGGCTGCTCAGCCGCAAGACATGGATCAGGTCGACTTCCTCGCTACGCTCGATCCTGGTCTTCGCCAGACCGTTCTCATGGAGCAAGACCCTGATATGCTCAACTTGCTGCCAGAAGAGCTACAACGCGAGGCCCGGGAGCTTCTCGGCGATAGACCTAGACACCGCGCTCCGAGAGATCAACGTCACGGCGGCCCTCGTGTGATCCATGTGCCTGCCGGCGGAGCCCCAGGAGCCGGCGAAGAGGAGATTGAGGAGCGTCAACGTCCTAGGCCAGTGGTGCAGATGCTCGACAAGCCAGGTGTTGCCACTCTCTTGCGTCTCATGTTCGTTTCACTGCACCACCGGGCCAAGTCCTCTTTGCACTGCATCCTTTCGGACGTTTGCAAGAACAACCAGAACCGTGCCGAGGTCATCAGCATCCTGCTTTCAATCCTCCAGGATGGTACCGCTGATGTAGGCGCCGTCGAGCGCAGCTTCGCCCAGCTCTCTCTCCGCGCCAAACAGCTTGCTGGTTCCAAGACGCCCCAACCACTCAAGCGTACTCTGACTGGCCAAGTCGTGACACCAGCGACGGAGCTCTCACCGCTAAATATCGTCCAACAGTGTCTTGGTACTCTCGGTGCCCTCTCTGCCGACAACCCCAAGGTGCAACACTTCTTCTTGTCCGAGCATGAGACCATCAGCAGCCAGAAGGCGAAGGCAGCCAAGAAGAACAAGGGCAAGGAGAGCAAGGCTTCCAGATTCCCTCTCAATGCCCTGTTGATGCTGCTGGACCGCAAGCTTATTACTGAGAACACTGGTGTCATGGAGACTTTGGCTGGCTTGCTCAGTCGTGTCACCCATCCCTTGCACCTACAGGCCAAGAAAAAAGAGGCCGAGGCGAAGAAGGAGGCCGAGAAGAAGGAAGCTGAAGAGGCCAATGCGGCTTCAAGCAAGCCTACCGACGATGTTGACATGCAAGAAGTCGCTGATGGATCTGCCAGTGGACCATCGACGGATGCCCAGGCTACTGCACCCGAGACGATTACTGAGGAAACCAAGGAAGACAGCAAGCCTGAGCCGAAGAAGAAGCGTGAGCTCGAACCACCGGAAGTTCCTGAAGAAAATATCCGCCTGGTCATCAACATCCTTGCCTTGCGCGAATGCCCTAGCAAGACCTTCAGCGACACGCTGGACATCATCAAGCACCTCTGCGCCATCCCTGGCGCACAGGAGATCTTTGGCAGGGAGCTTATTCGTCAAGCCCAGGAGCTCGGTCAAAGCATTGTGACCGATCTCGAGGACCTTGCCGGCCAGATTGGTACCGCAAAGACTGGCGTTGATCTTCAGGGTATGGCTCTCGCCAAGTTCTCCTCGTCTGGATCCCAGCAGCGCAGGCTGCTTCAGGTTCTGATAGCACTTGATCACTTATTCGACCCTAAGCGTGGCATGGGTCACCAAAACACAGCCACTGGCTCTGTTGATCCCCAGCTGAAGGAAGACATCCTGACTACGCTCTCCGAGAGCACCACATTCGAGAAGCTTTGGAAGAACTTGAGCCTCTGCCTGAGTGCTATTCGCCAGAGAGGCAACATGGTCAATGTCGCTACTATCCTGCTGCCACTCATCGAGACACTGTTCGTGGTTTGCCGCAACAGTGCTCTCAAGGAGGCCAATTCTGGCGCTGTCGAGGTGACTGCTGGTACACCACAGCCCGAAACCAGAATGGAAGGCCTCTTCTTCAGCTTCACCGAAGAGCACCGCAAGATCCTCAACGAGCTGATTCGCAACAACCCCAAGCTCATGAACGGCAATCTTTCTATCCTTGCCAAGAATTCGAAGGTCCTCGAGTTTGACAATAAGCGCAACTACTTCAACCGCAAGCTGCACACTCGTGGAGACAGATCTCAGCCACATGGCAACTCGCTGCAGCTGGCTGTTCGCCGTGACCACGTGTTTTTGGATTCTTACAAGGCACTTTACTACAAGAGCGGCGAAGAGATCAAGAACGGAAAGCTCAACATCCGCTTCAACGGCGAAGAGGGCATCGACGCTGGTGGTGTGTCTCGCGAGTGGTTCGCCGTCATGGCCCGCCAGATGTTCAACCCTGACTATGCTCTTTTCAATCCTGTGGCTTCCGACCGTACTACTTTCCACCCAAACAAGCTCAGTGGAATCAACGATGAGCACCTGTCGTTCTTCAAGTTCATTGGTCGTGTGATTGGCAAGGCACTTTACGAAGGCCGTCTGCTTGATGCTCACTTCAGCAGAGCGGTCTACAGGCGCATGCTGGGTAAGTCAGTATCTCTCAAGGACATGGAGACGCTTGATCTCGACTACTACCGCTCTCTGGTCTGGATCCTCGAGAATGATATTACTGATGTCACTTTCGAGACGTTCTCTGCAGAGGTCGAGGCTTTCGGTGTGACCGAAACGGTTGATCTTGTTCCTGGTGGTCGCGACATCGCAGTCACTGAAGAGAACAAGCAAGAGTACGTCCGCCTGGTTGTCGAGCACCGCCTCATCAAGTCCGTCGAAGCTCAACTCGATGCCTTCTTGGGTGGTTTCCACGACATTGTCCCCGCGGAGCTTGTCTCTATCTTCAACGAGCAGGAACTCGAGCTGCTCATCTCTGGTCTGCCGGACATTGACGTTGATGACTGGAAGAACACCACCGAGTACCACAACTACCAGAGCACATCGCCGCAGATCCAATGGTTCTGGCGTGCAGTCAAGAGCTTCGACGAGGAAGAGCGCGCCAAGCTGCTGCAATTCGTCACCGGTACTAGCAAGGTTCCGCTCAACGGTTTCAAGGAGCTCGAGGGCATGAACGGCTTTGCCAAGTTCAACATCCACCGCGACTATTCCAGCAAGGACAAGCTGCCTACCAGCCATACCTGCTTCAATCAGCTCGATCTCCCCGAGTATGAGAGCTACGAAGTCCTGCGCCAGCAGCTGTACACCGCTGTAACGGCTGGCAACGAGTACTTCGGATTTGCTTAGAGGCGAAGCGATCCTTTGACCCAAGTCAACATGTACATGCATAGCACAGAAGTTTTACTGAGCGCGGCGTTTTTGGTGCGGAGGGTTTGAGATTGCGTTGGGGGATTTTCCTTTTACTATCACTTTCTTTTTTACCTCGGAGCATGAGGAAGAAGGGTTTCACACCTGGACATCTCAAATATGGTATTGTGGCCTGGCGAATCGGTCGCGGTGGGGACGGAGTGCAGGCCTGAACTGCTTGTGCCGGCGACCTGGGCTAACAAAATGAGTGGATGACGAGGGCGGAGTATGATTAGTGGACTGATAGATGTAGTAATATCGTCCCTTCAATCCTTTGTTCATTATGTGTGACGTGGCTTCTCAATGAAAAATAATGCAGTGTAAATGTATTGGTTTCTTCCTTTGCGTATCTTAACACTCCAATTGTAGGACTTCATTGTCTGCAACCGCCTTGATAAGAGTACTCCGTGCCTTCCAGCATTTTCAGGTATATGGCTACATTGTGTCAGTACATGTTTGAGGATGAGCGCCTGGTTTAGGCTCAGCATGACATCAAGACACTTACAAGCCACTGGCCACCTCGTAGACCCGATGATATCCATCACTCTTCGCAGGTCTGATAGCGCGGCAAGATGTGACGGGGCAGCATTCTCCCTGGCATACCAGGCATAAGTCCCTGCCACCGAATACAGCGAAAAAAGCACCATCACGGGGATCTTATCGACGCCGTACTCCTCGTAATACTGCTCAATCTCAGCCGCGAAAGCCGACACTTCGCGTATCACCTCTTTGAAGCCATCGAGAGCATGCTGTTGCAGATCCAGCCTCAGCCCGCGATTGCCGCCTACGGCCTCGACGTTGTCGGCTTCGATGCACGAGTGCACGTCGTACAATGTGTTGAGCCCGGCGTAGGTCAGCCCCCGAGCGGCAAACAGCCGCTGGCGCTCTCCCCGGGCGAGCTGGCTGCTTTCGCCGTCGAGCATGATGGCCAGGGCTCGCAGCGCGCCGGATATCGCGAAGGCTTCTTGGAAGTGCATTTCTGCTTCCGCGGGCGTGGGCTTTTGGTTCACGTGCGTGCAGACCCAGCCCAGCAGGTGTGCTGCTTGGCAGGTGCGGGCGAAGGGGTCGACGGAGGTGGAGGCTTCGATGCTCATTACGAGGAGCGGGTTGACGGTTAGTTCCTGCGTGGGTTAAGCGGTGAGCTTTGAGGGTCTCTTTTGGGTCTTCTGATTGGGGTGTGGAGACGCTTGCTTACTCCAGTGTCCCAAGGCTCGTCACGGGCTGGTAGGATCTCATCTGGAGGGATCTTGGGCGTGCAGAGTGGTCGGAAGCGGAAGCCCACGTGGACGTAGCGATCTAGGATTAGAACTGCCCACCAGAGACGTCGTCTCTCTTCCATCTCTGTCCATGTGTCTGGTTCATGGTCAGTGAGGTGGTCAGGTGGATCGTGACGAAGATTGTACCTGGCCGAGGCAGTATCTGCGTTGCTTTCGTGCGGTCGTGTAGTCCAAGGGCGCAGAATAGTCGTGCCAGGTTACTGACAGTGAGATACGCCGCGGGAAAGATGCCGTGACCGACCTCGTGCAGGGCAAGTATGGTATATGCTGCGAGCAGGTTTGTGGAAAATCTGGCCGACTGCTCTAGTGCGAAGAGAGCGAGTTTCACTTTCTGGTAGCGGCCTGTGGCCTCTTGGTTACTTCTCTCAGTGGAAGATGGTGGACTTGGAGAGTCGGCCTCGTGGTCGAGCTGCATCGCATGGAAGAGTACTTGGGTGCTGGCATTATTGAATGTGTCTGGGTTGTGCAGAAGCTTTGTAGCTCGAAGCTTGGATACTACACTTAGCTATTAGATACTACAGTACTAGCAAGATATCAGGATTCGGCGGAGACACACCTATCGGGAGCCATGAATGAGTAGTGCTAAAATACCTGTCAAGAATGCTTGAAGCCTCATCTTTCGAGATGTCTTCCCCGTTCGGGCATACATCTCGCCATAGCAGGGTAGTCGGTGGCGTCACTTCTACGCCTCTGGTAGCCACAGAGTCCAGAAAGCACGTAGCCAGTTCCGAAGATTGTTTCGAAGGGACATCTGAGACAAATGGGGCCAGCGACACATCTGACCGGAAGGGGAAGAAAGATGGAGTTTCCGTACGACCTCCGATCCGTTCAGCCCGCGGCTCGGTGTCCGAGCGCGTTGGCGTAGATGAGATTGAGGAGTAGTCACATCGTCGTCCTACTCTGGAGCACAATTGGCATGCTGGGAGGTCTTTCGAACAGCGGCGTTTGAGGCGCTTGCACGATGCGCAAGACTGTTCTGCGCGCTCGGGCTGGTCGCCGATCGTTTCCATGATTCCGAAAAGGCGGATTTCGATGATTGCGTCAACCACAAAACTACTGACAATGCGGACGCGGATGCAGTCTTGTATTTGCGGCCGCGGCGGCCGCGATCTCTTGGCGAACGGCATCTCACGAGCTGAGTTGTGTTTCTCCGCTCTTGTTCCACAATGTCCCGACAACTTGTTCAGGGTTTTCGCGGAAAGCTAGTCGTAACAATTTCGATCTCATTGGCGATTGGCAAAAGTTCACGTTCCAGCGCAATCTGAATGAGTAGATGCAATCGGGGACGGTCTAGAGAGTATGCATCGCTCTAGCGTGGGACAGCATCAGGTGTGTTCGATTGGGTCACCATTGGTATCCTTGCGAGAAGCGGTGATATGCTGCAGTATGTCCGCTAACGTGCTCCACCATCGCCATGAGCCTCTATCAGCCACGCGTGCACCACACAGACCGTACGTGGTATCACGCACGCCGAGAGATCTCGATGACATATTTATACTGTCGTGATGCTGATAATGACTTGGCACAGAGATGGAATTGCGTGAAACATGGCTATAAAACAGCGTCCGCTGCGCAGTCTTGCCATCTCAAGCCGGATCATTACTACCATCGTTGCAACCCATCGTATACCAGATTCTCCAACATGACTCTTGCAAATTTGACATCCGCCGTGAACGCCACAATGCGCGCAGTTCTCTGGGAAGGCAGCGCATACAATGTCACTGTGGCCGACGTCCCACGCCCTAGCATCATCAACGCGACCGACGCTATTGTCAGGTTGAGCAGAGCCGCAATCTGTGGCTCTGACTTGCACATCTATCGTGGCACAAACCCTGGGCCAGCGACACCGTGGATTCTTGGCCATGAAGGCATTGGCTATGTCTCTGAAGTCGGCGAAGGCGTGGGCAGTTTGGCTGTCGGCGATTCAGTCATTATTCCCTTTACGACTGCTGAGGGCCATGTGCATGAGAGCCTCACGACACAAATGTACGGGGGCTATGGCAATGGCGGCGGTATGGGTGGTACTCAAGGTCAATTCTTAGGTTATCCAAGGC
Organism: Cladosporium sp. BSL10; assembly: GCA_001553865.1. Lineage (NCBI taxonomy): Eukaryota > Fungi > Ascomycota > Dothideomycetes > Cladosporiales > Cladosporiaceae > Cladosporium > Cladosporium sp. BSL10. The sequence continues at coordinate 22,269 of LJJI01000331.1, forward strand.
TCTTCGAAACACTCACTAACGATCTCGCAGCCGAATACATCCGCATCCCTTTTGCTGATGAGGGTCTTATCCCGATACCGGCTTTGCAAACCACTTCACCGGAGAATGCAACAGCTTCACTCGCGAATGACTACCTCATGCTTTCAGACATTTTTGCCACAGGCTGGGATGCACTCAATTATGCAGGCTTCAAAGCCGGCGATACTGTTGCCATCTTCGGTGCAGGACCCGTCGGTCTGATGGCACTGCATGCAGCCAAGATTCGAGGAGCCTCGCGAGTGTACAGTGTGGACTATGTCCCAGAGCGCCTTGCACTTGCAGAGCAACAAGGCGCAACCTCGATCAACTTTCGCGACGCCGACCCTGTCGAGCAGATTATGGCTCTGGAACCAAATGGCGTCACCAGGAGCATCGATGCGGTCGGCTACGAGCAGGTCAACCGCAACCTGACTGTCCAGTCGGATGTCATCACACGCAACATGATTGCTGTCACTTCGACTGGTGGCGGCATGGGTACTGTCGGCGTGTACAACATGCATGCTGCAAACTCCGCAGTCGCACCGCGCGCCTCAGAGATCCAAGACACAATGGACTTCTCGTTGGCAGACTTCTTCTTCAACGAGCTGAAGTGGCAAGCAGGACCTTCCGATCCCATCGGCCTGGCGCCTGAGCTTGTGGCTTTGGTGACCTCCGGCGTGGCGAACCCGGGGTTTATTGTTTCCGATGTCATCAGCATCGAAGACGCCCCGGACGCTTATCGAAGATTTGAGAGGCATGAGATTGTTAAGGCGGTTATTGCCTTCGATTAGGCAACCTAAGATGTTGCCATGCGTGGGCATAGTTTTGGATACATCTCAAATTTTGGCTACATCTTCATGACCTCTTACCAACCGCTGGAGGTTCAAAATTCGGCGCATGGACCATTGAGACGCTTTCACCATTACCTTTAGATGTCTAAAGCTACTTGCTATGATCGTCAATAGCAGTATTAGATAGACTTACGCATCGTTGAAAACGACCAAATATGTCAAGCCCTAGCCTCAGCAGATTGTTGAAAAGTGACCATGAAGTTCGTTGAACTCAGAATGAACCACAAGCAAATGCTGTCTAAACGTTAATCAACAGGCACGGCCGCGTGCGGGCCCGCACGCGGAATCGGCTTTCACAATATTCGATGATATCACTCAGCAGACGGATATGAAATGCAAGCCTTTGGATCTATATATTGAGACTGTACTATCCCTGCGGTTCTCTCTTGAACTCACCCTCGACTTTTCTGCACCTGCATAATACGATCAAGCGCATACGAAAATGTCGTACACTCCTTCGAAAGTCGACTGTGAAGTCAATGTCGACACAAGCGCACTATCTGGAAAAGTCGCCATCGTTACTGGCGGAGCCGATGGTCTGGGAAGGGCGTATGTCTGGGCTCTGCACGCGGCTGGGTAAGAGCAAGTCGCCCAAATTTGAGTGTAAGGATACTGACGAAATCATGATCAGAGTGCAAGTCTGCGTCGGAGATATGAACGCCGAGCAAGGAGAGAAGCTGGCATCTGAACTACCGGGGTAGGTCGGCGATCCATATATTAGCATGCTTGTATATACTGACTATCGCAAGTATCAAATTCGTTCGATGCGACGTCACGAACTGGGAGGACCAAGTCAATCTCTTCCGCACGGCGGCATCCATGACTCCCTCTGGTACCATTCACCATGTTGTCGCCAACGCTGGCATTGCCGTTGATGACGAAGTATTCTCTTATGATGGTACGTGATCATTTGTTCAGCATATCTCCATCAGAGCTGACGCTGGACCCAACAGGCCCGGAGTACCCATCAAAGCCTCCCAATCTGAAGACGATCGAAGTGAACCTCCACGGTACTCTGTATACCACCAAGCTCGCTTTGCACTCCTTCATAAGGCAGAATGGGACCAAGGGCACATCGTCGCGTCAGTCAGACACGAGCCTCACCCTCATCGGCTCTGGTGCGGCGTTCCTTGATTGCCCGCGTGGTGTCCAATACCAAAGTACCAAATGGGGTGCTCGTGGAATTATGCACGCCCTGCGTCGCACAGCTCACTACCATGGTAGCCGCGTAAATATGATATCGCCCTGGTGAGTACCAAGCTTGCACTGCTCTTCCAGCTTCAAAAACGACAGAAGCTCGCACAGAATTGCTAATGCATAACTCAGGTACGTCCGTACTTCGATCCTACCTGCTAGTGCTTTCGATGGCGTCGAGAAGGCTGGCGTAGCTTTCGCGACACAAGAAGACGGTGGGAGGCTGTTGCTTCGACTCATGGCCGACGCGAGCATCAACGGACGACAAATGTTCCTCGCACCTCGGAAGTGGGCGCCGAATGGATATATGGACTTGGATCTAGATGATTTTGAGGATGGTTCTCTGTACGCGGAGATCCAATCTGATCAAATGAAGGGTGCGCCTCCGGAGGAGGGACTGTTCTTGCAAGGCAGGTGGTGAGGTAAGCGTTCTATAATTATTGCGCCGAAAGGATTGCGTTGGTTACGGAGTTACCTTTGCCAGGAACATGAGCCCCCAAAATAGCATATCAACGTTATCTCCACGTTCAGCTTGGTCACCTTAGTCGATGATACCGGCAAGCAAGGCCGGTGGAATTAATGGCCGCCTCGTGCGTACAAATGCTGTCGTATACTGCCCGGATATGAATCCTCTAGAAACAATCTTTATCTAAAGTCTCGTCTCGTGTATCTCTCTCTCATGCCAACTCACTTGATGCTGTAGCTGACCCTGCTGTTTCCCTTGCTTCGAGAAATCTTCTTTACGGTGACATCTCCGCACAAGTCTGTAGTCTCCACATGCGTTCCTCCGCATGGATATACATCAACGCCGACGATCCTGACAACTCTCAACACCGAATCATCTCCATTGCGCATCGGGTGGTTCTCCGGAATGAGTCGTGATAACCCTTCGCGCTCGAAGTCGGCGGCCTTCCAGAATTCGACCTTGACCGGGAATGCCTCTTTCACAAACTCGTTCACCTTGGCCTGGAAAGTCTCCTTGTGCTCTCCTCCTATGCTCCCCTGGAACTCGCACGAAGCGCTGTCCGGGAAATGCGATGCCTTGAGCTCGTCGAAATTGGGCACTTTGTCGCCGACCGTGTGCCTCACCGCGCCTCCCAAGACGTGTCCGGCTGTGTGCAATCGGGAGTACAGAAGCCGCTTTTCGCCGTCCACCTCCAGCTCAACTTCAGCCCCGGGCTTGATCTCAATCGCATTTTGGCCGTCTGCGAAACGGACCAGATGCAGCACGAGTCCGGGGTTCGCGGCGTCGTGGCGGGCTGATATCATCTCAAGATGTGGTGCCTTTTGCGTGCCATTGGAAATCTCGTTTGAGCTGAGGAGGGCGATCGTGCCTTCATCCGAGGGCTGTCCACCGCCCTGCGGGTGGAAGATCGTCTCTATTGTCGTCAAGATGAAATCTTTGTCGCTTTCGGCGGTCTTGAACAGGCCAAGGTTTGCCTCGCTTAGCGATGAGAGAGGCTGGACCGATTGCACCTTGGTTTGAAGTTTAAGCAATTGTCCATCGTGTTGGTAGCGCAGGAACGTGTCATTGCTGGCGGTCATGGTGTCTTGCGGAGATAAAGTTGAGATGATGCGTGAGATGCTGGGTACAGTGGCAAATCGAGTTTGCAAGATTGGCGTGACCGTCCGTTTCACACTGAGTGGTTGAGGCGTGCTGTTAAGTTTGCAGACTGGACGGAGAAATATTCTGTACATTGACCTTGGTTTGCTTTTTATTGTCGTTATCTACATCACGCCCTGCTGTACTCACCTCGCTGACTAACATCTTGGCGACGGCGCAACGTGGCAACCGGCCTCGGCTACCCTAACCCTAGTAATGCCACTTTTACATATGTCAGTCGACGAGAATCCGATTGTAGTTCGGCGGTCTTAACACTGTGACTTCTCTGGAACAGACACTGATAGAACGGTCTAGCAGACAGTTCATGCTGTATTTCTTCGGGCCTCAACCTCTGTCCGAGGATTGGGAACGTGCATATTCATCCGAGTCGTAGTAGAAATCACTGTCGGAGTACTCCATGTCCTCTTCGTTGACAGGTTCACTCGTCCACACCGTCTCTAACATACCAGAAACATGATCTTCCTTCTCCTGTAAAGCCAAGCCGAGCAGAATCCCCGCGTGGCGCCAACCCAAAGGTAGCCTTGTCATTTGGTCATCGACCGGGACGTGTTTCTTTTCTTCTTCTGTTAGGACGCACTCAAGTTCGCATCTCAAAGTATAAGGGGCGAAGCTCCTGATGTAGTTCAGTAGTCTCTGGCTGGTCTCCACATCGCTCGATTGTAGACTGCGCAGCTCTGAAAGAAGTCCGGGTCGCATTGCCGGCAGAGTATAACCTAGTACCGCAAGGCGAATAACGAAATATGCATCGTGCAACGAGATAGTCGGTTCCATAGACCAGGGATCGTCTGGTGGCAAGGACTTACGGAAATCTGTGAAGTGGTCACAGGTCTTCACAGCCAGATCAACATTTCGAAGTATCTTAGGTAGATGGCGATATAGCGGCTGATCTTTTGGCGAAGCTACATCGATCATCGTGGCGGCCGCCTGGCGTGCTTCGGCCAACGTGAGGTCCACAGCATCCTGAAAGTACGGTATCTTTCGAGAGTAGACGCCTATGATGATTCGTTCCGCGTGTTGCAACCAAATTGCGCGCATTCGCTTATTGACGTGTGCAAGCTCGCACAGAGTTCGAGTCGTTGGGCTTGCACAGAGAATTTGTATTAAGAGCTCGTTGGGCAATGAAAGTAGTCCAGTCATGGTTCGCGTTTCTGGCGAATTGGTGGTGGAAGATGTGACAGAGCGGCGGAAGGCTGCCTATGGTAGTGCAGAGAATAGTGATTCAAATTTCTTAATACCCTTCGACATGTCATCGAAGTCAGTCAGGTCGGTTCGAATGATGAAATATTGGAACCAAGCTGTGAAGTATGTGTTCAGAAAGGGAGGCCAGTCAGGTGTACTTCGAAATCCGCACTACCGTTTCACACTTGACCAAGATAGAGGGGTGAAGCCTACTGTAGAGACTTCAATGAGATACAGTCGGAAGCCCTGCAAGCAGGATTCATTGCAACATAGTCCTCTTTGGTGTATCGGAACACACCAACAGTGCCGACATACGATTCAAACCTTGCTCGTCTGCATTCGTTACGTGAAGTCTGCGTACGGTGCTAACCATCAGCAATACGACCGGCATCCACATTCACAAAGTACGAACGTTCGACGAAGAGTCAGTCCCTTTCAGTCAAATCCTGGCCGTCGCCTCTCCCAATCATCCCACCATCGTCTCCACCAACGAGTTTCCGCGGCCGCACAGAAATACACCCAACCTCATACGTCTCCTCCGAGCAGCGCCTATCAGTGTAGAACGCGAGAACGGCGCTTTTGTACGCTCTGAGATCGATCTTCTCCGGCACGGTGATGAAGATGTCTCGCCAGGGCGGTGCGTTGATCAGGTAGCGGACGGGGAAGGGCACGTCCGCTTCGAGGTCGGCGGCGTATTGCGTGAAGATGGTGTCGCGCCATGTGGTGTTGAGGTTGCGGGATGTCATGGTGGACTTGGGTTCTGATTTGATTTGATCGATCGATTGATTGGCTTGTGTGGATGTAGCAGTCACAGGGACGTAGTGGGGAGGTTGGAGGGGGCGATGTTGGATGGGAGATGGTGGCGAATTCGTGGAAGGCATGGTATGGGTGATCACAAGTCTGCGTACTCCGCAACGACGATCCTCCATTTTGGAGAGGCAACAATCTGACATCAACGCCAACCTCAGTAGAACACGTGATATATTACCGAAACGCAAGCTAAACACGTGGCGCGTGAAGGTCAAGTGAAGACGACAGGGCGAACTTGGAGAAGGGCAATGTATATCTCTTTCGACGCAAAACTCTCCTCACCAAGACATGTATACGTAAATCTGTATGTATAGACGTAGGTGCTCGCGTGGGAAGCTCTGCAGGCCTCACAACCCTTTCTTCCTCCTCCTCCTCCTCCTCCTCTCTCTCTCTCTGATATATGCCTCCAAACACCCGTTTCCAAGAAGCAAGAAGAAATCCAAACCAAGCAGATCAGAATCCCAGAAATTAACAAAGCAAAGAAATGAAGAGCGCCGAGCGAGTATGCAATCTGTCTGTCTGACTGTTCTTTCGAGAGAGGCCGTTAAAACGCGAATAAGGCGATCGATGTACCGATCCCTTTCGCAGCGATCGAGGTAGCTAAATAAAAATTCTAAAAAAAAGGTGTAAAAACACAAGAGCGCTAGATGGTCCCGGTATCTACAGAACAAAGCGAAAAGCAAAAAAGACAGCAAGTTGTCTAAGCGTAGCGCGGACGACCCGAGTACGCTGGCGGAGGCGGAGGAGGTGCTCCCCAGCCTTGATTTGCGTTCTGGTTGGCCCAACCATGGCTAGGTTGCATCTGCATGGGTGGCTGTTGGTGACTGCCTTGCCATCCTTGCCAGCCGCCTGGAGGAGGTCGAGGAGGAGGCGCGACCATCTTCTTGTTTGCGCGGCGGCGGCGGCAGCTGCGGATACAGCAGCTCAGAATGGCGAAGAGGATGAGGCCGCCGACACCAGCGCAGACGCCGATGACGATAGCTTTGTGGTCGTCGATCCAGGAGGAGACCTGGCCGCCGACGGAGGCGCCTCTGCAGCGTCCGTTTTGGCATTTACCGCCGCCGCTGCATTCGGTGCCGTCGAGGAAGTTTTGTTGCAGGCTGTAACACTGGTTTGCAGGGAACTCGGGAGAACCGCAAGTGACTACGCAAGAGGATGAGTCACAGGCGTAGGTGTCGTTGCCCTGGGTGTAGGAGCCCATGACTGACTTGCACTGCTGATCACGAGAGGTACACTGTCCGGAAGCACATTTAAGGCCATCGCCACAGCTGTCACCATCCGGAGTGTGTTCGTCAGCTGGGCAGACGGCGGCGTTGCCAGGGCAGGTCTCTTGCGGGTCACAGTCGCCCGAGCTCTCGCGGCAGACGGTGCCTGAGCTTGCGAACTGACAGCTGCGGCAGCAGTCTTCGTTCGAGTCGTCACAAACAGAGTTGCCCTTGTAGGTGCAAGTTGCGGCGTCACAGCATGGATTGTCACCACAGCCCTGCTCACCACCACAGTCACACTCTTCGTCGCCCTCTACAATGCCGTTGCCACATTGCTGGCCAGTGATGGTCTCCACATCTCTGTTGTTGCTCAAGCAATCGGTCCTGACGTTGTTGTTCTTGATGGCACTGCAGATGTTGCCGATTGTGCAAGGAGAGAATTCGTCAACACCCCTCTGACTTGAAGGGTTCATAATGTAACGTTGGTTGGCATCGCAGGTGTTGGCATCCAATGGACAGCACTGCGATCGCACTCGGGGGTCTGTGGAGGCACAAGCTTGAGAATTGCAATCATGCACAGCGCCGAAGGTGTGGCCAGTCTCATGTGCGATGACTTGCCACTCAACAGCACCATCGGTGCGATAAACAACATTGGCTCCAGCGACAGTTTCAGTAGTTCCGCCACCGTCCGTTCGGCCAGCGCCAGTAGTAGAGGAATTTGTCTCCATAGCGTCATTCACGCAAGCCTGGCCCAACCAGGCTAGACCAACAGCGCTGTCAGTAGCGCAGGTAGATAAGAGAGTCCAGTGGCTGTTGCTGTCCCTTTGCTGGCCGCGCCACGCGGAGAAAAGGTTAAGTCGTTCTTGGATATCAGCACCTGTGCCGCAGCCCTGGTTCCATGCAGTGTTCTGAGAAGGCGTGCCAGGGCATGAGGCATCCGAGATGGTCAAGTTTGCCAGGCCCAGCGAGATGTTGAAAGTGTTCTCCCAGACAGCAGATGCTGCGTTCATTTGCTGAATAACATTCTCTCTGGCAGTCTCGGAAGAATTGAAGTCGCCGGTGTAGGTGCAGTCAGTCGCCACACCAACCAGAGCGACCTTCCGAGTGGACGGGCAGCCGGAGCTGTCGCCAATGGTAGATCTCAAGTTCACGCCAGCGCTGTTGCCGCCAGTGATGTCGCTCTGTCGTCTGAAAATGTTGGAGAAGTCGATAGTTCCGAAAGACTTGGCGGATCGCTTGCGCATAGCAGCATACACGGGGTGTTCCAGATCGGTGTTGAAGTTCAGTCCATCGGAGTAGCAAGTAGCCGTGTCATTGCCGGCTTCCAGTTCGCGCTTCAGCTCCTGGTGCATGAATCCATCGGGGGTAGAGGTGACATCTGAGTCTCGCCAGACAACCATGTATTCACTGCCAGGCTGTGCGCGTTCAATCTCAGGGTCCAAGCGATGGCGGGTGCGCAAGTAGTTGTGCGAAGACTGAACGTGGTGGTGATCCCGGTCGACTGTGAAAGCGCCCTCGAATAGCGGCGTCTTGCCATCCTGCGATACCAATACGCGCGCCCAGCCAGCCCTCCGCCATCTGTCCTCCTTCTTGTTCAGACGCTTCACCCATGATGTGCCCTTGAAGACCTTGTGACTCCGGCGGTCCACCTCTTCAACATGCCGTACGCTTCCATCGGGCGCAAGATGTGTGATGACAGCGCCCTCGCCCAGGATGTTGTGATTCGGTTCCAGGCTGAACTTGACGTGCAGCTCGTCTCGGATGTTGAAGCTGAGGTCGAATTGCGAATAGGCGTGGACGCGATGATTACTGGTGTGTATTGTCGCATTATTTACTTCTGATAGGGCTGATAGAGGGTTGCGGATGTTGCTGCTGGCCTCCGCTATAGGCGCGACAACGGCGAAGGCGGCGGAGACGAGGGTAGAGAAGCGCATGGTGGCGCTGAGTTTAGGAGTTGGTCGTCGATCCGGAGAGGGGGTCCACGGCGCGGCTGTGATGGGATAGATGCAGTACCGGCGAGAGATCAGGAGAGGGAATGTAGTGAAGTGAAGCGAAACAAATTAGCGTGAAACTTGGGCTCGCAGAGGCGAAGTAGCGAATGTGATGGAGAGCGACATGGGAGTCAGGACTATCGGATAGTCGCCAAGTAGTGAGAGCGGATGCAGCGGGCAGAGCAATAGACACAGACACTTGCGTTGCGTGGCGGAGGCGGAGAGGCTTAGCCTTGGAGATGTGCTAGCACGTCTGGGCACTCATGACCAAACAACAATGGCGTAGGGCAGAGGACAAGTACTTTAGCTCACCTGCGGCTATTCTTAGCCGCACTCGCTTTGTCCAGCGCGTAGGGTATATATGCGAAAGTAATCCTCTCCAGATGGAGCCCTCGGCGTCAGCCTGTCATCTTCCTCTCACAACTTCTCTCATGCCGCCTCACACTGCCACAGCAATCGCTTACATGTAATTTATCCGCTAAGAAAAAAGGTCCAGTCAGACATGTCTCTCCGCCTGCTCCTTCTACGCCGACTCCTATGCTCACCCTATCGGCAATTCATGCACAAAAGCACATCAATGCCAAGTCAAAGCGTACGCGTCATTTGCTGTGTGTACATAGATCTTGTACTCTTTGCAAGAAACTTTACACAAGCAAAACGCCTCCACCACTTGCAAGTCGTGAGGTCATCGGCGCTTGACTCGGCAGGTTCTTAGTGTCGTAGAGAACCTGTCGCCGCGAAGCAACCACATGCACATGTAGAGATCCACGTTACCCGTCCAACGGGAAGTATTCATTGTGACGACGATCATTCCCTTGTTCAGGTGACAGCCCTGTCGACCGTTGCTCCGCGCTGTTGCTCAACTTTGTTGTGAAGACAAGTGAGACATTATGGTATACTGACAATTTACAAGCATCACAATCCGTGTATCTTCAACACAAACAACGTCTACGTATCGGCCAAGAAGACATGGTTGCGTGTCGTCAGCCGCCCATCCATGTCTAAGCCCCATGGTGGCGAAAGTGGCGGTTGTGGGAACAACAACGTCGCGATTCACAGGTCTGTATGCATCCCCACGTCCTCTGGGCTCGTACTGCCGGGTATGCATGCGAACAAAAGTGTAATCCTATCAGAATATCGGCGGACGACTGGAAACGACCCAATACTATTCGCTTTACTGTTCTCGGACAAGGAAGCCAGAAACAGTCATGCTGCCACTGAGACGCATCGTCTCCCGTACACAGACTTTTGGCGCTCTGATATCTATTTTGTCGTCCTGATACCACAACGTGGTATTCATTGGATACGCAGGATACGAGTTGCGTCGTGGGCGGACTGTCTCTTGGAAAACCGACTTATTCTGCTGGGAAAGGGGTGTCGACAAATCTTTCACGTCATTCGTGCTTAGAGCAAGATACGTTGAGGTCCAGGCTTGCGCGCCCAAGGACGTGCGAGCGACGGCTACACGACAAGAGCGGCCGCATATGGGATGTCGTGCTCAGCAGATAAGATGTTGGGTCGAGGGCAAGACTTGTTCGCATCGCGGTTCTATGCGCGCGTCTGGGCACTTCTCCAGGCACCGCGTCCGCATCCACGACCGCGTCCGCAACCGCAACGGCCGCGTGCGGGCTGACTTGGCAAACAGCAGGCTGCTGAGGCGAGATATGTCAAAAAATGAAGGCAATGGGCGTCATGGTGCCTTGGTTTTAGAACCGCCTTTTCGTCAGAATCCTAGGCATGATTGAAGAACGTGGTGGTCTTCGCTTCTAGGACGGAAATTGCTATAAATGCAAAAGAATGCGGCACCTCAGAAGAGCATCCTTCACACAGAATCGTTGTCTTTTCATCTTTAAGACGCAGCTAGCACGTCCCCAGTACTAGAAGACCACCATGAGAATCTCTACCACCAGAGCGGCCACCATCGGCATGGCCATTTTCAATCTCGCGTACGCACAGAATATGTCGTATGGCGCAGACAACTTCTTCCAGAGTGACAACGTCACCATCTGGCCGATCACTTTTCCGACCATCTATCACACTACCGTCGCTGGAAACTTGTTCCTGCCGAACAGCCTCGACCGCAGTATCGGCAACCCAGCCGTCGTCGTCAGCCATCCTATGGGCGCAGTGAAAGAGCAGAGCGCCAACCTCTATGCTGCTAAGATGGCCGAGCAAGGCTTCGTCGCGGTCTCTATCGACATTCCGTTCTTTGGCGCAAGTGAAGGTTCGCCGCGAAATGCCGTGTTGCCGGACCTTTACTCGGAGGGCATCAGCGCTGCTGTCGACTACCTTGGCCTGCAATCCTACATCGATCGTAGGCGTATCGGTGCCATTGGCATTTGCGGCAGTGGCGGGTTCGTCGTGAGCGCTGCAAAGATCGACTCGCGTATATCGGCTGTTGCGACTTCTAGCATGTATGATATGGGTGCAGTAAATCGCAATGGACTACGCCAGTCCCAGAACGTGAGTGCACGCCAGGCCGTCATCGCGCAAGCCGCGGAGCAGCGCTGGATTGAAGCTGCCGGTGGGGACCTGGCATGGAGTATCGGCACACCTCTCGAGATCACGAACGCTTCCACTGCGATCGATCGCGAGTTCTTTGATTATTATCGCACCTCGCGCGGCCTCTACACCCCGGCGAGCTCCTCTCCGAACGTCACGACGGGACGCACTGTGACCAGCAACCTCAAGTTCATCAACTTCTACCCATTCGAAGATATCGAGACAATTTCGCCCAGGCCGTTGTTGTTCATTTCCGGAGACATGGCTCATTCCCGTGAGTTCAGCGAGGATGCTTACTCGCGCGCCGCGGAGCCCAAGGAACTTCTGTGGGTGCCTGGCGCGAACCATGTCGACCTCTATGATCGTGTAGAGCTCATCCCGTTCGATAGGCTTTTTGACTTCTTCCGAGTCAATCTCTCTGGCAAACAGGCTGGAGACCTGACAAACATTACGCAGATTTGAGATGATATAGTGCGGCAAGAGCCCGAGAAGTGCATAGAGGGCATTTTCGATGAGGGCGTCCAGCGGTCTCTCTGGATCAAGCTGCAGGATAGATCGTGGTCTCAATTGGTCGGTTGTTCATTATCTGCTCTCGGATTGGCTTAGAGTATCTTTTGCTGTCTTAAAATGTAATAGATCATCACCCTCTGCTTTGAGTCTGTGCTGCCAGTAAAACCCGAAAACATTTGAAAAAGTCCTTGGGAAACTGGATGTGTCCTGATAGACTAGGCGGACTCTTAATTGCTGACTCGCATGTCTTTCCTACATGACAGTGTTCTTGTCTTCCAGCCAAAGTCGGATAATAATGCTGGGGTTGTTTCTTATACTCACTTACTAGTAGCGTTGTCACAGCTCAAGCACGATCTTTCCACGCCCATATCCTCTCGTCGCAGACAACTCGTACGCCTCTCGAGCCTGGTCGAATGGCAACGTCTTCGCCACTAGTCCTTTGATCCCTTTCGTCTCAACTGCAGCAGAGATTCGCTTCATGCTATCTCTCGATGGCTCCACGATGAAGAATTTCGCATGGACGCCATCTCTTCCCGTAGAAACACCGCTCTTCTTACGCTCTTCCACGAAATTCCAGCTCGCCGAGTCCACCGAAATGAGATGACCTCCATCTCGCACAGTCTTCCAGCAGCTGGCGAGAACTTCACCGCCGACTGTGTCGATGACGACGTCGAACTTGTTTTGCGACGCCAGCTGGCTGTATTCAACGACCTCAACTGCACCCATTGACCGCATGAACTCCTCGTTCCGAGCATTAGAGCTGGTCGCCGCAACGACGTGATTTGCCGCAGCAGCCGCAAACGCCACAACAAACATGCCAACAGCGCCTGCGGCGCCCGTGACAAGCACCCGCTTCGGCTGCTGTGCATTCACAGCCAATCCAGCGTGCACAAACAGCGCTTGATCAGCTGTCAGCGCGCTCAGCGGTAGTGCAGCAGCTTCTGCCCATGACAGAGACTGTGGTTTGAGGTTTGCTTCCTCAGTCGTGACCACGGCGTACTCGGCCCAAGCGCCGCCGCGATCCGCGTGCGTCATGCCGTAGACTTCGTCGCCGGGTTTGAATTCGCGCTCGTCGGGGTGCACTTCTGCGACGATGCCGGTGAAGTCATTGCCCATGTGCGCGGGTGGCTCGGCGTAGAGTTCGGGCCAAGTGAGGCTGTCGCGGATGACGGTTGTTGCTTTTGTGCGGATGACTATTTGGCCTGGATGTAGAGCTTTCGGGACCGGGAGGTCTGTGAAGTGGATTGCTGATGGGGGCGCTGGGTTTGCTGCTGTGTATGTTTGGCCATCTTGGGACTTGGGTTGGATGCGTACGGCTTTCATGGTGGAGTCGGTTGCAGTATACTAGGCACCCGATGTTTGTCCAAGGTTGTGAGATCTACCCGAAGGATACTTTATCATTTTCCCAGGGTCGAGAAAATTGACTACAGCTTGAGCATGTCGCTTACTTGTGCTCATGTGGTGCTCTGTTTGCTGACGCCGTAAGATGCGGGCGACGTCCTTGGCAGTCACGCCATATGTACTTTTCCAAATCTTACATCCTTCATTCTTCTTTCGTTCTTCTCAACACGACACCCGAGTGAAGACAACTCTCTATCTTTGTTCCCTTTCGGTATGGGATCTCATTAGGCGATAAACCGAGCAGCTACGCACGTGATGATGACGCTGCCGTGGAAATGCAGGCTTCCTCGCTCCCGGAGAAGCTTTGAGGTGGCGTCGTCGCAGCGCCACTGACTTTCGCAGTGCGTATCTACGCTTTCGATCATCTGCACTGTTGCAACTGAGAAAAGCAACCTGATCAATTATTCGTCTTCGTAGAGGCGCAAGCTGCGGCAATATCTCCTCCTCAAAATTGCATCGAGCGGCACGCCATAGCTGTCGCTTTTGTCTCTTCAATTCACAACGGCCCATCCACAGAGACCATTGGTAACTTCTTCGGCGCATGGACAGAACGCCACAGACATCAGGAGAAGACTTGAATTCGCAACAGTTACGTTACCACTTAGTCTGGGGTGATATGTGCGAGCTGCCTTGACGTTTTGAAGCTTCAGGCCTGCAGATGGAACAGCTTGTCTGACTTGAGTTTACAACATCGTGAGAAGTCCAAGTTCAAGCACTGCACGATTTTGAAAACATAAAGTCATCATCGCAGTTTCCAAGACGCATCTTTCCAAGTGTAGAATGACAAAAAATGCCCGGTTAAAACATTATGACGTCGAGAAGGTTTGACTTCACGGGTTCACGCGGATGTTGACGCGTCAACACATCCTTGTGGTATTAATTGAGCTTGCCTACGCTGATCACTAGTCATACAAGCACCAGGGAGCCAAGACAAGAGCTTGACGCGAGCGACATGAAGGCCTGCTCGCCATTGAGCATCGTGCTGGGGGCATGGCTTCACCTTGTTTTGGCCAAGACGACACAGACGACTTCAGCTTCGATCTCTTCCGAATCCAGCGCCAACGCCACCTCCTCAATCGAGGCACAGCTGACTGAGATCCCCACTGATTCTCGTGCCACCTATCCCTCGGGAGATATCACCCGGATAGTCCAGTCCTCGACCAATGCTACGATAGCGCTTTCTTCGCTCAACCATACGTCCACCTCATCGTCGTCAGCAGCCATTGAGACTCTTCTACATGGCTCATCCACAGAATTAGGATCGACCTCCACACCCACCGCTGGAAGCGCTGCATGCAATGGCTATGCCGAGTTTTGCGACCGCAAATATAGCAACATTACCTACGTCGTCGCTCATAACAGCCCCTTCCACAAAGCCCACAACGCCGCGAGCAATCAGGATTTCGATGTGACCGTCCAGCTCAACGATGGTATCCGTGGCAGTGGGTATCGCAAGATCGAATCGCTCTGTTCAAAGCTGATCAAGCGCAATCGCAGTTCAGAGCGAAACACACTACTATCAGGATGAAGTCTACCTCTGCCATACCAGCTGCGACGAATTGAACGCCGGTACGTTGGAGGCGTATCTGACCACTGTGAAGCAATGGCTAGATCAAAATCGATACGAGGTCATCACCATCATTCTGGGAAATGAAGACTTCATAGATCCGGGAAATTATACTGCGCCGTTCACGAACGCTGGGTAACATTTTCTTGACTAATCTCGAGTGCGGTCCGCCGAACTAACACCCGAGAATAGCATGCTAGACTACCTCTATATTCCGCCCACGCAGCCGATGGACATCGAAGGGTGGCCTACGCTGGCAGATATGATCATCAGCAACAAGCGTGTGGTTGCGATGCTCGCCTACGATGCTGATCAACAAAAGGTACGTCGCATGCCATCGTGTCGTGCCATCTTCGAGTTCCACGAAGCGCGGGCTATCATAAATGCTAAACTCATCGTACAGATCCCATGGCTCCTGGACATATGGTCCTACCAATGGCAAACACCTTTCTCGCCCACAGATCCCTCCTTCCCTTGTACCGTCCAACGCCCTCCGGGACAGGCCCGTGACGTCTCTCAGAAGAGAATGTATCTCGCAAACCACAACCTCAACGTGGCAATCGGGCTCTCCTACGGCTCATCGGGTGACATCCTCGTGCCCGATGTGGTGCAATTGAACTCTACGAATGCAAACGACACCGTTAACGGGAGCGCGCAGCTCGCTATTGAGCACTGTACGGAGGATTGGGGACGCCCACCGAATTTTCTGCTGGTTGACTACTACAACAGAGGCAACTTCAATGGGTCTACGCTGGCTGTTGCGGCTAAGGTGAACAATGTCTCGTACGATGTCAACTCTTGCTGTGATTCAAGTAGCGTTGATTCATTTGGTGCGAAAACGGCGTCAGGGAGCTTGACGGTTGTCAGCTTAGCTGCGGTCGTCGTTATGCTTACAGTTATGGTCCTATGAGACCAGCTGGGGCACTATGATCCTTTTTTTCAAACCCTTTTCCTTCTATCCGCTGTGGGACTTTCCTTCACATTGCCGTGTACCAATGGAGCCGGTCAACAGCGCGCGTTTCCCCGCGGATTGCGCTGTGCCACCATCGTTCTGTTTCAACGCCACTGGTAGCTGAGCTGGATGTTGGTGATAAGATGATAGCGTGCCGCCTGCATGCAAGCTCCGCCCCAAATTAGGTAGAATCGTTGCTGCGCCGCCGTCTTGGCGTCCAGGCTGTGATCTCTCCAATTGTATCACATCGAGCTCAAGTACAGCACTAAGGTTCAGTATCCTCGAGAGAGTACCATGCTTCGGTGCTTTCCCCACTTATCTTCATCATGGAACAGGACGTTGAGCCAGGATTCAGGTAGCTCTTACTTCTTGTTCAACCTAAAGAGATGGGTCTACATTCAACCAGATTCCAGTGCGGCTATGGCTGCAACGGGGTCGGTAACGCCAGGATATGGTGAGGTGTTATAGATGAGCTCTGGCCTGATCCACGATGCGCTTTGCGTCTGCAGAGCGAAGGTGTTAAGATGGTAGGAGAAAAATCGCCCCACTTTCTGCCCTTCTAAGACATGCTCGGTTTCGCATCGTGCGTCTCTGGTGTTTCCATGGTACCAAATTGTATTGGCTTGCGCGGATCAGCCCACGCTGCATCGCTGCAATTTGGAGTGCTGTTGTGGCGGTACTGAAGTTACTCGCTATAATCTGTTTCCGTGCACCACGTGGCCTTGGGTGGATCTAGATAGAGGGTGATGATCAGCTGTGATCTGTGTTGGAGCTAATTAGAGCTACCTCCTAGTAGATTCGCAGGCGGACCTTCCGTGGCGGCGATCACCGGAGCTATCTCCCGCTTTACTCAACCACTCAAACACATGCAAAAAGGACAGTAGTTATTGCTTGTTTGTACCACTCTACGATGACCGGTTACATGTTTCTTGCTAACAATAGCAAAGGCCAACCACTTAATGATTGTTTGTCTACCAACTGCCCTAACCGGCCTCTTTCAAACTTGGGACGATAAGCGGGACAGCAGGCCAGCATGCCTCTCCCCGCCGCGAGAAGCGGCTTGATTGTCAGATATGGATACATGAGGAAAGGCTATTCGATCGAGTGATAGCCAATATGGTCAGTTCGCATGAATGTACCCTAAGTCGATCTCCCGATGGAATCAAGAACGCCTGAAGATCTGTGAAGGTAGATCTGCATCTCTCCACTTTGCCAAGATGGTGGCGGTCTTCCATGTGGCTAGACTGGTCTCCAACTGCGGATCGGATTGGCGACCCGACTATAGAGCTTCACAACATACTATGAGCTCCCCTTAGTCATCTTACGTTTGCATTTCATGCTTTATCGAACTGCATCTCGTGTCTTGGCAAGCTGGTCCCGCGATCTACGACCCAGCTTTCACGAGCGCCTCGCTCTGCAACATTTCCATGAACCAGAATGCCAAGCAGCGCGGCACACATTGCTGTCCATCCCTGGTACAGAGGTATGTTCCAGTCCGCTGCTTACGTTTCAAGTCAATTGAACTATAGCTAGGGCGCTCTGTTCGGCTGGAAGAGCTGTAAGCAACGCGGCAGAACGTCCTCGGACCATGGTTACCTACCTGCATGTTTCAGAACGTACATTGTGAGTATACCGCAGACCCTAAGTAGATTCTAAGCTAACCGTAACCTGGGCTGTGTTGGCATGAGCTAATACGTGGAAAGACAACACATCATTCGATCACCTTCTCTTTCGACTACGTCGAATTTGGCTTTCATCTGCAGCATGTCGATGTAGCTAGACATTCCCAGCTGATGATCTAGACTCATTACCGCATCTTCTCGGAAAAGTCTTGATCGTCGAAGCCGCAGCTGACTTGGGTATGAGCACGGCATAATAATTCAGCTCAACGCTTTGCATTCCCATTAGCGAGTATTGAAGAATGCGTCCTCACTTTAGGATCGCTATGGGCTGAGTACAATTCGATTCTGGCTTTTGGCTACGAGTTCTTTGCGCAACTCGTCTAGATCACGGCTGAAGTCAGTCGAACAAGCAGCCACTGTCTGCAAGAGAAAAGAATTCACTAGTAGCCATGTGGTCTTGCATACACTTTCGGGAACTCTCGTTTAATGTAGTAGTTGACTTCATACTACTGTGTAGAGCTCTTTGGTCCTATCGGCGATGAGTTTGCGTACCGAAGCCACATCCACGACGACGAGCAAAAACGTATCTTGGCTGCGACAAGAGTGACAAATCGTGTTACTGAAAGGACAGCACAGTGGAGTCGAGATACGAAGACATAAATACAGCGATCCGTCACTAGGCTTACCTTCATCCCTCCGTCCATCTACTCAGACATCAGCTCGCGACATTGAATCAAAACAACAACATCATCCTCCTACCACTATCACTCCCAACATGCATTTCATCAAGACTCTCGGCATCGCCGTCATGGCAATTGCAGCCGCATCTGCCAACCCCCTCCCAGAAGCCAACCCCCTCCCAGAGGCCGAAGCAGAGGCCAACTCCATCTTACCCTCTCTGTGGTGTAAGAAATGGGACTACGGCAAGAAGTGCTGCATCGACGACGACAAGCTAGGTTGCGATCTTTACAGTATCTTGTTCAAGAAGTGCCTGAACTATAAGAAGAACTACTGGTGTGACAGCTGGGACTACGGCAAAGCGTGTTGCAAAGACTCGGACAAGCCTGGCTGTGTCAATTACGACTGGCCCACGAAGACTTGCAAGAACACCAAGCAGGACTACTTCTGCAAGGAGTGGGACTTCCTCGGGCTGTTTTGCAAGGATGGTGACAAGGAGGGTTGCTCGCTTTGGGACTACGCTTTGAAGAAGTGCAAGACGAAGAAGGAGAATTACTGGTGCTACAACTGGAGCAAGGATGAGGGTTGCTGCAAGGACGAGGATGGTGGCAAGAAGAATTGCGTCAAGTACGATCTCAAGAAGAAGCAGTGCAGCGTGAAGAAGGCCTGAAGGACTGCAGCCGGGCTTGAAGGTTCTGGGAGGGTGGACAGTCGTGCTGGTGCGGCGAGCGGGTCTTACTCTGCGATACCAGGGTAAGATGTGAAGAGAGCAGTAGTCTTATCGGCTCGCAACATGCTCTCTTGAATGGTGGAGTTATGTCGGTGGCTTCGTTTCAGGACTTGTGGCAGCATACCATCAGCCCGAGAGCATTACTTATCCATCATGTATCTCTTTGTTGTTTTCTTCACAAGCTCACGTGTAATACAATCTTTGACTGACATTGCACGTTATTGATGGCTCACGGACACTCCCCGCTCAGCGACGAAGCCGCGCATGATTTTGATCACGCTGTTCGATCTCCATACTTTCCGCTAGTATCTGATACTAACATCCGTACTGCGTCGGAGAGTGGAGAGCGTCTATAAGCTATCAAGCGACGTTACTAAGAGACGCTGGATCATGACGAGTAAATCCTCCTGCTTAGATGAATGCGAAGCTTACCAGATTAGATCGTGCAGCTTCCCAACAGAGCCTTCTCTGCACCAGTTGAGTGGTTCCGGTACTTCTGCTCTGACGCTGGTGAGCTCTTCTTCTGACACCCTAACATCAAAGCCCCACAGGAACTGCTGTGCTCACATTACGCTGTGCGAGCTTAGGTACGTGTTGAGGAGCTCTAATAGATGACGTAGGTAGACGGTGCTCTCAGAGGTGTTGTCGGCAGTGGCGTAGTCGAGATCTCCAGCAATTCAGGGAAGCGTCGAAATCGCGCATATCTGCTCAGCCAGACTGATCTACGCGTTAGCCGGACTTGCTTGCCTCCAAGTCACTCGATGAAGTCAACAAGGCAAGCAAGTCATGGGCATGGGAAAAGCAAGCACTGATCACCAGTGGACCTATCGGTACGCGCTCCAGTAAGTCTGATAGTTTGTCGTGGGTGACGACGAGCCTGCGGAAGCTTGAAAACATGAGCCTTGGATCGAAAGTGCGCAATAATGAAAACAGCATTCACGCCGACATGTGAGGTCTCTGGGGGCATCACCAGAGCGAAGGCGAAGGCCATAGATCTTTCAAGCCCGAGGTTGTTGCCCTTGTCAAATCTACTTGATGTCACCGACAAGCTGCAATTCGGGACGCAATTCGAACTGTTCATCCTTAGTGACGGTAAAAATATTCGCCCAGTCAAAACCGTCAATCTCATTATCAATATCCGTCGCCAGGGATCTACCACAAGCTTCTAGCGTATCCCTGACGTCCTGTAGAGCCTCCGCGGCGCTTTTGTACTCGCCTTTCCATGCTTTGATCAGACAGGGACCCAGCTTCTTGCTTTCCAGCCTTCGCACTAGAACCGAAGCTGAAGGGTCCTGGTTCCGATTCGCATCCAAGTCACTGCCAAAAAGCACTTCTCTGCTCTGACCGCCAGGCGCATGCTATTTCTGCTTTGTTGTACAGGCACCTTAATGTGCAATCCTGGGCCAGCCGTAGAGAGTCACAGGTGAATGTTGGCGCTACGTCAACTATACACATGGACTGTCAACGTTATTATGTATGACGTAAAGCATGTAAAATCCCATCTTGCTTAACTGGCCTTTTGATGTCTGCCATTCCAGTGTTACCGCACCAGTCGTGATACAGACTATCACTGTCTCGACTGCGACCGTATCGAACGTCGTTCACATAACAGGGACTCTTTGCGATGTCGTCAACACAAAGTTGATGGGCGCTGGTGGCTGCTCCAGGCTCTAGCAACTGCTTCTGCGACTTGAGCGTAGCTACGGGCGAGGGCAGCTGCTACCACACCAACTCTTCTCAGGAGTTCTGCTCGAGCGACACAGACTGACCTACAGGAAAATCCTGTATCAACAACCCAGACCAATTTCAACTACAGCGGCTCATCTGCGTGCAAACCGGCTTCACGAAGCGTGATTCGTTTGGTTTCAATGCTAGTTATTCCGGCGGGCAGAAGATGCACAAGCGTCTTCTTTTGCGCACTAAGACTTCATCTTCAAGTAAGAGAGACTTGCAAATTGCTGGCTCTGGAGGCAAAGCGGCTTTATGTCTAAGGGTGACTAACACATGGTCACATTGTAAAAGAAGATCGACTCAAACCAATTTTGCCATTGACCGGAGATAGTTACAATGCAAGATAAGTTTAGCCTACTTCCGCTAAATGTGACATCCTAAGCAATCAGGATAACGGGCTTTGTTGGGATATTTTCAAGTATAATTATATCTGATAAAGCAGTGACGAT
>LJJI01000333.1:0-45031 GCA_001553865.1 Cladosporium sp. BSL10
AGTAGAAGAAGAGAACAAACTCCAACTAAGTCATCATCTTCTGTCCTCCATATGTGTGCGTGCGTGTACACACACACACACACACACACACACTATGCGAACGAACGAATGGGAAGCAATAAATGGGAGAAAAAGACTTTTTCGTACTCACGTTCGCTTGGGCTAGCGAGGAATGGCATCTTTGGGCGGAACAATTGCCTGAGAGCGCCCAAAGGACGGCTGGCCAGTCGCGTGCAATGAGTTCAAGGACTTTAAGCAAGATTGGTAGAGTGGACTTTATTTCTATTTCGTTAACATGATGAATAACTGGTGTGGTTTGTTGTGGCCCTCGGCTAATACTCCCAACAACAGCTCCCGACAATCTCGATGGTCTACGGTGGCCCCTTGTCTTGATGTAATCAGGGGTGCTCTGGTGGTCATTTTGCGGAGATTCTGACCATCGTTCTGAGAGCACTCCTCCAATCCCGACTTCTTCGCTTCTCCTTCTCTTTCCAAGGCATGGCATCTTTCACGTCTGCCCAATCGTGTTGCGGTGGATAGGCCTCGAAGCCGCTCCATGTTTCCAGACGTCAACCCGTCCAGCAAGACTTTGCTTCATGGTTCAATGTGTTTTGGAGGGAATCGTACCACGCCCGTTCCAGCATCGACGTGTCGCTGTCGAACCCTGCTTTCCTCGGCGGCACTCCGCGTCTTGTTCAGCGCCTGACAGTAGCAGCTGGACATCGTTCCACCATGGGATGAGAGAGTCCCACACCAGGCGAACCCTCGTTTCTTTCCATATCACATCATTCGCTGATCCCAAAATCCACCAATCCCCTCTAAGGCGGAATAACATCCCCCCTCACCATCGAAACCACCCTCTCCGGCCTCCCCTCCAGTGGACTCCACATCAAATCCGCACCTCCGTACCCGAAACCATCGCTATCGAACATATCCGTCGCCACGGACGAGTTCCTCGCGTGCGCGCAATTCGGCGCGAACCGCTCGATCTCTTCGGCCGAATACAGCTCCGGGCTGTTGGCCATGTGTCTGTTGCCGATGTACGACCAGAACTGCGAGCTCCGGCGTTCGACAAACGCGCCGCTGCTGTCGTCGTGCTCTTCGGCGATGATGTCGTGCAGCGACACGCGCGGCGAGGTGGCTTTGGTGATGGGGTGGGAGTACGTCGCGCGCTTGTACTTGACGTTCGAGGGCACGACGGAGGTGCTTTTGGCGCGGGAGAGGAAGCCGGAGGTCGGGACGTGGCCGGTGCTGTCGAGGGGTTGGTAGGATTGGGCGCGTTGGCGGCGGGAGGTGGCGGGCGCTGCTTTTTCGAGGTTCGATTGTTGGCGGGTGAGGGTGTTGTCGAGGATGTCGGGGAAGCCGCTGATGGGAAAGCCGTCTGGCTCGAGGATGTCGGCGGGCTCGAAGAAGAGGTTGATTGTGCTTTCGCGGGGGTCGTCTTGTAAGGGGATGGAGATACTGGGCAGGGCGAAGATGCCGCGCTCGATCATGACGCGAATGATTTCTTTTGTGAAGACGACTTTTGATGATTGGTATTTGCTGTGGGCGTCGGGCTTGATCAGGAAGTACGGCTCGAAGCCGTCGATCGCTCGGTCCCGGAGAATGTGGCCCAGAGCACGTAGTTGAGTGCTGCCGTACTTGAAGCGGCAAGCGAGAGTGCCTGAAAATGCTCGCTCGCCAAATTCGCCGGTCACCGTCGAGCGAGAGTCCAGATAAAAGGATGATGCCACTAGACGATGGGCGATATTTCGCAAAGCCCTAGCTTTATGCGAGCCTTGCAACCCCTTTCGCACATTATCTTGCAAAGACTCAATCTCCTGCTTGTTGTCATTCGCAGGGGGCGACTTGCCCAGATCCGGGTTCAATCGAAGATAGTTCCTACCCTTTTCTTCGAAACCGTCGCGCATGATCTCGAGCTTAAACGCAGCCCAAGCCTTTTCTTCGTCGACGTTGATTTCTTCTTTTCGCAGCGACC
The DNA here is from genome assembly GCA_001553865.1 of Cladosporium sp. BSL10. NCBI lineage: Eukaryota > Fungi > Ascomycota > Dothideomycetes > Cladosporiales > Cladosporiaceae > Cladosporium > Cladosporium sp. BSL10. Next base: position 1,979 of record LJJI01000333.1, read on the forward strand.
ATCGTCTTGACATCCGCGGTCTTGCAGGCCTGGCGTCCGTCGTGTCCCTCTCGGAGCTACCGCTAGATTGCTTTTGCAACTTCTGCAAAACCTCCAGCCTGTGCTGGCCGGTGCCTAGCGACAAGAAGAGGTCTGGGTCCTCGGCTTCGGGCCAGAGCAGACGTCTTTCTTTGTCTGCGAGTGCTACAGGATTGCCACATTTCAATCCTCCGTCCATGTAGGTCTGTGTTTGATGTTCGAAAGGCGGGAAAAATGCAGGATCCGCGATAGCTGCAGCCACAGATTCCCAGACTTTGAGGTTTGGGTCTTGCTCGTGTTGCATTTCCAGAGTCTCCGGTTTCGGGTAGTTGGCTAGTAGGAATGGGTCTTGCTCAGCTCCATGTGCTGATGTCACCGCAACCCGGCTGCCTGGTGTGAAGTAAGTCGGCGATGCAAGCAGGCTACTGTTTTCGCCGAATGTCGTTTGCAAGACGGTATACAGCGACTTTGACCGGTATTGTCTACCACTACCTAATTTGGCACTGATTGATCGCACCAGTGGCGCTGCAGCTTTGATCTTCGGCCTGAAAGCGCGGTCGCATATTGTCTTGAACTGATCGATGCATGAGTTCACTGTCTGGCCGCGCATCGACAAGGTCATCGCGATCAAACCTCCAGTGCCACTGCCGACTATCAGGTCGAAAAAGGCCGGAGCTGGAATATGGTCGCCGAGAGCGTGCTCTATACCACGCAGGATTTCCAGCTGGACGATTCCTCGAATTCCGCCACCATCCAGACATAGTATGCGAGGATTCGCGCCGACTGGGAGAGGCGTGTACCTGGGTTCTGGTTTTCTCGTACTTTTGCCGCGTGATAGGCCTCCGTTGCTGCTGCGAAGTGTCAGCGGGTATTATGATTATATGAGTGACACGATGGTGCAAAATCGACGTACCTCGTCTTCGAGTCGGCGCGAGTGCGCTTCGTCGCGCCGCCATCGCGCCCTTCATGCGATGATTTTCCATTGCTGCTGTCGCTGCTGCTCAGATCTCGAGCGCCCTTCATTGGGCTGTGTCCAATTGCCATAACGGCTAACGTATCCTTAGATTATATTACCAGATAGTCGTCCAGAGGAGTTGCTGTCCAGAAACCAGCAGCCAGCCACCCTGCCTTCGAGTCCAGAAGCCAAGCGCCAAAGGAGTATAAGTAGGTTCCAAAAGATCCCCTATGCACCTGTGTCCAACGGTATGAAACACCAAACGTCACCGAAAAGGTTAAGTATTCCTCATGTCGCACAAAAGGATATATACATAAGCTTCACACACAACCACAAATCGCGAAAAGAAGAAACAGCGGCAGCAGTGGCGGGGAGGGAGCGAGGAGGATAGGGATGGATAATGATGGTGATAGCCGCGCGCGCACCTGTCACGGTGTGCAGAGTTGAGCCGCAGCACAGATGCGCATCAGGCGAGGCTTGGGGATGAATTGCTACTGGACCAACCCCCGGCAGGATTCTCAGTGTTTTGCGTTTGCGGGCAAAAGGGCAAATCTCCAGTGCAACATGGGCAGGCTCCCCCGGCCCTGCAATACCATACCTGCGTACTCGTCCAAGACAAAATCAAGGCCGGGCGCAGACTTGGCTTTACACTTTGCTTGTGTGTCTCCCCCCTCGAAACCTTTTTCCGTGACTGCTGACGCGACGAGCCGTGTCTGCGATGCGATGCCCACCAGGCACACACAGTTCGAGAGGCAACATCCGTAGCCGAGACCAACCCCTCTATTCTCGCGTAATATAGAGGGCCGCGGCGCGGCAGCGTGAAAAGCAAGCTCGCCCTTGGAGACCCTTATAACTAGCGTGCAGGTGTCTCGGCGCCTTGAGAGAGGAGAGGCTCAAAGGATGGCTCCAGGCCCCCAGCAAACAGGGTCGAGAATTGTGATTAGTACCAGTGGTGGATTCGAGTCTGTTGGAATTATTGAGAGGTGCAGGGAAGATCTTGCTAGTAACATCCGTCCTTTGCGATGAGGTTAGAAATGCTTTGACAAGTGGTGTAAGCGCTGGCCCTTGTCGTCTTGACTCGTAGCGAGATTCCACCTTGTGCTCTGCCGAGATTAGATCCAGCTTTAACATGGGGTAGCAGGGGAGGCGCGGACATTCGCAAAACTGTACCGGAGGTAGCACGTGCGGCGATGGCCGGCCGGCCGTTGTGCCGTCCAGGCGCATCCGATCGAGAGGGAAACAAGCTCCGTGTATGTTTTGTGTTGCGGAGGCGTTGTTGCTGTTGTTATATGCCGATCGACGTTGATCTCTGCATGTATCTTTGTATCTTGGCTACACGGCGGCGGGTGATGCGTGCGGCTCTCGATGCAACATGCAGGCACCCGGAGGATCAGGATCAGCTGGGGCTCGATCTATCTTGAGGTTTCGACTTGCCCGTTTACCGATGTCTATCACCGTTCGTGTAAGTAGTCACCATGCCTCTCGCTGTCAAAGTCGAGCTGGCTTCAGGATCATCTTACTACTATGCTCTGAAAAGGTCAACGTCCACGTAGTGTCAACTCTTCCCTGCTTTGATCACAATCACAATTACCATACCAATGAATGCAAAGGCTAGCTGTGAGTTACTCAATGTCCTCTTGAACTCAACCCTGTGGTCTGCTTGTGGCATTCTTCGTCCATCTCAACATCCCCTCATATCATCAGCTCCTTTTCTGCGATCGTACGCGTACAACCTGCCACCAGAGATCTAGACGCACTCACGTCGTGTACGGCACCTACGGCGTACCCTACCGACTCAGCCTCTTCCTTGAGTTTCGTATTCCCTCTGCTCAACAGTCATTTCAAAGCAGCGCGCAACCAACAGTCACACATTTCCAGGCAAGCATGAGCAGCATAGACATCAAGAACCTTGGCTCGTGCGAAGACGGGCAGAAAAACAGCGTGGCAAGATTACCAATGAACCCCAAAACACTAGCAACAGCAGTTCTAGCAGCTCACCAACCAGGCGTCCGCGCAATACCATCACTAGACACGTGTTTATTGTCACCAACGTATTTTGCGGGTGTTGATGTGCGAGATAGACTGAGACGTGCGATGGTATTGTGTTTACCCTATAGCCTACACCGCACTGTAATACGTGTTCCCGAGCCCTCAGAGCCATTCTGTACCATACCAAGGGTAAGCCCTGTCGTCGACGCTCATACCCAAGTTCACGTGAGCGCGACCCAAAACGCCGTACAAAATCCATCAATCTCGAAAGACCCAGAACTAGGAGAGTCATCACGCATTAAACGATCTCCGACTCAACACTCATCCAGTCGTGCTGATCCCCCTCAAGCACTCGAGACCTCTTACCCCCTGCCTCTCGAAACCGAGGACCAGAGTCTCACACTTCCTCCTCAGCTCGTCGGCTTCCTTCTCTGCGCGCCACCTTACCCACTCCTCCACACTCATGCCCTTCTCCTCCTCAGTCAAACCGCCTGCAGCTTCAGCGAGTTGCAAAGCGAGCGAGCCCGGAGTAGCTTGTGGCGAGGCAAGCAGCATAGCGTCTAAATCAACGGGTTCCCACGGTACTGTGGTTGTCATTGCCAGCTTCTGCTTTGAAGGGGAGATGAACCTGTTCGGCGACCGTAGACGGTTGGGAGTTGATGGTGCCAGAGCAAAGCGAGCAGCTGTGGGTGAAAGAATGGGCTGTGATTTTTTGAAAGCAGCCGAAGAAGGCATAGCGGAGGAGGGCAAGTTCTCCTTGTCACTTTGAGCAGGGCTAGGGGTAGCATTTGAGAAGCTTCCTGCCTCTGCGCTGGCATTTCTGACGGCAGCGGGCGAAGAAGTGCCCTGGATTTGGTCGTCGATTTCGTCAGACTCGAGGACACTGATCTGCTCAGTGCTGCGTTGAGAGCGACGAGAAGCACGGCCGGAACTGTGTATGGCGTCTGTTCTTGAAGGAGAAGACTCAAACTCTTGTGCCTTCTCTTGCTCGGCTTGAATGGCTGCCTCTGCGGCGATGCGTTCCTCTTCCAGGATACGCTCTTCCTCGAGACGTTCTTCTTCAGCAAGTTTCGCTGCGTCAAGACGACGTTGCTCTTCGACACGCTCCTCTTCAGCGACGCGCTCTTCCTCGGCGAGGCGTTCCTCCTCAGCAGCGAGTTCCTCCTCGGCGTTACGTTCCTCTTCAGCAAGTCGTTCTTCTTCGGCAAGACGTTGTTCTTCAGCAAGCGCATTCAGCTCAAGACGCTCTTCTTCAGCAAGGCGCTCTTCCTCCAAGCGTTCCTCCTCAGCGAGACGCTCTTCCTCGGCCAGACGTTCCTCTTCAGCCAAACGTTCTTCCTCAGCAACGCGTTGCTCTTCAGCAATGCGTGCCTGCTCAGCGATACGCGCCTCCTCGGCAAGACGGTCTTCCTCCTCGAGACGGCGAAGTTCAAGAGCTCTCTCCTTCTCAGCATGCGCAGCTTCAGCCATGAGTCTATCCTCGACTGCGCGCTGTTGTTCCGCCATGCGAGCCAATTCGGCTTCGATTTCAAGTTCGTCGCGATCGAGGTCCTCTTGCTCGGCCTCGCGCTCTGGCTCTGGGGCAGCATTCGCCTTGGAAGATCGTGTAGAAGAGGCTTTGCGGCCTTTAGTGCCCTTCTTCGCAGCGCCCTTCTTTCCCTTGGCAGGCTTCGATGCTTCCATATCTGTAGAGAGAACCGAGTAGGAAACATCTTGCTGTTCTTGTGGTGGTGCTTCGACCTCCATCTCGGTGGCGGCGGCAGCTTTTGCCTTTGCGCCTTTCTTGCCTTTCGTGGCTTTTGGAGCAGCAGGGAAGTCAACGTTCGCCATGTCCGAGTCGCGCTCTTGCTTCTTTGCGCCATCTGATGCACGTTTGACGCCACGCTTTGACTTTGGCTTCATCTGTGGTGTAGATTCTGCATCTGGGAGGTCCATGGACTGGTCCAATTCATCTTGTAGTTGGGCTTCGACCTCGTTCTCCCTGGGTTCGTACTCGGTTTGCAACTCTGGTGTCTCAGGTTGAGCTCGTTCAAGCACGTAAGGCTGAGACTCTGGCTCAGGTTCCGGCTCGCTCTTGATCTTGGGCTTCCGGCCCCTCTTCTTCGGCTGTGATTCGACTTGGCTGGCGTCCAGAGTGGAAGAGTCCACTTGCTTGGGTTTGCGGCCCTTCTTCGCCGGCTTCTTCGGCTGCGAAGACTCCAAGTCTTCCAGGTCGCGTGAGTTCATGGACACCCTGATCTCGTCCTCGGGTTCTTGTTGCTGGACGTCCTGACTCAAGTCTGGATATTGAACTTGCATCTCATCCTCATCCTCTACCGGAGCCGTCTTCTTCTTGCCTTTGCCCGACTTACTCGCAGCCTTTCCTTTTGCGGTGGTCTTCTTGCTTTTCGTGCCAACTTGTGACGACGAAGTTCCAGTGGTCATGATACTATCATCGGCGCCGGCGACTTCGTCCACAGAGCCCACGAAACTTGGTGCTTCGGACTGCGCAAGCGAGACTGAACTCTGCCTACTGATCTTGCTTGCCGTGCTGGTCCTTGCTTTGCTCTTAGCTCTTCCTTTTCCTTTCTTGGGCGCAACATCTCCAAATTGTTCCTGTAGTCTGAAAAATGGGCAGTCCGGGCTTCGTCGCTTATGTTCATCCAATGGGTCGTCTTTGGGCTCCCAGCCGTCCAAGCTCAGATTGCAGTAGAAGCAGGTAGCTCCATCCTCGGTCTCCGGGCTCAAGTCGCAGGTCCAACCAGCTTCCACCATTTTTGAGATCTTGCATCGCCAGCCTTTCTTTCCTTCGTGTGCCCAGCCATCTCCGGCTTCGAAAGTCGCGCGTCGAGCATTCACCATCTCTTCCGACATGGGATCGCGTGTCTCTTCAGGTTCGCCTTCCTGTCGCGAGCACGAGAGACACAGTGCCCATGCGCATCCATGTGAGTGTGCCAGATGTTCTTGTAGTGGATTGTCTGAAGCTTCCCAGCCGTCCAGTTTTACTGCGCAAAGAAAGCACTGAACATTATCGTTTGAGTCTGGGCTGGGCTTGTAGAAGAAGCCGGCGCGTGCGAGCTTGCAATCGGTCAGTATGCGATTCTACCCATCGCAGTAGCTAACATACCTCTTCAGGCGATGGACTTTCATGCGGCCATTCTGCCGTTTGTTGTGCTTTCTTCTTTCCTTGCGACGAAGCGCGGCGCTTGCTGAGCTGGTGTGGTTGTTGGAAGGTGGCGACGCGTGATGCGAAAGACTGCATCTCTGTGGATATCCTGTCGGCCATGCTGGTAGTTAGTATGGAGTGTATCTCGCCAACGCGGCGGTGTTGTTGGTGGACTCGTCTATTCTCATCGAATTCGTGTTTTGTTGCAGGGTCGCGTTGGTAAACAATCGGCGCTGGTCGTCGCTTCCTGCCGAGCCGATCGGCGTTCTGCGGGCGGCTTCGGAGTTTGGCTGGCTGGCTCGCTGTTAGCTGCGTAAGGAAACATTGAAAGGTACTTTCCTGTGGAGCTACAAGAAACACCTCAACCCTCACTGCTGATCCACTGCCTCCCGTCGCTCTTTATACCTCACTTCCGCCTTACTCTCTGCTAACAATGGCATTAGTTGCTTAACTCAATATCAGTCTCTTCCACCACTTCCTTTTGAACATACGATCAGCTCCAATTATGGCCCGTCAGACGCTGGCAGTGGGTAACAGCCAACCATCCATGCCACTTCACACCAGCTAACGCAATGCGCAGAGGTCGCCGCTCCTCCACTCCTTGCTGCGCGTGAACTCCCGTGCCATTGAAATCACATCGCGTCGTGCGTATCCCACATTGCTCAAACCAGCATCAGCATATACCCGCACCTTCACTTCCACGCGATGGACTTTGGACGAGCAGAAAGACAAGAGCGATGCACAACAGCCTTCAAAACCAGGTCACCCGAGCTTACCGCCAGGCTGGGAAGACGATACCGAGTTGGCCAAAATCAGCCGCTTCTCAGATCTGCCGCATGAACACTTCGGCCACAACCAGCACATTAAAATCAACGAGGACTTCAAGGAAGATCTGCGCCAGATACTATGGCAATTCAGGGCGCCCATTCGATATGCGTTCGCTTACGGCTCTGGCGTTTTCGGTCAGAGCAACACCACAGGTGGCGGTGCTGATGGACTGAGCCCGCATCCCAATCCTTCGAAGGCTGTACAAGAATGGCAGAGCGGAGGCGCCAAAATCATTGACTTCATTTTCGGCGTTTCGCATACCCAGCACTGGCATTCTCTGAACTTGGCCCAACACCCTGAACACTATTCCGGTCTGAAATACCTGCCATACTCCAGCGCCGCGATTTCAAAAGTCCAAGACTCTTTCGGTGCTGGTGTCTACTTCAACCCTTACATCACTGTCAACGGTACAATGATCAAATACGGCGTTGTGAACCTCGACACCCTCTCGGCTGATTTGAGCGAATGGAACACCCTCTATCTTGCTGGACGCCTGCAGAAGCCTGTCAAGATCCTACGCGATGACCCGCGCGTGCGTTTGGCCAACCAAGTCAACCTCATTTCTGCGTTGCGCACAGCTCTTCTTATGCTGCCCGAAAACTTCACCGAGCGTCAGCTTTACGAACGCATCGCTGGCCTTTCATATATGGGCGATCCTCGCATGAACTCTTACTTCTCAGGCGAAAATCCAGACAAGGTCTCCAACATCGTCGGAGCGCAACTCCCAGGTTTCCGCCAACTTTACGTGCCTTTGATCACAAACCTTCCCAACCTTACCTTCACCGACCCACGTACCCCTCACGCCATCGGCTGGGAGAAGGAAGACGCAATCCGCCACACTGGCTCCTCACCAGCTTTGCACGATGTGCTCGGTGGCGAGAACGGTCTCAACCTGCAACAAGATATGGATCCCCAGAAGCGCGGCAACATGGTCCGTCGGCTGCCCAAAGCCTTCCGCACGAAGCTCTACTGGCAGTACAAGAAGCAGTTCGGCATCCCTGGCTCCGCTTTCGATAGTGTCCTGGAAGCAGCGGCGGATGAAGACAGCCAAGCGGCTTTCAAGAAGCGCGAAGGTGGTGATTTCGAGCGCCGCATCGCAGGGCAAGAGAACCTGACCAAGGTCATGGTCAATACTGTCACGCAGACTGTGGCGTGGCCCAGCACCTCGCAAACCATCAAGAGCTTCTTCACTGCTGGCATTACGCGTGCGTGGAGGTATTACAGCGACAAGAGGCGCAAGAGCAAGGAGAAGGCTAAGAAGGATGCGCTCAAGAAGTCGGAACTCACCGATGAAAAGAAGGAGTGAGTGATGTTTCCACATCTTGAAAAAACAGAAGAAAAAAAAGCAAACTTGCTCGACCGAAGGCGGTAGGTCTGGAGCGAAATGGGCGTTCACTGGGTACTGGCACAATCCTCATCGTAGGCGCATAAGAGGAAATTGTGGTCGTGGGTGCCATCGGGTGACCCATCATGACACAACCGGTGCAAAGTCGCACCACGAACCCAGTTGTACAAAACAGAAAAGTGCGCCGTGGATGAAAGCACAATCAGGGCCCAGCCAAGAGCACAGGCTGTGTCTGTAGCATAGTATCAAGAAAACCATTCAAAAGCGATGTGCCCAATTGGATAGTGCCCGGTCTGTCACACGTCTACATTCAATTGTATAAATTACGTGTGATACACCAGATTCCGTGCGGGTCGATGGTAGTGGTAGCCTTTACCCACTCTTCATGGCCAAATTGGAACGCAGCCCTCTTATGCCCCCGATCGCACAGAAATCCGCGCGTGCGACCACGTCAAACGTTCGCCATTCAAACCGAAACACCACAGGACGTAGCGGCAACGTCTTCAACAGAAGCATAAATATGGTCAACTCACGATGTCTACACATTTATCTAGCTTCAAGACCCCCCTCAAGCAACCCAACTAACTCATCCAGCCTCTCAACAACAACATGCGTCCTCTCATCAACTTCCAACTCCTCCTTACCGGGACTCTTGACCAACACCGTCACGGCGCCTGCATCGTAGCCCGCGATGATGTCGTCGATGCTGTCGCCGACCATGATCAATGGCAACTGCTTTCCGGACTCAGGATGAGGACTCGCTCCGCTGGTGTCGACGCCCCATGCTTTGGCGATGTGCAGGATGCCGGCCGGCGAGGGCTTGGGAGGGCGAAAGTCGCGGGTGACGATGGGGTGGAAGGCGGAGATGTGTGAGGGGAGGTGGTTTGTCAGGAGGTGGGTCACGGGCGTGCTGGGTGGTGGTCGTCAGCCAGAGCACAGAATTATAGGTATATTTGCCACTTCCAAAACCCGGTTGGCACTGAAAGATCTCTCATGGTGAGACAACAATACCACTTACTCGAAATTCCGCGTGCAAATCCCCTTCTTCACGCCCTGCTTGTCGAGGAACTCCATCAGGGTCACGAGGCCTGCTTGCGGGACTTGCAGTTCCATGGCTTTGCGCTCGACGGCTTGGACTTTGGCGTGCGCGGCTTCTTGCTCCGACGCTGGCAGCGAGTAGATGTGGTCGAGGATGTCGGTGCCCTTGTCGATGCCCAGAGCGGCGCGCATTTCGCCGAACATGTAGTTTTGGGGCTCGCCTTTGCATTTTCTCGTTAGATCTGATTTGATTTGGGCAAGGCGATTAGATTTGAATATGGACAAATGTATAAGAAGGGTGGGATGAAGATTTGGGGTTCATGCTCTCGTTACTTCAGTCTGGTTGCATGCATCGTATGTATTCAGACAGAGAACGTTTGGAAGATTCATCACGTACAGAGCGTCCCATCCATGTCAAACACGATCCCCTTCAGCGCAGGCGCTCCATCAGTGCCAGCCTGACCGAGAGGTGCAAAGCGCCGTTTGTTGTTTTGTGAAGACGCCATCCTGATGGCAGTGGATGAGGAAAACCAGATCGGCGTAGCCTTTAGTTTGGGACTCGTCGAACAAGCAACGCCTAGGAGTCTCGAGTGTAGTGTTCGTATATGCATCAGAATGAAATATATGGATATGCAGGCTGAGTGAAGTTCGTTGTCTGTCAATGACTCTGGTATCCACTTCAGCGGACGACTGGAGTTGACATAAGTTTACGTATTTTTACGCTTCGATAGAGATACGAAAGAATGTATCTGCGGCAAAAGACACCACGAACAAACAATCGAGTCGAGAGCTCATCGATCGAGAGACTCCGTAGCAATTGTCATTGTTCCAATTTTCATACGCAACTTCGGGCCTTCCAATAGTGTAATCGTGGAAACACCCCAGTACGCAGACATAATGCAGAGGCTTTTATTCTGACGTACAGCAGGTTCGCAGGAGCTGAATAATTAAAGTTCAAGCTTCGCGTAGTAGCTTTAGCATCGCGCGCTCAATCACATGTCTTCTTAGTCACGAATTCGGTAATTGCGCTCGTACCTCCCTATGCATCGACATAAGGGCGCAGTCCTGCAGTGGCAGTCTAGGAGATGGCTTCAAGGAGATGGATGTTGACGTTGCCATGCCGTGAGGTATAGACTGACATTCCGTATGCGCCACCGTTTGGCCGTTGACGCGGAATAAGGCGTTGGCTTGAGAACATTCTAGGTTGTCACGGAAGATGGAAGTTGAGGAAAACGGTGCGTGGCATGGAATTATGCAACTTTCCTCTCATGGGAGATTCTGGTTATTCTTGGGCCTATGTCAGAGCTACGAACATGCCCTCTTACTGCAATCGTGCATGTAGAGCATTGTCAGACTTGATCTCACGCTCTTTCCTATGCCCACTCGCCCAACATGGCTACCTGATGAGCCGGCATGCCACCAGCGTTCTCGTTCTGCTGCCCCGCGCTAGCTGCCTCATTGCGCGGGATTACGACCTCAGGCTGGCCAGCGATGTACCTCGAAGCGTTCTTCTTGCTCCACGTGTCGAAAGTGATGAAGTCTTCCACGAAGCCCGGCAGCGCTGGGCAGTCGTCTCCCCAATGGGTCGTGCGACCGCAGTTGTAGCAGGCCACAGCCATTTGATCTTCGGGAATGACTTTGATATTGTCGTGCGGAGGTTTGAAAGTCGTCCAGATGCCCGAGCACTCTTCCTCGGCATGACCGCGCTCGCCGCAGACGTCGCACTCGTCGCCTATGCCGCCCGCCATTCTGGAAGGTCGTGAGCATGTGGCAGAACGGTGACCGCGCTGGCGACAGCGGCTGCATTTCTGGTGCGACGGACAGGTGCGGGAGAAGTGTGACTTGGAACCACAGTGCGAGCAGGTATTGGCGGGGCAAGCGGCTTCCATGTGGCCCCTGTCGCCACAAGAGAGGCATCGTACCAAGTCTTCAGGGTTGGTGAGGTTGGCGTACAATGCTTGGTCCCGGAGTTCATCCTCGGAGAGCTCGGTGAGGCGGACATCGTTGCGTCCATCGAATGATTGATTGGCCTTGTTTTGATCTGCCATCTCCTCTTCGTCGCCGTCAATATCAATGATCTCTGGCTGCGCGGTCGACCTGTCTTTTTCCGGCATCAGGCATTCGTCGAGGTAGTTCCTTAGGATGCGACATGCCCTGATGTGGTTTTTGTGAGTCCTGAGCTGGTCAAAAACGACCTCAGCGCACGACTTCCACGGCTCCTCTTCGCACTTTGCGTGCACATGAGCTTCAAAGTCGCGTTCGCCATAACCGATTTTCTTTGATAGTTTCTTGATCGCCGAATCGAAGTCTAGAGGTTCGTAGAAAGCGCGCGTGTTTTGCACAAGTTTCTTCAGATCAGCATAGCTGTGTTCACCGAGGTGCTTTCGATATCCGTGATTGAAATCCTGCAAGCAATCGTATGCCTGTTTGCGAAAGGGTTTGCCGACTTGGGAGTACTCGGCCAGAACAGCGTCGACTGACTCGAAATCGTCGCGCTCTTCTAACTGCTCACGAACAAACTTCTGAAGCGCATCAGGGTATACGGCATCCAGGTCGATCGCGTCGCGGCTTGTTGCGACACTAGGATCAGGGGCACGGGAAGGAAGCGCATCCTGTTTGAAGGAACGGGGAATGGTGTTTTGAGGGGTTTTGTTCTCGATGTTTTCGGTGGGGATGTTGGAGTGAGTGCTGCCGTTGATGCTGCTCACCTCGCCACTCTCGCGGTCTTCGCTGACCGTCTCGCTGTTATCATCGCTGTCGAGTGCGACGAAATTTGCACTGCTGTCAATTTTGCGGCGTTTCTCAGCCTCGCGCGCCGACTGAAGGACGTCCGGATTTTGACGCCTTTTGCATCCAAGAGACGCGACGCGTGAATCCTCTGTATCAGACATGCTGCACTACTGAGTGAGGGTGGAGTAGTGGGCGACAAGAACCCTGTTGGAAGGGATGCTCAAGGCCGGGCCTACCGTGTGCCAATGATACGACAAATAGCAGTGTCGCGTGCGCTATGCAGTGGTGAAGTGCTTCGAGTGCGCCTGTGTGCACTGGTGAAGTCGACTAATGCAGGATCGCAAATCAACTCATCTCCGGGAGCGCAGCCACTGAGGCTCGCGGGTGTCGATTAAAGAGCTTGGCAATCCTCCCAGACTTCTGCCGTAGAATGAGACTCCCGAGCGTGGCAGATGTGGTGTGGCGTCGGGCGTGTGATGTAACTTGTCAGATGGGGTGAGAAAAGGGTTGACTCGGGCGGCGGCAGGAAACGGGTCTGCAGTACTGTTAGTTTACATCTAGTTCCTTTGTTACGGCGTTCCAATCGGCGTGATGATCGCACACGGGCAGTGGCTCCGTCCTCACAGCGTGAAGTGACTTCGGTGTGTGGTGGCAGAGACTCGACGTGATTGGGTGCAGAGTCTTCCCTGCGCGTGGTGAAGAGCGTGAGAGGGCTTATGTGGCCTGTGCTGGGCAAAGAACGAGCCAGGCTCACGGGCCTTATCTCGCCCGCGCTTCTCCTTCTAGTGCGCTCCAAGAGCGCCGCCCGTCGCATCGTTTTTCCTAGCCCGCCAGACACTCCCGTGAGAGCCCACCCGTACTCGCCATAGCCCTACGATAGACTTCTGCATGTGTCTGCTCGCGTGTGAGCGCAGCCACTGATAAACCTACTCCTCCTCCACACCTCTTGCTTTCTCCTGCTCTACTACTACCACCTCCAAACGGCAATCTTGCTAATCTCCCCCCACACCAAACAATCTATTCACTCTCTATTCCTCTGCGCAGCTTCCACTCCCCGTGGCTAGTGACAGTGTGCCTTCCTCTAACCTCCACCTCCGCCCGTCAGCCTCGAGTCTGTCCTTGCGGCCCAGAAGCAGCTAGCTGTTGATCCAGAGCGACAACCCTCCTCCAGCGCCCATACGCACTCTCCCATAGCACCAACAGCCTTCCCGGCTCGTCCTTCATCTTTGCCCAAGCGCCCAAATATCGCCTCTGACCGTTGCAACCGCCCCGGATCTTCCAAACCACTTACCCGGAAACGCCCTTGCAGCAAGTACAAACCCAATCTTGGACCTCCATTGCAGCTCTTCCGGATCTACCATCGCGCCTTTCTTCTGGCCTCTCCGCGACGGACCTGTCCTATTGCAACTCACTGGCCTAATAGGAATCTGTGCTACAGCATAACGTCATGTCTTACGACAGACGCCCCTCCAAGAAGCATGAGGAGCTCGGCTTCGGCGAAGACCTCGCCAACTCACCCTCACCTAGGCCCAATTCGGCGGAGGACCACCTCGCAGAGCTCGGCTACGAGTCTGAGCTAACACGCTCGCGATCAACATGGCAGGTCGCTTTCATGTCCTGCGTGTTGGCCTCGGTCCCTTACGGTCTGGCCACTACCTTTGTCTACCCTCTATACGGTGGCGGTCCTACCAACATCATCTGGGGATGGGTGGCCGTGTGCGCCATTATGATCGCACTCGCTGCATCTCTTGGTGAGATCACTTCCGTCTTCCCTACTGCTGGTGGTGTCTACTACCAGACCTTCATGGTCTCTCCTCCCAAGTACCGCCGTGTGCTCGCCTGGATCTGTGGCTGGGCTTACCTCCTCGGAAACATCACCATCACTTTGTCCGTGAACTTTGGTACTACCCTTTTCGCTATTGGCTGCCTTAATATCTTCCGTACCACCGGTGCCGATGGTGAGGAGACCGGTATTTTCAACGCTACCGACTACCAGATCTACCTCATTTTCCTCGGCATCACCATCCTGGTCAACCTGATCTCTGCTCTTGGTAACAGGTGGCTGCCGTTGCTCGACGTATGTATTGCTGCACGGCGCATGACTAGATTTTTGCCAGCTAACATTTACAGACGGCAACTATGTACCTGACTTTCATCGGTGTTATCGCTCTTATCTGCACCATCCTTGCCATCGCCAAAGAAGGCCGCCGCAGCGCCAGCTACGTCTTCACTGCGTTCGAGCCGTATTCTGGCTGGACTCCCGGCTGGTCTTGGGTCGTTGGTGTCCTCCACGCGGCTTACGCCAACTCTGCTACTGGCATGGTCATCTCGATGTCCGAGGAAGTTGAGCGTCCTCACACCCAGGTTCCTAAGGCCATGGTCGGCGCCACCGTCATGAACTTCATCATCGGCTTCGTCTTCCTCGTGCCTTTGACCTTTGTTCTCCCCGATATCAGCGCCTTCCTCAACGACCCTTACGCACAACCTGTGCCCGTGATCCTTCGCTCAGCAGTTGGCAGTGAAGCTGGTGCCTTCATCCTCTCCTGCCCGCTTATGATTCTGGGAATCTTCTGCGGTACTGCTTGCACCACCGCAACCTCCCGCAGTGTCTGGGCTTTCGCTCGTGACGGTGCCCTTCCTGCCTCGAGCTGGCTCAAGAAGGTTCACCTTGGCCTCGGTGTGCCGCTCAACGGCATGATTGGCAGCTTCGTCGTCCAGATTGCCCTCGCTCTGATCTACTTCGGTTCCCACGCTGCCTTCAACGCCTTCAACGGTGTCGGTGTCATTTTCTTGAACTTGAGCTACGTCATGCCCATCGGCATCTCTCTCTTCCGCGGCCGCAAGGATCTCGTTGGCTCGCCCTTTAACCTCGGCACTGTCGGTGGCATCGCCGCCAACGTTATCTCTGTCGGTAAGTTCTGCTCTTCTCTTGTATCAAGACTTCCGTTCCATACCCAAGCTAACACTTCATGTCTCCCAGCTTGGATCTGCCTCGCCATCCCTCTCTTCTCCATGCCCTCCGCTCTCCCCGTCACTCTCAACGGCATGAACTACGCCTCCGTCGTTTTCGTCGCTGGTGTCACTTTCGCTGGAGTCTGGTACGCTGTCCGTGGTCGCAAGACTTACCAGGGCCCGCCTACGCCTGTCCCCGAGGAGTTGAGGAGGAACAGTGCGGCTGGAAGGCCTGTCTCTGCATTTTAAGAATGCGGCGGCGGTTGATGCTGCGCGCGATGGGGAGCATGTATAGTTCTACATATTTTTGTATATATTGCATATTGCATGTCAAACATTGCACTTATGACCTGCCTCGTCTTGTCTTCTTTTTGCCCACGAGCTCTTGCGTGACGCTCTTCACGATCCCTGTTCCTCGACTTCCACTGCCCTCACTCGTACGTGTCGAGGGTGGCGATATAGATGACTCGGACGAACGACAGGGCCATGTAAAGGACGAAACACTCGAGGCTGGCAATTGGCGCGCCTTGCGATTCTCTTGGCCAAAGATGTCTGCTCCTTCAGAGACACTCACCAAAGATACCCCAGGATGCTCACGCCCGACTCCTCTGTAAATACGTACAATAAGCGTGATGCCTTGCAGCTGCAATCTTGGCCAAGCATTGAATCGATCTTCGAAAGAAGCTCCTGGACGACTGGCTGGAATGGTCTTCACTCCGGGTAACTCGGTGAAGTTGATGCTGTCTCGTTCAAGGTCAGCCTTCAGTTTGACATCTGCTCCATGATACTCGTCAAGACCGTCGATGAAGAAACAGTGTCTGGAAACTTCCAGACAAGGTTTTGTTGTCCGGGACATGTGACAAGGCATTCTGGAGAACTGCTACCGATGGCTCATGGCCAGCATCAGAAAAGTTCCAGTGTGGGAATCTGCGATAGATCCGTCTGACACACCGTAGACTTTCTTCTATGGCCAAAAAGCACTTGGTGATCTGATCCGTCTGGTTTGATCAGATACAGCCGTCGTGGCGCCTGCAAGACGAGGTTGAGCTGCTCAGCTTTGCGATGGCGGTATGCGGCATGCGGTCTTTGATCGGTGTGCAAGAACAGCTGACTTCAAACTCACTGTACGCATTTCCTCGGCCAGCTGGTCAGTACGCCGGCATGTCTTCGTGCTGCGTGGCTGATTAGTGTAGGTAGGTGAAGTCTTGGCAGGGTGTGCAGACAAAATAACAATCGCGTGCATGGAGTAACGCAGCTCTGATACACTTTATTTGCGATAAAAGCGTGGAGGCGCAATGCACACATAATTAAAAGTCAAAGGCAGAAATTACCGTTGAACGATCTGGCCCTTCTCGAATATCCGTTCAAAACGAATGTGCGTATTCCGGTCGTCCTCGCTCACTGCTTCCAAGTCGTCGTCATGTGCTCCTCGTCTCGCTCCGCCGTCGTATCACCCACATCGCCAATTGAGTTGCAGACTGCCAGTTCTCGAATTTAGAATGTACCACGATGCCCAGTGAACATGCGGCCCAATTCAATAGAGACCTAGGTCTTCCCTCGTGACCGATGCCTTAATCCTCCATGTCGTCGTCGGTCAATCGCCACTTCTGACGGAGAGGGTCGGCCAGGATCTTGATTTTCTGCAGCAATTCCTCATCCGTGAAGATCCTGCGATCCAACAACGGCTCTAGACATGCACAGACCTCCACCAGGTGCTGCTCAGCCATGTCGATGTCCCGCTCCAATATTCTCTGGTCTTCTTCAGCATCCGTGCCAGCCTCAGCCAAACGAAGCCTCAGATATGCGCAGCAGAGGTAATCTGCCAGCTCTTGGCAATATCCACGGCAGGTTGTGAGGTCCACCTCAGCATCGACCCACACTTGACCGTCGACGATCATGCGGTCCTGCCACCGGAGCTGGGCGTTCTTGAGGATGTCGAGCAAAGGCGATAGCTGGGCAGAGACATCTTCGAGCTCCTGGGGAACCGAATACTCTTCTTTAGCCGCGCTGTAGGCATCGTCCGAGCTTTCGATGAGCTTGATGGATTCTCGGATCAGGCCGATGGCATTGGCGCTAGACTTGAGGCGTGTGAGTGCTTCCCCAATAGCAGAAAGCAAACCAATATCCGTGACGATGCCAACAGGCTGCAGCCGTTTCATGCTCTCATGAATTATTCCCAAGAGATTCTTCGCCTTCTCGCCCTTCCGCGACAAGAGCCTGCTGAGGCTCTCAGACACGAGAGCGCCCTCCTTCAGATCAAGCCTCTTGTACGCGTCTTTGAGGACCTTTTCCAGATCTTTGCAAGCGTAATGGCAATTCAGGATGTCATATGAGGCCTCGAGCCACACACTTTCGCCGACCTGAACTTCCGACTGTTGCCTTCGGATGTCGTTGAAGAGCTCGAGCACAGCTGGAAGATTGTCGGAGACAACCTTGACCTCGTCCGTGATCAATCCCTTGTTCCTGTCGCTTACAGCGTTGTGAGCTGAGATTGAGTCTTTGATGTAATATTTGGATGCAGTGATCATGTCGAATGCTTCAGCTATGGTCCTGAGGTGAGTCTTGCGCCGAATTCCAGGCATGATGTGTGGTTGTGGAAAGTGCGTTTCTTTTGATTCCGTCTTGTGATGCTTCAGAGATATGATTGAACGTGGGATGCGCTTGGTTGGTGTACGGATATGCAGATGGTACGAATGGATATAGATGTATCTGTGATGGACGCGTGTGTTGTGCAACAGCTTCTTCGGTGGTCAAGCAGGTGCGGAGCTGCGCGCAAACGAGGAAGTGCCGTTCACGGATGGTAGTCGTACTTGCTGGAGACCCACAGCCACGCCATCTCTGCCTCTCAAGAATGATCTTGGTTTTAGTTATGTTATCCAATGTGTCCTTTCGACGATCACATGAATAAATGTCTGCGCGTTTCTGGTTTCCATCACAACTTGATAAGTCTCAATCACAGCGATGAATATCACGATTTGTTGGTAGAGCAGAGACAGTGTGCACTGGAGCACATGGTAGCTGGAGGTGGTGTTAAACGCAATCTGCATTGGGTACGTTAAATGAGATGGCGGATTGATGTAGTCGCATTGCATCGCTGGACAATCCGTGCCGGACACATCAGTATCATCTCCGTGGCACCACGTTTAGTCAAGATGATAGTGACTAGGTGAGGCAGCATCGCACTCATTGTGCAAAGAAAGTGCAGCTGTGAGCCAGAAGGCGAGTGAGATGAGCTGGAGTCAGGTCGAAGCTGGATCTTGCCGCATGCCTTTGAGACAAAGGACTTGAGGTCTGAACGACTCTTGCTACGCAATTTCTGGCTTCATTGGCATTTGTCGGGGTAATTCCGTGTCCGTCAAACCGCACAAGCGCCGGCCATGATCACCTGTACTGCATCCTCTGACCACCTCTCTTCTCCAGCTTCGCCTGTCTCTTGCTTTGACCAGCAGGTCCACTTGCAGCACCCTCATTCTCGGCCGCACCACCACCCATACCAGCCAGACCCTTCCTCGCGCCCGTGAAAGTCGTGAAGGCCAAGTATCCGGAGTAGGCCGGGACCATAACCCATGCGTACCACGCCTTGTTACCGACCAATGCAGCGAGCACGACGCAGAACCAGGTCCAGTAGGTGATGTCCCACATCCATTCCGTCAAACCCTTGGCTTCCAAGTCTTCGCCGGAGCGCTTCAAGTCACCGTTGGCGTGAGTTGGACGGCCGATACGTTCGAACCAGAACTCGATGACCAGAGCCGGAAGGTTGAGGATGAACCAGGCGAAGAGGCTGCGGGAGGAGAAGAGGAAGTGCACTGTGAAGAAGAGAAGGTTGATGCCGAGGGAGATCATGTGCATGCGATTGAGGATGGCCGTGTTGCGGGCTGCCAGCGTTTTGAGAGCTTTCTGTTGGATGGTGTTAGGAGATGTTTCATGTTGACCTGTGTTGTAGTCCGCACCTGAGCCATGCTGGCGTTCCTCTATCGGGTCAGGATAGCAGGGTGAGTGTGAAGATGTGATATATGCTAGTCTCTCATCACATGCAGGCACACGAAAGCGTCTTGCTGGCTTATTGTGGTGATATATAGCATCCCCGCGTTTCGAACAATAACAGGACCGTGCACGATTTGCTGCAAGCGCCTGCCAGCCATAACAGAGCAGCACAACACAGCACCAGCCCACAGCAACCACTCACACTGCCGCTTCTTTACACCGCGCAATAATTGTAATATTGTTTCTGACCACCGCTCTAGCTCTTCATTCGGGAACTGCTGACGAGTCACGACTGCTTACGAGATGAGATGATCCCCGGGCCAAACACACGCCTTGCCTCACGCATTAACAACACAACAAACCCGCCCACTGCGCTCTTGCCGCCGCCGCCTTCTTCGTGCTCGTGATCGCTCTGTCAGCAGCCAATGTTGGCCGATCTGGAAGCACGTGAATCTCTTCGCCCTCACCGTCACTCCTTTTCGCTGTCAAAACAATCACAACAACATTTTCCTGCGATCGCACCCTAGCAACGACCAACACCAACTCACACTCCGGCATGTCGCCTGCTACTGGCGTCGCCGCCTCGCAATTGCGACAGCTGATTTTCTACCACATCGACAACGAGCTTCTCGACAATGCCGCCTTCCTCGCTGGCCGTCTTTATGCTCAAGAGCCGAGAAACCCGGACAGCTCACATCTGCTCGCGCTGACGAGCTTGCGACAACAAAAGCCCAAATCCGCATATGACGCGGCGCATAGATATGGCTCGGGCGGCAGGCATCTTGGGTGCGCATACATCTTCGCGCAAGCTTGCTTGGAGCTGGGAAAGAATCTGGAGGGCACAACAGCGCTGGAAAAAGCAAAGACTTTGTGGCAGGGCAGGAGTAATTGGAACAAGCATTCGGAGACTTCAAGGCGGCATATACCAGATGCGGCGGCTGTGCAGACGCTCCTTGCGAGATTATGGCGTGCGCATGGCGATTTGAAAAGAGCTGGGGAGTGCTATGTCGAGGCGCATAAAGCGAATCCATTTATTTGGGAAAGTTTCGAGGGCCTTTGCAAGATTGGCGCGGACATGGACTTGGACAAGATGTTCAGGCCAACAGCGGAGATGATAGCAGCAACGAAGAGCTCGAGTGCTGCCGAAGTCTACGCAGACCAACCGCGGCAAACTTCAAATGCGCTTGCGCAACACAACTTCAATCATGCGAATGTTTTGACGCCGTCCGGAGACCCATTCAACGCGAGAACAGCAGGCGACCAGGGCGCGCCTATATTCACACTACCCAAGGCGAGAAGCAGAACAGCACTAAACGGACTGAAAGCTCCATTATCGGAATGGGACACGCCAACCGCCAACAGCAATGGAACGTCCTTTGAAGACGATGCGGCTATGGGAGGATATCCTGGCGAGGAAGCTGGTGGTTTACAGGAGCAGCCGCCACCAGCGCCATCGAGGAGAGCCCGTCTTGGGCAACAAGCGGAAGCTTCGGATCGTTCACGCCATCCAGCTCTACGTGGACAACCATCAGACCCGCAAGATGGCGCCGCAACTACCGAAGCTGGTACTAGGAAGACCAGTGGCGGGCATAAGCGCACCATCTCTGGCCATGCTTCACAGTCCAGCGCTGCTGCGCCTGACTCGGCCGCCCCTCGTAGGAGTAATCGTTTGTTCGGTCAGGCGCCAACGACTCGAAGCACGCGTACGACCACAGAGACAGTACCAACAGTGACCACCAGAAGCGAGCGAGAGGCAAGACCTGCGCGAACTGCAACGGGTGCAAGGGGGAGGACCACAGGCACAGTTGGCAGGGTCGTCAGCGGAAATCGCAAGATAATGCCACCCGATCCGGCAGACAAGGAGAAGGAAAAGGCCCAGGAGAGAGAAAAACTGCGGAGGGCACCCAGTCGGAATGGTGATAAGCCTCCTGTCTCGTCCACAACAACAAGCGCTACCACGCAAAAAGTCCCAACAGCACCGCCTGCAAATGTTCTAGCGGAACAGGAAGCAATTCTGGGCTTGTTGAAGAGCTTCAAACAGCTAGCCGTTGGAAGCCATGCGGCGTCACGTTACGATCTTTCCACCGCCACCGAAGCATTCAAAGCATTGCCAAACACGCAGCACGACACGCCATGGGTGATTGCACAGCTCGCCAAAGCCTACTATGAAGCTTCAGATTACCGGCAATCCGAGAACTACTTCATCAGATTATTGAAGCTCCAGCCTGCACGAATCGAAGACATGGAAGTCTATTCTACCGTGCTTTGGCATCTCAAGAAAGAAGCGCCACTCGCATTCCTTTGTCACTCTCTCCGCGAACAGGCCTTTGACTCGCCTGAAACGTGGTGCGCAATTGGTAACTCGTTCTCCTTGGCGCGTGAGCATGATCAAGCAATCGCAGCTTTCAAGCGCGCAACTCAGCTCGACGAGTCTTTCGCATACGCCTGGACCCTCATGGGCCACGAGTACATCGCAAACGAAGAATTCGACGCCGCGCTTTCCTCCTTCCGCAAATCCGTCACCGCAGACAAACGCAGCTATGCAGGCTGGTATGGTTTGGGTCGTAGCCTTGAACGCATGGGCAAGCTGGAAGATGCAGAGCGCCACTATCGCATCGCAGCGCAGCTCAACCCGTCTAACGCCACTCTCATGGTCTGCATTGGCGTCATCTTTGAGAAGCTACGCAAGAAGCCTAATGCTCTGGACTGCTACTCGCGAGCCCTGGAACTGGCACCGCACAGCGCACTTGCAAGGTTCAAGAAGTCGAGGGTGCTGATGCATATGCGCCAGTTTGAACTTGCGTTACAGGAGCTGCTTGTGCTCAGAGATCTGGCGCCCGATGAGGCAAATGTCTGGTTCTTGCTTGGCAAATGCTGGAAGGGACTTGGTGAAAAGGGAGAGGCGCTCAGGGCGTTCACCACGGCGCTTAATTTGGATGTCAAGGTGAGTTTCTCTTTTTGGTTCCAGCTCTGTCTTTATTTCACCTTACCAATACTAATCATTCTTCAGGCCTCACCCTTCATCAAAGAAGCAATGGAAAGTCTCGACGATGACGAAGACATGGACAGCGAGGACGACTAGACCTGAGCTGCATTGCCTTTTACTGCGGACATGAGCGTTACGTTTTGCATGGTGCTTTTTGGAGAAATTTCGGACCACGAGGACTCTGGTATACACATCGGCTCCAGCGCGAGGCTATGATACACGATCCTGTTGTCATTTTGCGATCGGGACCCGGTGCGAGGTCTGACCGTGGGATCTCTGTATTGAGCATTCTTGCATAGGAATGGCTATCTTAGATAGATGAGCGAGAGTTGAGGCGAGTGGAATAATGACCTGTGCTTTTCTGTCAAGATTATCACCAATAGAGTGACGTTGCTGTTCGGGAGTACCAAAGCTGACTACATGTTCTAGACGGTGCCAGTGGAAGAGATGGAAGAGAGAGTGAATTGTAGTCGTACTACACCACCTTCTTCTTTCTGCCGAGCGAAGCATAGCAAGTCCATCCCTGCTCGCGAGCAACATCGGCAAGTTTGTGAATTCTCGACGAAGTCGTACCAAAGCTGGATTGATAGCATAGAGGGGAAAAAAATCGTGGTGTCACTAGAGGCGAAAAGAAAATTGGAGTGGACAAGTATACAAGGTTTTTTTGCCATTGACAATCCGTCTGTTGGTACTCGGATCTCCCAAGCGATGAAACAAGGAATCAGCATCTGTTCATTTCTTTGGGGGCCATCGCGGGAAATTAAACCCCAGCACGTCGCTTCGATTCTCTCCTCCCACCTACTTCTTTTCTGGAGTTGGAATTGGCGATCACTCCGACACGCGCGTGGAAAGAGACTCACTGCTTGCTCCTACTCTCTGGGTTTGGAGTCGACTTTGCCTTGTTTGACTTTTGCTTCTTCTCTGGCGATCGGCTGGTATCTTCTTCGTCGTCTTCTGCTGGAGATATTAGTGCTGGTCTCTAATGGGATTTGCCGAGCGGTGAGAACTTACCGTCTGACTCTGCGGCTTCACTGGAGGAGTTGGATTTGCGCTTCTTGGCGGTTGTGGCTGGTTCGGCCTTGCTGTTTAGGCGGTCATCGGCAGATTTAGCGACCCAAGACGACTTGGGCCCTTCTTTCCGATTGAATTGCGCTTTTGCTGGCTGGCGAGCATTGTTATATTTGACAACGTTGCTTGGGCGTTGGCGGGAGAAATTATAAGCTTCATTGGGATTCTTAGCTTCGATTTCATCTTCGAAATTGTCGAGGGTTTCTTCTGCTTCGTCGTCCTGGTCCTCGTTCGTGGGTCTAGGGATTGTGTCGTGACGGAACGATTGCTCGAAGTGTTCATCAGGGACATCCGCTTCGATGCTGTCATTGTCGCTCCTGAAGGCTTCAGTGAGAAGATTAGCAGCTTCCATCCCTTCATCCTCGCTGAATTGGTTTGACCGCTGGGGCGTGTTCAGGTTCTGGATCTCATCATTGTCTGAATCATCTTCCTCTGGCTGTAGGGCTCTTGCTCGGGTTGTGGTGGATGGTGCATTTCGTCTGTCTTGCCTCTCGACCCGCTGATTTTGCTTGCCATGTGCAGTCTGTGAGGTCGAATGATTCGCTTTCTGACGAGCTCGAGGAGCATTTCGTGATTCATCACCATCTCTGGAGTCGTTGGATGGCCTGCGATCTCTGATCTGTACTCCTTGTCCATCATCGTCCTCCTCCTCCGATGAGCTGGATGAAGCATCTGTCCCACTCTTCGGCTCATCCCCGACGTCGTCGAGAACAGCTACCTTCCGATGCTTTCCCGGTTGCTCATCATGATCAGAACGGTCATTTTCCGCATGTTCAGGCACCCGAGATGCACTGTTGAATGCTGCCGCGGTAGTAGTAAGTGAAGGACTGGACTTCGCTCTGCCACGATTTGGGGGCGGAGCCAATGTCGAATTTTGAGCTCCGTCTGTAGCCTCGCTGCCGGCTTTCCTGGCTGTCCTGCCCTTCCTAGGCTTTTTCCAGGCGTCATCTGGGTCACCAGCCTGGAAATCGTTTTTGGGAGGATCTCCCTTGGTGTTTTTGTAACCGACGAATGTCTCCCTGTCAGGGTCACTGTCGATCTCATAGTCGGCCGCCTTTTCCTTTTTGATTGCACCTAGAGCCCGGAGCCCGTAGCGTCCATTTTCTCGCTTGTTTTCGCCTGTGTCGCCAAGGGTGTCGCGGGAATCGAGCCCAGTGCTCTGTGTTTCCGCTACAGTATTCCTCCTGCCAGTACTTGTGCTAGTTCCTGATTTGGCTGACCCCGAGGCTGTTTTCTTCGAAGATTGGCCCGAAAATCTGGGCTTTTTGGTGCTTGACGAGGCTCCGTTGGAGACTTCCTCTTCTATAACCTCATCACGGCTCTCTCCAGAACGACCAGGGTCTGTTTGAGGGTTTCCATGAACTGCGGGACGTTTGCCTTTGCCTGAGCTCTTCGTGGTCGTCTTTTGAGATGGAAGTTTCTCAACTGAAGGGCGACTGGCTTGCTGCACCGCACTCGTGACTCGTCCTGCAGCGGCGGAAGGTTGCATTGGGGTGATGGTAGCCGGATCTGCGTTCGATTGAGGCGCAAAGTTGGTGGGGACTTCGCGAGCACGAGCAGTATTGGTTACGTGAGATGAGCTAGGCACACCGTCGCTTCCAGGCACTTGAGGAGGCACGCCGGTTATGGCATGGATATGTGAGACGACACGGGTGTGAATCTGATTCAACTGATCCAGAGAATAGCCGCGCATCCACCCATGCAATCTCTGATCCAAGTCATCTGAAGTGCCACGGTCAACAGGCGGATAAATACTGAGATCGAATTCCTGGCCTGGACTATCTCTTAGTGCACGGCGGCTCAAGGTAAGGGAGCCAATGTGCGCCCAAGGGTCGGCGAGCTGGCGAGTGACACTGTCCCTGAACTGGCGCATGGCTGTCCTGTCGTCATTCGCATCTTGTTGTATTGTTGTAAGGAGGTCCATGACAGCTTGGTGTTGGATTTGAGCCTGCTGTTCGGGCGAGGTCTGATGGCTTGTTGGCGGATCGTGGCCATCGTCGGGGTTTGACATGATGAATTCGGTGCTGTCGTCTAGTGGCGGTCGGGTTCGGAGAGTGATTCAGTGTTGTGAGAAGTGAGAAGTGAAGAGACGATGTTAATCTCTGTTGCTTTTATCCATACGACCTAGATCTCAGCCGATATCTCGTGAAATGTTTGCTCATGTCTCATCCATTGTTTCGTTACGTTGTCCTCGAAGACAATCCATTCGCGTGCTCTGCGTCATGCAAAACATACACACTTCGTCTCAGTAAGTATGCCTAAACCCATCAATGCCCTCCAAAACCCTCTTCCCAGCCCTTTGTTGCCGATTAGCAAACCAAAACCACCCCGAAAACACTCCCACAAGACCAATGATCATCAAGTGGCTGCCAATCGAGATCCAGACAGCAGTCACATAGCGCGGCGCCTCATTTTGTCTGACAATGAAACTTCCAGCAATCCCACCTGCACCATTGAACGCAGCCACAAACGCTGCTGTGAAAGCTCTCTTCCATTGGCCGGCAATGTTACTTGTTTGGTATGCTGAAAGAGCAGCCCAGTTGGAGATGTATGCGCCTGTGGCAAGAAAAGTGCCGACGTAGCGGACTGTGACGTTGGAGGCGAAGCCAAGCATGCAGAAGCCGACGACAAGGCAGATGCAGTTGAAGATGATGACGGGTCCACGAATGCGATATCTGTCGCTGACGAAGGACGAGAGGAGCACAGGAATTGTGGCGTAGTAGTAAGGTGGTGCGGAGAGTAGGATAGACTTGTCTGAGCTGAACCCCATGCCACTTTGCAGGATGATTGGAAGGAAGTAAGACAGCGATGTGGAAACCAGGTTCAGCAGGAAGAAAAGGACCGCAAAACCGTAGACTTTGGGGTCAGCGGCATGGATCAGGACTTTCGACCAGGCAAATTTCTCGGGCTCGACATCCTTGCGATCTGCTTGAATACGTGAGACCGCAAGTTCTTGCTCTTTCGGCGTGAGGAACCACAAGCTGTTATGTGCTTGCTCGGGGAAGTCGACCATCCAGAAGTAGGTGAGGATCCCAATGACGCATGATATCATTCCTTGCACAAGGAACATGTACTGCCAACCTCTCAAGTTCCCACGACCATCAAGCTTGTTTAACCCAAAGTTCACAATACTGCCAGTGGCTAGGACGACGACCTCTCCGGATTGCAGGAAAGCAAATCGCGTTTGTTGCTCGCTCCGTAGGTACCAAGTCGATATCAGGTACGTAAGACCAGGATAAATTCCAGACATGGCCATACCAAGCAGAACGCGCAAAGCAATCATCTGCTTCCACGTCGTGACGAAAGCAGTGCACATGGTGATCAAGCCGAAGCTGAAAGTGATGAAGGCGAACCATCTCCGTGGGCCGAAAGTGCGCACGGCAATCGTACTTGGAAGCTGGAAGGCAATGCTCGCAATGGTGAAAATGAAGATACTGACACTATAGCGGTTGCCAGTGAGGTCCAAGTCTGTGAGCATCGATGTGACGGAGGCTGATGAGATGACGCCGGAGTCGAGAAGATTTAATGAGCAGAGAAGTCCAGCAATGGTGCAAAGGCGCATGTCGACTTTGAGACGCAGTCGACGCTCCAATGCATTCCTCTCGTGTATGTCATGCTCACTCATGGAGTCGGCGCCATCGTGGGATGGTAGGCTGTATGTCCTGTCCTTGGGGACGGACTTGTATGTAGGCGGTTGTGGCGAAGCCATGAGTGACTGTGACGACGATGATGCTTGGGCGTCGTTCATCGTGAAGAGAGTAACTTTTGAGTGAATATGTCCTCCGCCGTTTGCCTGTGATCACGCCATTGTTGGTTGGGTCGTCTTATCTGCGGCTAACGGTCGGCTTAGGCACTGGCTCTGTGATGACAAAGATATCGCAACTTGTACTACAGTGGGCACGATGCTGCTGCCGAAGCCGAGTGCCGTCGGTGATTTGGGGAGAGAAAGTGGGGTGGAAGCGTGCAGAAAGCCAAAGCGTTGACAAATGCGTGTTAAATCCCGTTGCGAATTGATCAGTCTGAACATGGCTGGTGATATTGGAGCAAGACCATCGATTTGGGTGGTAGAGATGCAGATATAATGCCAAGTTATAAACAAGGTAGGCTTCAGGTTAATTGATTTGTCGACCGTTGAGTGACAAGGCAAATAAGAGCACAAGTAGCACGGAGAACCATCGAATAGACCAGACCAGTTCGTAAACATGCCATATGATGAATCGACTATTCTACAATGGATATCGCCGCTCATGCACCGCAAAACACTATACAAAAAATCCATCAAGCACTCGTACAATCTCCGTCCTTCCCAAATAACATCTTCATTCCTTAAACGTCGTCCTCGCTGTCCTCACCCAAAAGCTCGCCATCATCAGGGTCAACAACGCTATAACCGCCACGACCACGTGAGAAACTGCTACGGCTGGTGTACGGCCTTCCGACACCGCCATATCTGCCACCTCCACGTCCGAGCCTGGAGGAAATTGCACCGTAAATGCTGTCAACAACCATCGGTATCGATGCAACGACAGCCACGACGCCGCTGAGAACAAGCACAGGGTACTTGACCCACGGAGCATCGCTATCGAAAGCACCGCCCATGCCAATGCGAGAGCCAGAAGCGCCCCCATCGCCAAGTTGGATGCGGCCAAACTTAGTATCCCAATTCTTGAAGACCCAGTAGCCGACACCCGCTGCTGCTAGGATAGGCAGGGTGATCGCGAAGAAAAGGCCGACACCAGAGATGCCGTGCTTCTTCTCGTAGTCCTTCTCCTTGCCCGGGCACGGGTGGCTGCGAGTAGTGTATTCGAGGTCTTGACCGCCATCGCAAGTGGACAATGGAATGCGCCTGTAGCCAGTGATGTCGTAGTACTCTACAGCCTTCTTATCCTTCTCGCAGATGGCTGCAGGGTTGGGCGGCTCAAGACCGGGCACGAGCTTGCAGGAACCATCGAGCTGACGCTCAAAGTTGTAGTCGCACTCGAAGTCGCGGCGTGTGCAGGTGCAGTTCTGAGCAATGCTGTGGAGATGCTGGAGCTCGGGCCCATTGTAGCACTTGTTGTCAACCTTCTTTCGGTGATATTGCGCGACATGTCCGAAGAGACAGTTGTCATCCATGAGAGGGTGCTTCGGTTCCCAGAGGTAGTAGTCGCTGTCGCTACTATCCGGATTCTTCTCATCGAGATGACATTCCTTGTGTCGTTCCTCGAGGCTGGAGAAGTCCAGATTGACGGTAGTAAGGTCACCCTTGATGCGACCCCAGAGGATGAAGTTACGGCTCGTGTCAGACGGGACCGTGGTGATATCGTCGACAATCATCGGTTCGTCTGAGAACGTGAACGGGATCCAGTCTTTGCCCTCGTTGAGAGTGTACTGGACTTCCTTGACCGCCTCGCCCTTCTTGACAATGGTAATGATGGAACCTTGGTCGCCATACTCCCACATCCATGTGCCCTCGTTGACCATGTTCCATGTGATTCCGCCATCACTAGTGATGAAAGTATCAGCGTCCTTCTTGTAGCCCAGGTATTCGCCGACATTGCCGACAGCCATCATCAGGCCGACCGCAGAGGGAGACGAGAAGGTGTCGCGTGGGTCATCGCGTTCGGTGTATCCGTGCAAATGAAGTGCGCATTTGTCTATGTTGCCGTCGCACCAGTCGACCTTGAACTTCTGAGGGTTTGCAGGGCGCGGAATGTAGGCCCACTCTGCACCATCGTTGTGTGTGATCATGGTCTTGAGCTTCTTCGTAGCACCGCCGTCCGTCTCCTTGGCGTTGGCGACCACATTGACCAAAGCAACACCCTCAAGACCTTGCATCTTCTCAAAGTCGACGTAGCCTGCCTTGTTGCGGTTGACTTCGCTGATGGCCAGGACGTAGTTTGTGCCGTTCGAATTCGATTTCACGATGGAGCCATATTCCTGATCCAACCTGTTGTTCACCGTAACGTGCAAGAAGATGGAATGTGTGCTTGAGTCAAGGACCGTGTATGCAGACTGGTGGGCGACCTTGAAGTTGCTCGGGAATTTCGCGTCGGCGAATTCAAGTCCGTCAATTGATGCGTCGACCTTCAAGCTTTTCTGGTCCTCGTCACGGAGAGCCACAACAATGTACTCCGCCATTGTAGCAAAGCTGATGACATTGCGCTTGACCTCGGTTTTGTGCTCGAACCAGTCAGAGCTGCTCATCAGGTTGAGAGGCTGATCAGTGTCTTCCTTGTCGTATTGCTCACAGTATACAAGCTGGTCTGAGTCTGGTCGGCCTTCGCGGTAGACGAACTGGCATTTGCGGACGCTCTTGAGGAGAGGATCCCAGCTTTCACCGTTGCGCTTTGAGACATACGCAATAGTCTGGCAGTCAGATTTGGCCGAGTCGCAATCACGGCCACCAGTCCAGATGAGCCAGTCTTTCTCCTTGGGGTGGAATCCGAGAATTTGAAGGTGGTCAACATTCGGAACCTCGGGTGCCTCGAAGTGGTGGAATTTCTTGCCACGATTATCAGAGTAAAAGACCGTTTTGCTGGGTGTTACGAGGTACACGCGATCGTTGTTGTGCTCATGCGGGTAGATTGCCACGGTTTCCTGGTCTTTGACTACAGGCGCCCAATTCTTGCCGTGGTCGCGAGAGACGTACGCTTCCCTGCGATCGGTGCGCATGATGACGGTTTCGTCGTCACCTTCGCATGTGTCGCAGCGTTCGAGGTAGTAGTATTCGGCGAACTGCTCACCCTTGAAGGTAGTGATCTCCTTATTCACGATACCGGATGCGGGAGGAGCCTTGGTTTGATCGCATTTTCGTTCGACTGGCTCATCTTTGGTAACGCCTCCACGCTGCACGCACGTGTTGCCAGGGATGAGACGGTAACCGGAGGATCCTTGGAAGGTCTCCTGTCCTTCTTTGCAAGCACCCTCAGGCGCTCTCAAGGTACCACTAGGCTCGCATCCGCCGTCTTCGTTTCTCGAAAAGCCGAAATCGCACTCGTAATCGTGGTCTTGGCACTTGCAATCTTCAGCGAGTGGACGAGGGTCTTTCCACTCCTCGCCAACCAGACACTCTACGTCGGACCTGCGTCGGCGGAACATTTGCGTGTGGCCCATGATACATTCGGGTTCCCCATCCTTTCCATCCTTTGTCCGAGCATACCAGTTCTCGAAATCATCTTTTTTATCGCACTTGCGCACATCAATCTTGCTGAAATCCAGCGCAATGAGTTGATGCTCGACATCGGAACCCTTGCCCTTGTCGGCAGTCAATATGAACTTCAAGCTGGTCGAGTCTGGTGCCGTCGTGAGAGTCAGAGGATGAACCTTGTGCTTGAGCTCGAATTTGTTCCAGTCCTTGCCATGGTTGAGAGACCATCTGATTTCGTCTGTTTCACCGTCTTCGATCGCGACAAGTAAGGCGCCTTGGTCACCGGTCTCGAACAGGTGGGGATTCTTCAGCGCACGAGTCCAGGTTAGGCCTGCATCGTTGGACACATAAAGATCACCCTCCTCGCGAGGCTTCAAGAATTTACCGGTATTTCCAACGCCCATGATAATGCCGGGCGCGGGAGAAGAGTAGATACGACCCTCGTTGCGCTGATCTGTGACCGAGTGGAGATGCAGGTCCTTTCCATCTGCTTTCGGCGCCTTCCATGTCCGGCCATCATCAAACGAGATCTGAGTCTTGATGTCTTTGATCGTCATACCGTTGGCCTCCACCTCTTTCCAGTTGTCGACAACATTGGCCATGACAATTCCTTGAATGTTCTGGATCTTTTCGAAATCTACAAGACCAAATACGTTCCGATTGGTGTGCTCCAAGTTTTTTGTGAAGTAGGTTCCATTGCTGTTGCTCGTGTACAGCACTCCCATCGCTGGCATCAGTGGAGTAGTTGTCATCACGTCAACTTGCATGCTGTAGTTCGTGCCTTCGAGCAAGGTGAACGCGCTTTCCTCCAGCTTATGCTCGGTACCGAACTCAGCGCGATGCCATTTTTTCGTGTCGTCGGTGACATACATGGCCATTTCAGCAGATCGCTCACTCTTGGCGGCTGCGACGAAATATCCCTTAACCGCCGCCAAGTTCACGATACCGGGCACAGGCCGATCTCCTTGCAACGCGGGCTCTACACCCTCAGTCTTGAAAAAGTCGTCCGATACCAGTAGGCGGCTGCTGGTTGAGAAGATGTCCCACTTCCCCCTCACATTGCACATGATGCGGTTCTTGTCCAGATCTTCATCTCCAGTCGTGAATTGATCCACGGTCTTGGCCCACATGCAGTTGATGGCATCTTTATGGAGGAGCTTCGCACCGTCTCGGAATCCATCGGTGGTGTAGTAGTCCTTGGTAATGTAATCCCCGATGTGACACAACAATCCGCTGCATTCCGCAGCATGGAAGATCATGCGATCCGGGTCCGTCGCGTGGAAGCCGATCTTGGATGGGCCCATGGTCGCATCATCTTCCGTCTTGAATTCGTGCCATGTCTCGCCCGAGTCCTTCGTGATCCAATGTGTCTTCTGCAGTCCAATCACCACGGCTACTCCCTGGATATAAGGGTGTCTTTGAACCTCCCAAACCATGTCCTTGTCCACGCCCTTCAAGGGCTTCCAATGTACTCCGGCATCTTCTGACCGGAAAGTATTGCCCTTGCCTTGGTTCTTGATGGTGAGAATGATGACATCGCTGTCCTCGAAGTAGAAGTGGTCGAGGGGAGGTTTGTCAAAGGTCGTGTATTCGACAGACGGGTCCTTCTTGTCCTTTGCTGTCGCCTGGGCTGATAGCAGGCCTAGGAGTAAACTCCCGATGAAGCCTAACCGGCGAAGCATGATTAGGTGATTTTGAGTCGTGTTCGCGCTACCTGAGCGGCGATGTCAGTCTTATCATCGAGGTTGCGATCTGGGAGGCGGTAAATGATTTGATTAAACGTGAGCCGTTTCGTGATAGCTGTCGCCTCCCCAACTCCTGCAGCCAGCCAACGAGCTCAGGCGCGCGCGCGCTGACGTGCACTGCTGGCGGCGCTTCTGGCGCCGGATCGTGCCGCTGCGGAGGAACAGGACCCTCTTCTAATAAAACGACACATTTATGAGGCGACTCCTTTCGCACTGAGGCATTTACTATCAAGGCTTGCCTTACTTTTGGTGCTGTTCAGTGGGATGGCAGCTTTACCCGCTGGGGAGAGGGTTCACTGTGAGAATTATTCTCCTCGCCTAGAGCTCCATGTCACATCGTAGGCCACATATGCAAGCAACGCGAGCCAGAACAGATTCCTTAGTGCATCAGGGTTAGTGTTATGGTGACTAGAATATCGGGTAGTAACTCTATAAACCACAAAATCACACTTTTGTTGTAATTCAAAGGTCTCTAAAGAACAATTTGTTGATCTGTTATGCTAGTGTATCACTATGATATAGATTTCGGCGAGTTAACCTAAACTTACGCGACACATTTTGAAGCTCAGCGAGGATGAGGAAGTCTGAACCAGTAACGCAAAGAAGTCTGACTCCGTTTCCAGCTTGTCGTGTGACTACAGGTTATTTTCAATCGTCTAAAGGACGTGTCAACAGTACTGTAGACCAATCTTCCCACAGAAACAACGACGCTGCCTTTAAGCTAGGAGCAAAAGCAATGCCTGGCAAAAGCGAATGCTCGTCCGATGACGCGCTTGATCATGGAGAAACGAGAAGCAAAAGATCCAACTCATCTGAACGATGAGAATCATTGAGAAATTGGGAATCTACTGCTACTGTGACCGGCCTTTCGACAGTACATCCTCGCTAGTCAACTACCAACTCTAGTATATCTTTCGCCTAGGACCAGGCGAAGTATGCTCGCTACTTTCATTCATGGAGACTATACTTCCCCAACTCGGCTTTGGCCCTGATCGAATCCCAGGCAATGTCGGGGCCTAGCACGGATTCGGTACGCACATGGCCTCAGAGCTCAGAGCCAAGAAGGATCGCTACAAACCGGCATTCCTAACGACTAGGCCGTACTTCCCTACCGGCCGCCGCCCGCGCATTTGGGTGATCTTCCGGGATAGTCCTCCTGCGCCATCTGTTAGGGAGTATCTCAAGCCTAATCGGCTCTTCGACATCCGTACCTTCCTCGACGAGCTTGGCCTGCCAGACGAAACAGCTGTCATAACGCTGCATATCAAGGCGGCTTCGCGAACATTCCCATTCGTCCTCTTCGACGGGTGCGCCACAGCTGTACGCCGTCTGCTCGGTAAAGGCGATGAGACATGGAAAGAATGGAGAGCTAGCCTCTGGTACACTGCCGCCCTCAGCGACGGACTGTCTCAACCAGGCGGGGAAGGATACGATACGGTGCTGCCTATTGACGATGGACTATCGTGCAGCATTCCACAGCTAGGCGCGCTTCTTGCTACAGCGCCGCGATTCAGTTACGGACTGAAACACCTAGTGCTGCACCATACCACAAGTGATCCTCAAAAGCAAAAAGCAAAATGCAAGCTTATCACGATGATGAAAATCATGGAGAAACTGGGAATCGAACCCAGAACCTTCTCCACTTAACAAGTGCTGTGAAGCACGATGCTAAGAAGATGTCATACCACTAGACCATATCCCCTGATGGACGGACATACGTGCATAGCAAAATATGATCGTGAAGAATTTTTTATCGGACTGCAGCATGAAGTGTCTAGGAGCGTATCTGTCTCACTATACTCCAAAGCAGGATGAGATATGATTGCGACTGAGGAAAGAACAGAAGACCAGGTTTGTGCCGAGCGTTATGTTATGGCATCGCGATATGGTAGGTAGACAGGATTGTCGAAGCGTGGTCGATAGCAGAGTGAGTTTCTGTTCTGAAGGATGGAATGGGATCATAAGCTCCAAAGAACGGGCTTAATATTGAGCAGCTATAGCGTATGAGGTCCCATTTGGTAAAGGTGTGATGAAGATGGCCTGATAAGCGAGAGAAACAAGCGATAGCCATGTCTACTGAGGTGACGTCTATGAAAGAACACGTCACTCTGCTTAGCACATGCTGCCGCTGTTTGTGGCGGCTTAACATAGATGATAATTCGAGCAAAACAAACAAGATCGAGAGCTACCTTCGAAGTCCGAGCGAGCTGGTCGCAAGTGCAAATAAGGACGCGCTTCAGAGACTCTGCAGTACACAATCGAGGCGGTCTTCATGAACACACGCGGCAGCTAATCAAAGAACCAAGATACGGATGGTTCATTGTCACAAGCAGCACAAGGCCGAGTAACCTATACATACTGCAAGACTTATGATGTTGGTCCATAGAACGACTATGCGGTCATCGTTGAAACAGTATCAAGTTGCTTTCTAATAACTTGCAGTAATCGGCTGAGCCCCACAACAGAGCAGCAGCGTATCTTGATATTGTGTAATGAGTCAGAGAGACGATATGCTTTCTGGGCCAGATGATATGCCGCCCCCTAAAAAATCAGATCACTCCGGTCAATATCGCGAATTCGCCTACTTCGGTTCATTTCAACCTTCGGTTGGATGGCGATGACTGGTGATACCATAGCTCACGAAAGCTATGGCTAGGCGGTCAGGGACCAAAAATGACACAAAAACCACTGACGTATTATGTTGCCTCGAATTTTGACTTAGAACGTGGCAAGGTAAAGCTCAAATGAGCGCCTCGAATGCATCTAGGTCATGTACGGACGAAGCACCGCAAGGTTGGACCTCTGTGGACGCACTCGGCACCAAAGGCCGTAGGCTGGCAGGAACTACCCGGTGGAGGAAAGATTTCGGCTCCAATCCTAAACTATAACCCCGGACGATCCCGTGCATGTTACAGTAGTTCTGTACGTTGGCCGGCGCTCCAGACCATGATTGTTGCAATCTGTTTGCAAAGAACGATGAATAGTCCGTCATCAGAGGACCTGTACTTCGATTCGCTGGCACGCGTGATTCTATCGTCCTAAGGATAGCAATTCAGGGTAGCGGCGTTTTGAGCCACTTCCTCTTAGTCATCCAGAAGATTGATACTTGCATACAGAGTCCGAGCCCTACGCCGCACTCATACTCGAAACCAGGCAATTTGCAACCCATCACATAAAACTGCAAACCATATTTCTCGCCCTGACTCCAGTTTCCGGTCCTCCACGGATCTAGCTTTTCGTAGCGCGAGCCTTCATACTGACTATTCCAATCTGGGGGTACATAGCCTACGCTCCTCCAACGGACTCCGCATGGGTTTTTCCTGGGGCTCCGCATGTTGCTCTCTGGGGCTGGCGGATGTGTCATGGTATGCAATCGTGCTGTAACGTGCTGGGAAAGCTTGCTCGTATCATAATTTCTTTGCATATATATACAGGTGTTGCCGATCCCCTGAAATGATTGTCACATTCACATCACCAGGACTGCGGGAGTGTGCTCATTTTCCAGGACACGCTGAGCACTCGAGGCAACAAAGCTTAGCCTTCTCTCGCCAGCAACCACTTCCAGAATCTTGAGCATGACGAGCAACATGAAGGCTTCGATCTGGGGCTCAATCAAGAGCAACCCAAAGGTCTTGTTCATTGCATTCTTCGCATCGTAAGGATCCCAGACCGAGACTCGATACCATTTTACTAACATCCAGACAGTCTCGGTGGTTTCGAGTATGGCTACCAGCAAGGTGTCTTGGGACAAAGTCTGGTGATGACTCGCTTTACCGAGAACTTTCCCACAGTCGTTGAATCTGCTACAGCCACAGGATGGCTCACCTCTATCCTCCAGCTTGGAGGTCTTTTCGGATCTCTCTCTGCTGGTGTCCTCAGTGAGATTATCTCCAGGAAATACACAATGTTTGTCGCCTGCTGCTGGGTAATCCTTGGAAGCTTCCTCTACGTCGGTGCCCAGCCCGGCGTTCCAGCACTATTGTACGCCGCAAGGTTCTTCACCGGGATTGGCGTCGGTCTGTTCAGCGGTGTCGGACCTCTATACAATGCTGAGCTTTCTGCGCCCCACATGAGAGGTCTGCTCGTATCATTCTACCAGCTCGCGACCATTCTCGGAATCATGTTGTCATTCTGGGTCGGCTACGGCAGCAACTACATCGGTGGCACAGGTGAAGGCCAGTCGAACCTCGCGTGGCGACTTCCCTCAATCATCCAAGGTATTCCCGCCGTCTGTCTAGCTATTGGAATCTGGTTCATGCCTTTCTCACCGAGATGGCTTGTGAAGGTCGGCCGTGATGAAGAGGCTAGATCGACACTTGCTTGGATGCGCAACCTTCCAAACGACCACGATGACGTCGACATTGAGTATCTCGAGATCAAGGCTGAAGCCCTCTTCGAACAGAAGGCATATGCTCGTGACTTCCCCAACTTGGCCGAAAAGGGCAAGAGCCGCCTCAGTCAGCAATTCGCCCAGTACATCATGTGCTTCCGCTCAAAGGATAACTTCAAGCGCGTCTGCACCGCGTGGCTTGTCATGTTCTGGCAACAGTGGTCTGGAATCGACGCGATTATCTACTATGCTTCAAACGTCTTCCAGAGCTTTGGTCTCACTAGCGGTACGATCGCCTTGTTGGCTACAGGCGTCACTGGTGTCGTATTCCTGATCAGCACCATTCCCGCCATGGTAAGTTCTTCCATTACTACGAATCGAAAGTACTCCAACGACATGCTGACACTCTTAACAGCTGATTATCGATCGCGTTGGCCGCAAGCCTATGCTTCAAATTGGTTCCATCGTTATGGGCGCCAGCATGGTTACCGTCGGTGTGATTGTCTCCCAGTTCCGCCACGACTGGCCTTCTCATGTAGCGGCAGGCTGGGCTGCCGTGGCCCTGATTTGGGTCTACATCGCCGCTTTCGGAGCGACCTGGGGTCCGGTGTCATGGACGCTCGTGTCTGAGATCTTCCCCCTCTCAATTCGTGCGAAGGGAGCATCCATTGGAGCCTCCAGTAACTGGCTAAACAACTTTGCCATTGCCTTCTTCGTCCCTCCCATGTTCGAGGTAAGACATCGTAACACCCTGATACTGAAGCCCAGGAAACCAAGCTAACATACAACTTCTGTAGGCATGGGCTTGGGGTACATACATCTTCTTTGCTGTCTTCCTGGCTGGTGCCATCGCGTGGGTACATTTCTATCTTCCGGAGACAAAGGGTGCGTCGCTCGAGGAGATGGACCGTGTTTTCGACAGCCACGCTGGTGAGAGGGACGCGGAGCTTCTCAGAGAAGCTCAGCAGGAAGTCAGTCTGCTTGCCCAACCAGGCACGACAATGGTATGGATGGAGAAGGGAGAGAAGGGTCATGTTGAGCAGATTGCTTAGTTGTCTTAGACATGATAATTGTAATGATACACGATGGGGTTCAGAACTTGTCCATTAAGCTGACGCTCACGCTCATGTTTAACACCAATGAGGTTCTCACGCTAGCGTGTAATGCGACGACTTTTTATTTCCTACATCATGATATTATTGTGGAGCAAAAAAAGTCTGTCGTTGTTTGATTATGCTGAAAGAGGTGTCTGCATCGTTACTCCAGAGCATTTGACGACCATCATTCTTCTGCCGATCGCGGTTGCACATGCCAAAACTACATGTACCTTAAGGGAACGATGGCACAAACATATAAAATCATTTACGACCGCCATATATAACACTTCTTTGCACTCCAGAATTGACTCGTCAAGGTTCGTCCCTGCTCCCTGCATCACTCGAGATCTGACTTGCAAAACCCACTGAACGGGTTTGAAGCAACCTTCGGTGGCTCAATTTGTCCAGCTCGCCCTGCAAAATGTATGTTGTCGACTCCGTTGTTCTAAATGCTTTAAGGTTCGCCGGAGGAGCACCCCCACATCGACGTCTTCGGTTTCTGGGCGACAGTAGCGTGAGGCTCTTCGGCAAGCATGCAGCATAGAGAAACCACATTCCGCGATGGAGGCTATGACCCCCGTATCTGGCATAGCGCTTGTCTCCTAGATCTGATCCTTTCATGGCACTTGCATGAGCATTCCACGCCCTTTACGTACAACGGTGATCTTGTGGTGAGACGACACGAGACCTTTTCGGCCACATAGCCTCTTTGACATGTAATTGCCCGTGACAAGGCTGCGGTCAGCCACGTGCTTCACGAAAACAGGCACACAGGGCACGCCACTTGAAGATCCAGCAAGCTAAGCACGCCCACGCGATGTCACGCCGCGCCTCAGAAGATCCATCCCTGGACCCGCGACTCCACAATCTCCACGAAGAGCTTCGATCCGTGCTCTTCGCCGGCCTGTCGAACCTCTCTCCTTCCAGACCACCGGTAGCCGAAGTCAGCGCATCGGAAGCACCACGGCGGCTGGACTTCTCGTCCGCGACGGTCAAAGTCCCTCATGCGCGGCTCGTACGATATCTCCAGAATTGGATCACAGATTGCGCTCCGCAGCTTGACAAATTTGACGAGGAGCAGCACTTCCAGATCGAGGTTCCCCTCGCCGCTCAAAGGTCGCCGGCCTTACTCTATGCTATTCTCGCTTTTTCGTCGCGGCAGATGGAACGGAGGGGGCTGATGCAAGGGCACTGTGATAGCCTCGAGTTGTATCAGGAAAGCATCAGGTTACTGGCGCCTGCGCTCCAAGCCAAAGACTCGGTTACATTAGTGACTGCTTGTGTTCTTGCCGTTTTCGAGTTGATGTCAAGCGAGACAGGAAATTGGAGACGTCATGTCGAGGGTTGCGCCTCGTTGTTTGACGTTTTTGGGGTCAATGGTTTCTCAGGTGGACTGTTGCAAGCTGTCTTCTGGTGCTATGCAAGAATGGAGCTTTGCGGCAGTTTCACTTCTGATGGCGCGGAGACAATGGTTTTGGCCTTGAACAAATGGGTGCCGACAATCAATAGGTCTCTGGCATCACCGGAGGACGCAGAGAATCTGATCAGATCCCTGTTCCACGAAAAGAGTCGAGATTGTCATGATATGCACGCCAACTGGTCGATATATTTATGTGCCAGAGTTTGCGACCTCAAATTCCGCAGAACGCAATATCTGGAACTCGGTCGCAGCGTTTCTAATGACAACAGACCTTTCGCGCAGCAGTGGGAACAGCTCTGGCTCGATCTGCAATTTTGGGTTGACGAGCGACCTGCGTCGATGAGACCTACGGCTTTGGCCGATGGTGATGACAGTACCGTTTTTCCAACAATTGTTTTTCCTCACTGGGCAGCAATATCCAGCAACCAAGTCTACCACGCAGCTTGCATCTCAATGCTAGAGATGCAACCACCTGAAAGTCGCCTCGACGCACAAAGTCTGTCGCTATGGCATGCGCGCCAGGTCTGTGGTATATCTTGTGCGAATCCACATCCGGGAAGTATGGTAAACTCAATTCAGCCATTATTCACGGCTGGCAGACTCATGTCGCACACGAGTGAACGACAGAAGATAGCCCAACTTCTACAATCTATCGAGCGGGAAACCGGATGGGCGGCTTTGTGGCGACTGAGAGACCTTGAAGCTGAGTGGGGTTATGAGGGTAGTGTGAACTGGGAACAAAAGAATATGTCACGACGCACAAGCTAGTGGTGCAAGAATGTATAGTAGAGTTTCGCTTCTGTAGTCGAGTGTCCGAGTCAACAATATGTCTGTGCCGCGCAATCCAAGCTAGTTGTAATAGTGGGACCCACCACGGATAAAAGGTTATGTACCCGGCTCTGCTCCACCTGAGACACCCGGTCGTGAGATTCGACTGTCACATATAAAACTCCAATGGAGCTGCTGTTTGATCTATTGTTCTTGTACTAGAAATCGACACGAGCCAGATCTACCCACAACGTCCAACATGACTTCACCACAACCGATCATCTGTGTGCTAGGGTCCTTGAACATCGACCTAGTTTACTACATCTCTCACCACCCACTGGCCGGCGAAACCCTCACAGCAATTCAATCAAATGTATTCCCTGGAGGCAAAGGCGCCAACCAAGCGGTGGCCTGCGCGAAACTGTCAAGAACACGCGCACTGCAAAACCCAAGCGCTACTGTGATGATGGTAGGCGCTGTTGGTCCAGACGCGCACGGCACGACATTGCTGGATAGCCTTGAGTCGTATGGAGTCGATATTTCGGAGGTTGTTCGCACCGAAGCTCAAAGCGAGC
The DNA here is from genome assembly GCA_001553865.1 of Cladosporium sp. BSL10. Taxonomy (NCBI): domain Eukaryota; kingdom Fungi; phylum Ascomycota; class Dothideomycetes; order Cladosporiales; family Cladosporiaceae; genus Cladosporium; species Cladosporium sp. BSL10. The sequence goes on from LJJI01000333.1 coordinate 42,081, forward strand.
ATGCAACCACTGGTAGTGCCACCGTCATGGTTGAGAAACACAGCGGTCAGAACCGTATTATATTTTCTCCTGGCGCGAATGCATCTCTACGACCAAATCGATTCGCCAGTGGTTTCAGCCCACGACCTTCCTTGCTGGTCATGCAGCTGGAAATCCCCATGGAAACTGTCTTACAGGCTCTCAAAACAGCGAAAGCTGCCAACATACCGGTCCTCTTGAACCCGGCTCCGGCGGCAGAGTTGCCAGAGGAGGCGTACACTGGCTTGGCTCATCTCATCTTGAACGAGACCGAGATTTCATTGCTTGCGCAAGTCAGTGAAGCGGACTTGGAAGATATTTCGATGCTGAAGAAGGCCGCTACAGGTCTTCTGGCGAAAGGCGTGCAAACCATCGTAGTAACGCTCGGCGCACGTGGTGCTTACTACGCATGCGAGAATGGACAAAGCGGGTTTGTGCCAGCTATGAAGGTCGACGTGGTCGATACGACTGCTGCAGGCGACACCTTCATCGGTATGTACTCGACGCTCGTGGTTGAGGCTGCCTACCGTTCACAAACGTTCGATGTAGAGGCTGCTGTGCGGAGTAGTATTGTCGCATCTTCTTTAACGGTGTCTAGAAACGGTGCGCAGGTTTCCATTCCATGGAAGGATGAGTTGGAGTTGAAGTGAAAAAGTAATGAAAAGGCTCATACTCTCATTCTGAGTCCAATTTTGCTGATTTAGGGATACCGTGCATGCGGATGAGATCCATGGATCATATGCTTCCGTTGTGCTTAATTTTCTGAGATCTCAACTATATTTCGATGCGTGAAGTGGAACGTCGTGATACATCCGCCGCCAACACTCTTGCAGTCGAATAACATCCCCCTCTAGAGGAACCTGCGTTGTTCGTACAACTTCTCGGTGGCATGACAGAAGCGCTTCTTGCTGAGAAGTGTGCGACATCTCTCGGGCTATGAAAAGCAGCGCAGCTATAGCGATTGGATCCCACTGCTCAGGGAAGTGGTTTCCAATGAGCATCCTTGCAACCTTTTGTACGTGCCAGCTGCGAGATCTCAGGCGACGAGATGAACCGGATATATCTCCAAGTCGCGGTCGGTGCGTTAAAAGTATGATTGCTGACATGTGCATGACGAGGTTTGCTTGTAGGGCGGTGGCGCTGGTGTACACATCTATTGGGAAAGATTGCCCTTGGCGAGCCCTGTCATCGGGACTCTCTAGTACAGGCTCCATGCCATATGGTCGCGCTTGAAACCATAACGTGCAGGCGCTCCAAAGATCTGACCACTGGTCCCACTTGTAGGAATGAAAGTCCGCTGCTTGTGGTTGGGGGGCATGAAATCCAGACAGTAACGGGGTTATCTGATGGTGGACCAGTCGAAGAGAATTTGCGAGACAGTTGAGACACTCATCATATGACTGTAGTGCTGGGCTAGCGTCGTTGAGTATTGCATCCTCCAATGGCAAGGAAAGGTTCGCCGACGGAGGCTTATTTGTGACGATCGAAGCTGCAAGGTCTGGAGGTCGGGGCATTAGCAACCTTGACACTTAAGTTTCAGAGAGCCTTACCGATCTTTAATTGCAAGCGCATAAGTGTCTTCAGAGGCTCTGTCACAAACCCGAACGCCCGATTTTGGGACGCTTCTCCGCCATAGCTGCGTACTGGAGGTGCAGAGATTTTGGCCCATTCCGAGGGAGGCGTGCAAAAGACATCGCTCATCGCAAGGATAGCGCGCCCGATATCTGCCGTAAGTGCGCCCTCTTGCGCTAATACATCGAAAAGTCTCGCGCGTGTACTGGAATCGTAGGTTTCCGCGCTAGCAGTGCCGCCACTCTCATCTCTCAATCGCATGCAGTATACGATGCAGTCTGAGATCGCCCTGTTGCTGCGCGCTAAAGTCATCATTGTCGTTCCGAATGTGGACTTGCAATTATTAGAGTCGATCCACGGAACGACCTGATAGCGGAAGCGAAGCAGAGCTGAACGAGCGCTCATAGATCCTTGTTGTGAAAGATTCCCATTGATCCATCGGGACGGCGTGTTAGCTTCGTAAATGAAGTCCTCGCCAGTATGTACCGAGTTCCAGGACGCGATATGTACGTTCCCGTCCAGACTCGGCGGTGCTCCAGCTGCTGTCTCGGCCACAAGACTGGGAGACGGCGCAATCGGTGGGCTGGGAAGATGATTTGGTAGCAAGTCGCCGGGTTGAGCTTGATAGGATGATGCAGCGCTCCCTGTCGGCAGTGGAGTGAAAGGTAAAGTCTCCGTGGTGTACTGAGCCACATCGACCGAGTCTTCTTGCGGTTCATCGCTTGTGACCGACCCAAAAGGTCCCTCAGATATGAACGTCCAGTCGGCATACTTGCACACAGCATTCCTTGAAGTGCAATTCACGCAAGCAGGTTTTCCTTCGTCACCTAGGGACCGAAATCAGCATAAAACACGTTTCTGTAATGGCGCCTGCATCATCTCACATTTTCTCCGTCGCTTGCGGCACGTCAGACATCCTTTGCGAGATCGCCGCTTGTCTTCCGGTACTTGCCTGATTACCGGCATATTGCTACATTAACGTCTATGGCGGCCCACTACGGGGCCAGCATATCATCGAATGGACCATGGTGTTCACGAAAGTGGATACAACAAGATCAAAAGCCAGGACCCCTTTGAGACGAAACAATGCCAAGGCAACCTGACGCCAAAATGCGGAGTGAAGCGGAAAACCTGGAAGGTTTCCGGACGCTGACCAAAGTACGGATACAAACTCTAAAACAACATCAGCAGCAAACCTGGTCTAGCGATAGTACTATCGATCACAGCAAGTTAAGCAAGCCTAATCTAGCGGGTATCGCGATCTGGGATCGAATTCCAACGTTCCTGCGTCACCGACGGGCATTTTGAGCTACATATTGCTTTTTCAACCTCAAAAATGCATCAATAGCAAGCCTGGTCTA